>WAAF01001940.1:386691-811080 GCA_013400475.1 Tricholaema leucomelas | reverse complement strand
ATGGTAGGTGAGGGTCTCAGAAGCAACACAGGATTTATTCTGAAGACAAAAACAAATAGCTTCTTTTCCTCAGTTTGGTTTTCTGCCAATTAAGAAACCCATACCTTGACTTTTCCAAACTCTTCTCATTATTGCTTTCCTGGGACGTATCTGGATCTTGCTTTGTTTAAAGTCTTCCTCAGAGTATGGCAAATCTAAAAGCTTTATCTCAGACCTTTCAAAACTCAAATTCATCAGACTTAGAATCCTAGAATCATTTGCATTGGAAGAGACCCTTGAGATCATCAAGTCCAACTATTAACCCTGCTCTACCAAATTCACCACTAAATCGTATCACTAAGCACCACATCTAAATGACCTTGAAACACATCAAGGGATGGTGACTCCACCACCTCTCTGGGCAGCCTCTTCCATCACCTGACCACTCTTTCAGTGAAAATGTTTCCAAATGTCTAGCCTAAACCTTCCCTGGTGCACCTTGAGGCCATTTCCTCTTGTTCTATCACTAATTACCTGTGAGATGAGACCAGCACCTGCCTCTCTGTATTGTCCTTTCAGGTAGGTGTAGAGGGCAATAAGGTCTCCCCCCAGCCTCCTCTTCCTCAAACTGAAGTGTCATAGCTCCCTCAGCTGCTCTTTATCAGTTTTATTCTCTAGGCCTTTCATCAGCTTAGTTGCTCTTCTTTGCACCTGCTCCAGGCCTCAGTGTCCTTCTTATACCAAGGTGCTCAAAACTGAACACAGCACTCGAGGTGTTGCCTCACCAATGCCCAGTAGAGTGGGACAATCACTTCCCTTCTCAGGTAACTGCTGGTCACATTATTGCTCATCCAAGCCAGGATGCCACTGCCTTTCTTTGCCATCTGGGCACTGATGGCTCATATTCAGCTTCTCCCTCAGGTCCCTCTGTGCCAGACAACCTTCCAGCCACATTTCTCCAAACCTGGAGAGTTGCATGGGGTTGTGATGAAATAACTAGTCATGATTTCAGCTTCTAAATTTGGGGGTTGGGTTTATTTGTTTTAACCCAGGTAAAGCCCCCACCTCAGCAGCATATTTTTAAATAGGTAGCAGTGCTTTCAAAATGGTATCCTCCAGTCCAGAAAAAACATTTCCAGTAAGGTACTAGATACTGGCCGATCTACCCAGCACTAGAGACAGATCTGCACTCTTCAAGGTGTAATTCATGTTTCACACAGCAACAGGGCTAATTTGGCTGTGATGTGGAAGGTTGTGTCTTTAGGGCTATAAATGCATTGTGTTAAAAATCCTCCAAGTGTCAGTTGCTGACTTTGAGAAGACACATTTCTGTTATTACCACAGGAAGCATATCTCCCTGAGGGAAGTGGGAAAGAGAGCAAGCACAAGAGCTGAGAGGAAAAAATGTTATGCTGTGAAAGCTAAAAGAGAAGAAGGTATTAAAGATATGGAGGAAGACTAAAGTATAGAGGTTCTGGACTTTCTGACGATTTTACTTCAGTCAAAACACTCCAGGTGGTAAAAATATAAACAACAACAACAAAAAACCCCTGACAAAAAGAAACACAAAAAAGCCCAAACCAACAGCTAAGAAAAAATCCCACAATGACAGATGCATGCTGTAATTACATCTGAGCCAGAGGGGAAAAAGCATGCAAACTCTCCTTGTTGACATTAAATATTCTTGTTTCTTACGGGAACAAATTCTTTCATGTCTTTCCTGGTGCAAGAACTCAGCAGAGAGTGGTCGAGTGATGGTGTTTTTCCCCCCAGCTGGGCTGACAGGAATGTACATTTCAGCATTATCTTTTCTTTTTGCAGAAATATATCGCAGTGGTTTCACCTCTGCAAGATAACAAGGGAACAGAAATAATCAACCTCAGAGATATTTAGGAGCAGTCAGACAGAGAAAACATCTTAACTGCTAAAATTTTGCCACTTCAATTATGCTGGCATAGTTGAAGTGATAGCCTCTGTCCTCCCTGTCTTTCACTGATCCTGTTCTACTCATGTAGAACCACATCTGCATGGCTTGCACCGAGAGAAACAAAATAAAATCCATCATTATAAGGTACCAACAGATCTCATCTTGATCAGATATTTAACTGCATCACTGCCAAAAGAAGTAAAAATAAAAACAGAAGTCCTCAGTCACTTATTAACATAGTGAAGCCAAAATAAATTCTTAAAACACAGACCAAAATCTTGTTTTGTTTCAAATGAAGAGGTGGTTGCTTGGTGTGGTTCAGAAGAATACTTTGAGAATTATTTGTTTGCATCACAGCTTTCAAACTTCGTACTCTCCCAAAAATCTTATTCGCACTGTTGCTGCTTTCTTTGTTCCTGACTCCTCTTCTGCCACCTCTCCCCACTCACCTTTATGCTCATGAGAGGAACACTTCCTTTACTCAAATTGGTCAAAGATTGTTCCTCTTAGGTTAAATAATTAACTACAGATACAGGAAAAAAAACAGCAATTAAACAAAAAAAAAAACAAACCAGTGAATGTTCCTGAAATGACTGGGGATGGAATTTTAGAGGTCCTGCTTTTTGCCTGAACTGTCTACCTTTACCAAGCCAAATAAACACCTCTGAGAACTAGTGACTGGTTTAGAGTCTGGGACATGGAGGGCTCCAAAAGGAGAATATCCAACAAAAATACAGTGGCCCATAGCCATAAAGATTTGTGTTCTTGAATGAACACATCAAGGCTCGGTAGCACAGGCAAAGACAACAAGCACCCAGCACCCAGGATATAAAAGGGAGGAAGCTGAGACTAGAACAATCTGGCTGCATGGGTTACTGCTAAACCAGTTGAAAAAATTACTACAGAAATAACATTTTCTTGAGAAGCCTCACAGACAATCTGAGACAATCTTAGTTCTAAGTGTCTAGGCCTGGTGATGCAAGTTGGTCAACCAGGGCTAGATCCTTGTCTTCATAAAAAATTTCTTCATGGAGAAGAGGAAGCAAGTCTCCCAAATCAGGAGATTAAAAGAAGTTTGGTAAGAGCATGAAAGCTCATGAAAGTATGGAGAAACCAGCAATGATCAACCTTAAAAGTAATGCTTTCAAAGGATGAGTATTTGTTTAGTACTGTGAATGTCACACTGAATGTGTGTCATTTAAATTGAAAAAGACCCTTGAGATCATCAAGTTCAACTGTCAGAGACTTACTACTTTGATCCTGCCTGAACTCCAGCACACTGCGGGCACCAGAATCAAGGCCAGAGCATTTCCCACCATCCTGGAGTTCAGAAGCTTCTTTCTGCAAGAACCTCTTGCTATGCAACTGAAGGTCTTCAAAGCTTGGAATTGTTTCTTCAGCAGAAGATGATTCCGAAAGCACATCCTCTTCAATAGAGTCATTGTTGTCACTAAAAGAGTCTTCTTCCATCTTCTTCTCTTCCACACTGGGTTGCAAGCTTCTTCTCAATTTCTAGTACAATGCAAACAGATTTGTCAGAAAAGCTCAAACACTTATTTTGAAATAAATCAATGTGGCTCCCTCTTTCTCCCATAGGAGAAAGAAATACCATCTAATGAACTCAAAGCCATGATGCAGTTAAAAATATTCACATCCCTGCGCTGTGTCTTCACTCCTCTGATGAGGATTTGCAAAGAAAAAAAATCATCCTCCAGCTCCTTTTTTCCTGCTCATTAGAATCCTTGCAAGGAAAATTCTGTAGGTGAAGGAATTTTTACACACAAACCCAATTGTTATGATAAAGTTGCAACTGTGGAGAGGACAAAGGCATACATTTTCCAGTCTCATACAGTTAATTACCCTATCTTCTTGCTTCCTATCTACCATCAATCCTGATTTTCCAAGCACCTTTACAAGATTACAGAGCCAAAGTAATCACAACTTCTTGATAACCAATTGGATGGTGGATATTGTCTTGTACACACCTAAACTTCAACAGCAGAAAACAGTTGTGGTCTAATGAACTGAGCTTCCAGCTTGAACAGATTTTTTAAAAGGGAACAGACCACAACAGGAGTTTATGCAAAAATTAAGCTTTTCTGAAATTTCCTGTGGAAGAATCTGCCCTGCCTCTCTCAGCATAAACCACAAACAGCAGAGATGATGCTAGAGAGCCTTATGGTTTTACGAATACAAAAGGAAAAGGTATTGCATATCTTAAATGTTTTTTATTGCTCTACTTTGTTGATATTAGAGTTTGGAGATAAGTATAGGTAAACAAATTGTAGGAGTGAAATGAAAACCTGAGGCTATCTTAGGGACAAATGAACTGTGACAGTGTATGTTCAGTCTGCAATGAAAGCTTCAAGCTGCTCTTCTCTGCAGACTACAGTTGCCAGGAAATCCATGTTGACAGGAACATATTACAAAGAGCAGGCAAACTTAGGCTCAAATGAGGGTCTACAAGCAACCTGAGGCTTGGTGTTGAACATGTCTCTATGACAGTCAAGACTAATTTTCCTAGTTATTTGCCAAGGAAGTGTACAGGCTTTTAGTTTGAAATCTCATGACATCTGCACTCTAACAAGACATTCAAGAAAACACATTGTAGCTTCAGGAAAACCAAATGTATTTCCATCTGGGAGATAAAGAAAAGTTAGTTTTTTGTTTGAAATTATTCACTTACTCCTGAGAATTAAGTTATTATAAATATTTATCACTGTAAACAATTACTGGTTTGTAGAGCAAAATAAATTGTAAGCTCAAAAACAATGTAGGCAAGGTAAAAAATCCAAGCTAGGCAAATCTGCTTGGGAAGTTTGTCTGATGTCTGTGCTAAGATCCATAGACAATTTAATCTATAGATGCTACTCTACTACCCAGAAAAGCTCTATTGTGTCATTGGGTAGGCAGAAAAAGAGTTCTAAATCTGTGTTCATGTATTCACTCTGAGGGACAGGGCATTTGTGAAGCATGCTAGGACAAGCTGCAGTTAGTGCATAAATAGAAGGCTGCACTGTGAAACAGGCAACACAGTACTGACCCTTGATGGAAAGCTGTTGTATTGATCAAATTCTGTGCTCTGACTTCTGCTAGGTGAAACAATGCCATGCTACAATTTTAGCACGGGTCTTTAAAGGCTAACCTAACCCCAGAAAAAGATGTTGTTTCAGCTTTCTCTGACTTGACAGCCAAGAGTGATGCTCATGTGGACTGCCATGAAGTGAACTGAAAAGAGTCTCCTTGCATGAAATGGTTTGGTTCTGCCCAACAGAGACAATAATTTATCTCTTTAACTTAGGACTTCACATGTTAGAGCACTGTTGGCTCATATTAGATTTTCAAAGTCATTTTATTTTTTCTTTTTATTTATTCCTTCCATCACATCCCATCAATGCAAAATCATTTACACTACAGAGAGGGTTTGCATGCTCTAGCCAAGACCCATACCTGAGCCTGTTCACATCTCCACTGACACTGCCATGAACAATAGAAAGCAATTGCTGATTGTACCTGGGAATGATGGAGAGGATCATCATCATTTGTCTCCAGGCTCAGGCTTTCATAAGGTTCAAAATCCTCAGAGTATTCAACAGGAGGTCTAATGCAGAGTTTAGCCCCTCTTTGTGTTTTAATTTTCACAGCTTCCTATTAAAAGAAGGGTTCAGAGGAGTGAGACCTCTTCTGTGCTATTAGCAACACAAAAAGAATAATCAGCACATTTTATATAAAATCATCTACATCAACTAATGCTTTTTCCACTCTGTGAGCCCACCTTTGAGCCCCTGCATTGTGGTTTAACTGTCCTAGTGAAGCTCCCCATCTGCTGTCAGAACAATCTTATGGTCAGAGCTCTCCAGCCTCTTTTAGGGCATCAGCACGCTTGGGGGCCTCTCTGAAATGTCACACTGGTGGAAAACAAATCCATGGGGGATAAGGAGGAGTTAAACAATTGGAGGTAGTTACAGGGCTATGACCTCGTTGGATTCATAGAGATTCATGGATTCATAGAATCATTAAGGTTGGCAAAGAGCTCCAAGATTATCAAGTCCATCCATTAACCTAATACTGACAAGTCCATCACTAAACCATGTTACTAAGCACATCAACTACATGTTTTTTGACCACTTCCAAGGACAGTGATTCCATCACTTCCTGGGCAGCTTGTTCAATGCTAAACCACTCTTTCAGTGAAGACAGTTTTTCCTAACAATCAAACTAAACTTCCTCTGGCAAAATTTAAAACCCTTTCCTCTAATCCTGTTGCTTGTTACCTGGGAAAAGAGTCTGACCTCCACCTCACTACAACCTCCTCTCAGAGAGTTTCTTGACAGAGATAAGGTCTCCCTTCAGCCTCCTCTTCTCCAAACTGGGAACAACCCCAGTTCCCTTAGCTGTTCCTTATAAGTACAGTGAGATAGCTCCCAAGGCTGGAGTGCTGCAATGGATGGACAGAGGCACAGACTCTTTAAGACAGGCTAAAGCAGTGAGAAGGAATTGTCAACCTTCATGTGAGAGAGAGCTGGCACCTATGTTGCTCTACAAGGAACAAGCCAGGAGCCAGTCAAGGCTAGCAGGAAGACCAGTATGAGTGCTGTTACAGCAGGTATCTGCTACAAACATCCTGAACGGGGAGAAGCAGATGAGGCCTTCCTCAATAAAATGTAAGCATCTGCAAGCTCAAGCTTTCCCTCGTGGAGTACTTTAACAAGCCTGGTATCTACTGGAAAGACAACAAAGCAGGGCTCAAACAATCAAAGCAATTTCTGGAGTGTACGCAAGATTGAGAATCCAACAAGCAAAGCTGCTCTGCTGGAGACGCTGGAAGCTGAGATCTTCAACAGAGGGAAGAGAAGGTTCTGGAGGGAATCTCATTAATGTGTACAGATACCTAGTAGGTATCTGCTCAGTGACACAAATTAAAAAGAACCAAGAAATTCCACCAAAGCAAACAAACAAATTCCCGTGAGTGGTCAAACAATGGAACAGGTTTCTTGGAATGGTTGTGGAGTCTCCATCTGTAGAGTATTCAAAATCTGACTGGACACAGTCCTAAGGAATCTGCTCTAGCTGACCCTGTTTGAGTATCTCAAGAGTTCCCTTCCAAGCAGTAATTCTCTAATGTCTATGTATGAAAATGACTCCTTGAAGTAATTGCAGTTTTTTGGAGGATGTATTACTCTTGTGGATAATATAATGAGGGGGAAGTAATGCCATAAGCATTCAAGCACAAAGATTTCTTTGCCTTGGAAAATGTCAGACATGGTTGTGAAAGTGGTTCTAATTAATTTGCTTTACTTCATAATTAGGATGCAATTAAAATACGCACACTGTCAGTTACTCAAGCAGAGCTGAAGAGGGGTAGAAGATCTGAAAAACTCAATCTTCCATACCACGTAATCTCAGCACTCCAAAAGATGACAAAAGAAAAAACAGAAAGTGTAAATACTCCTCTCAAGTAATTAAAACAGATGGAAGCACCTTCTTTTCCCCACTTCTGAACTCTAGAGCAGACATATTCCATAGAGCGAAGTGTTATAAGTGAACAATGAGAAGGTTATTTCATTAAAGGTAATGATGGGATCCATAAGTCTATGCAATGACATTAAATTCGGTTATCATAGATGTGTAAAATGGTTTGAGGTGAAAGGGATCTTAAAGATCATCCAGTTACAAGACTCTGCCACAGACAGGGACACCTCCCACTAGCCCAGGTTGCTCAAGGCCTCACCCAGCCTGGCCTTGAACACCTCCAGAGAGGAGGCATCCACAACTTCCCTGGGCAACCTCTTCCAGTGTTCCTTGTTCCCCACATCCAATCTAAATCTGCTCTGCTCTATTTTGAAACTATTACAGTATCACAGTATCACCAAGGTTGGAAGAGACCTCATAGATCATCAAGTCCAACCCGTTACCAGAGAGCTCAAGGCTAGACCATGGCACCAAGTGCCACGTCCAATCCTGCCTTGAACAGGTCCAGGGACAGCAACTCCACAACCTCCCTGGGCAGCCCATTCCAGTAGCCAATGACTCTCTCAGTGAAGAACTTTCTCCTCACCTCAAGCCTACATTTCCCTTGGTGTAGCTTGAGGCTGTGTCCTCTTGTTCTGGTGCTGGCCTGCCACTTGTCCTGTCGCTACAGGCTGTGTCCATCCTTCTCCATTCTCCCCATCCAATTGGACAAAAGACTTCAGGGCCCGTTCTAAGCTAGTCTCAAGCAGTTGCTAGTTTTCAGTTCAGTTACCTATATCTAGCTAGCTTTCCAATCCAGCCAGAGGAGAGCCTCCCTCTTTATTTGGCTTTTGTGATTAGAATGATGTAGGCTATGAGTGGCCACGCATTTAGCAAGTTCAGCAAACAAGTTCTGACAGGCCTGTATGTAAGCAGTAATCTACTGAGAGAAAGAGCAGCTGAGAAAACGAATTCAACTAAGTAAAGCTGATACTGATAAATAAATTAATGCTGCCTTTGAACTTCAATGTGCAATATGAGCTGAAAGAGAACCTGCCTGATATGAATGCCTGGAGTGACACAGACCTCTGTCCCCCAGTCACTCAAGCATCTAACTGAGGTAACTGCTCTTCAAGTAGGGGCAGTTATTTGAGTGGCATGTCTCAGTTGTTGAGAATTCACATTTGTTCTGTTAATTAAATCATATTCCTTGACAGGTTAAGGACAGGATCCTTCTCTAGGCCAAAAGAAAAACAAAAAATACCACTGAGGTTTCTCCAAGAACTATGTAGCCAATGGCTCAAAACTTCTTACAAGGAGAGTATTTTTATCACCTAGATGCATTTTCTTCTCTTCTGATCTGCAAGAAGCTGTCACAAATTACATCTCAAGCTATGCAAATCACACCTCTGTGTCACTTAATACTATTGCAGGGTGGAGAACAGCAGTGACAGGCAGGGATGTATCTCCAAAATGAGATTCTCCATCCTTTGCATTAGATAAGCTCTCTAGGCTTGCCATCAGAGATGTCAAGTTACAGCAATCCTGCTGGAGGACAGATTGAACCAATCACATCAAGGCTACAAAAGTTTCTGTAACGGATGGCACTGAAACCAGACCCTTTCAATGAGATTTGCCTCTTTAGGCTTCAAAATAAGACAGAAAACTGGCCAGGGTATCATTTCCTGTTGTCACTCAGAATCTAGACGAAACCAAGACCCAGATTCTACCAGAGTCCCAACTGCCCTCTATCTACTAGTTACAACCAATTTCCCCTAACATTTTTTACAACCTGAGACTTCGTCTGAAGCATTTTTCCTTCAAATTGTTTCTTACCTGCAGCCAACCCCTGCGCCGTATTCTGCCTGGCGTAGTCTGTGTGCTGTCATCTAGCTGGGCTGCTGCTTCAGAATACAGAGACAAGGATTAGAAGGCAGAACTCAGAAATGCAGTATTTGGCAATATACAACTTAGTTTGTGTTCTTTCTTTCTTCCCAGATGAGAACAGATGAATATGTGTTTGACAGGTGAATGTATCACCAACTGAAAAGGCATCCCACTTCAGGAACTGGCTAGCTGTGTATTAGCATCAGGAGCCTGGAAGCCTTTGGGGCAGCCAGCACCATGTGCATTCAAGAGAATAAAGTTTTTTTAAGATACATTAGTTCAACTGCAAGTGAAGCCCCACATTCATTGACATGAAAGCAAGAGCAGTATGTTCCAGAATAGGGGGGCAGGATTGTAACTCCTAGTTGGGCAAACAGAGAGCTGTCCTAGGTAGGAAGCCAGCTGAGCCCAGAACCCACACCACTGAACTGGTGAACAACAGGCGTTACGCTGGCTTTGCAAAAGAATTGTGTGCACTTACCTTCCAACTAAGGAAACACAAGATACTAGCACATTAAACAGAATGGGTCAGGTATTTAACATAGTGTGTAGGGAAGGATTCTTCATGCACAAGGCACAAATGAAGAACAAACAACAATTTTTCTTCACTTCTAAAGCAAGGAAGAGTAGGTTCCAGAACTTCTGCTAAAATTCTGTCTATGGTCAAGGAGAACTAAGGGTTCCTGTGCTGGAAATGGTCCCATCTGACTGCAGAAACAAGGGACTTTCTGAGAGGATGCTTTGACAGAGACAAAGAGACAAGCACCTTGCAGGTCACATCAGCATCTTCCATGGAGCAAGGATATGACCAACACTCTCAAGAGCATCCTAAATAAAGGCATCTCATTTCCTACGTCCAAGGCAGATTTACAGCTTCCATTTCTTCTCAGTGGAGAAAAACGGCTGATGCAAACCCTTTTTTCTTTAAGCCATAATTTAATGGTCACTCTAAACAGGCAGAAGGTGGCACTACCCATAAAAGTAGTTGTTTTACAAAGGTCTAGAAGCACAGAAAGATGAAGGGACCTCTGGAACTCATCTAGTCCAACCTTCCACTCCAAGTAGGGCTTACTTCAAAAATCACAGAATCACCGAATCACTGAGGCTGGAAAGGACCTCTGAGATCACCAAGCCCAGCCTACAAATCAGAAAATTAGATTAAGTTGCTCATAACAACTCTCAAAGAAAAAAAAAAACAAACACATTTTCTTTTTTGGGTCAGACAACCCTACAGGCCTGTGCAGAGAACTGTTTAGAGAATTGCTGTGGGCAAATTTTAACTGAGGAAAATCATAAAAGACAGCTCATTTTTAGTTGTAGTCACCTGTGCAGCGTGGTTCACAAGGAGACCACAAAAATGACAGTAGACACAGACAGGAGAGAGGGTAGGACCATACCTGAGGGAACAGTGTATATTTATATCAATTTAAAAGTGATCCAAAAATTACAAAGCAAGCAGAAAAAGATGTTGTACTGCTTCAGCATGAAGTGCCTGTCCCTTGAGCCTGAAATAGGACTAAGACCAGAAGGAAAAAGGAGTGGACTGCTACAAGTTAAAATAAAGAAAGACCTTCCAACTAGAGCTTCTGCTACTCCTAAGTAACTGCAGAAACACTTTGCAGTCCTTAGCATTTATACTTGTTGCTATGAGGCTCTTCAGGCACAGAGAGTGACCTGTCCTAAGACAGCAACACTAGAGGCATGGTCTGATTTGGTCCCTGCTTTGGGACAGAGCTGGAAGTTTCTCCCACTTTCCAAGCAACAACTCAGAATTCCACTTGTGTTGCTACAAATATAAGTAGGAAAAGGGAACAGGGTAGGACTCATGCTGTCACTGCTGAAATGGATTTGGTTCTCAGAGTTAAGTGTTTTGGGATGGATTCATGTGAATCCATGTCTCTCTAAATCAGGAAAAAAAAACTAGTTCAAATCCCAGGCAGAAGCTGATGCAGCTGAGCTGGCTGCCTGTGTTACAAACATGAATTTAGAACAAAAACATCTTTCTCATGTGATGGTTGGGATGTGAATACCAACCACTGCCCATTTCAACACACGAAGTAGGTCCACTGGTGCAACTCCCTTGGACACTTGAGCTGACAGTGTCTATCCTAGTAGCTGAGAACTGAATAGTACATCATCAAGATATTATTCACAATCAGAGGAGGTCCCATGCTGCCCTTCCGCCACATCTTTGTGACCACACTGATACTGACTGGAAGTACCTGGTTGTGGATCACCATGTCTGAGTGATACACTCAGAGAAATGTGAGTGTACCTCACTGTCTTTTAAACCCATCATTTATTTTAACTCAGTTTCCAAGCCTAAGAGTAAAAAGTTTATTAATCACTAGTATCATTAATTACTCCTAGGGAACACAGACAAAGAAAAAAGTCGAGACAAATAGATTTATGACAACATCTTCAGGAACCACAAAGGGGATTTGTGCCTGTTTATATTATTAAGCATCACATATACCTAATTTTTCATGAAGACTAATCCTACAGAGGGATGTTTTAGAAATAATAATGCAATAACTCTCCGGGGAGATGAATAGGGAAGAAAATTCAATGCTGTATCTTGACTAGAAATCATTTCTGTAAGTAAAATCATATTCATTCACAAGACAGACCACAAAACTGCCAAGGAACTACCCCCAGGCAAGCTTATACAGATCACCAACGGCTCCCATTCTGGACTCCAGTGGCAAAATCAGATGGAAAAAGAGCAATAACAAACAATGATTTAGTTGTTATCTTTCACTGCAGCTACAAGTGTTTGAAGTAACAACCCTGGACAGATAAGAAACACCAAAGCACTAAGTTCTCTTCTGTACAGATAATGCCTCTGTCTCTAAGTTGATGGAGCTGAGGAATGAAACAGAGACTGTCACTGAAATCTTCACAAGTCCCAAAGACAAGCTGAAGTGGTCTGCCTTAACTGAATCAAATGGCATTGAGCAAATGCAGAAATAAACAACTTTGAGCTGAGAGACAGAGGCTGACAGCAGAAATTTAAGGGGAAAATTCTCTTGATGAATTTCTCTTACAGCTGCTGCCACAATATCCCTGCACCCACTTTGGACCAGAAAGTCCAAGACAGTGTTTTACACGCTCTTTGGCTAGCCAAAGGTGTATTATCCCAGTGTGACAGACTAAGGTTGGTAAACTGCTTTGCACAGGGATTTAGTAAAATCAACTCTATTTTCATCATGCTAAAGAGATTAGAAGGTCGGTAAGCTCACCCTTTATACATTCATACATGCAAAATTATTCCTGTCACTACATTGCTTTCTTTGACAGACAGACTGAAATCAGAAACAAAATATACATTTTTAAATAAAGCCAGATAATCACTGGCAGAATATAGTAGATTTTCTTTATTTCAAATATTTAAATGAAGATTAGCTGTCTTTTAAAGCATAATTTATGAGCTTAATGCAGCTGTTATTGGATTTAATTTGATTATAGCCTATGTTATCAAATATCACTGGTCTACAGGGCACCAGGCTTAGGTACTGTTGAAGC
Source organism: Tricholaema leucomelas (assembly GCA_013400475.1). Classification (NCBI taxonomy): domain Eukaryota; kingdom Metazoa; phylum Chordata; class Aves; order Piciformes; family Lybiidae; genus Tricholaema lacrymosa; species Tricholaema leucomelas. Next base: position 798,311 of record WAAF01001940.1, on the reverse strand, counting down.
CCACCAGATTTTAAAGCCTGTTAGTGGTGTTATATATCAGACAAAAGCATGCCATTACCCTACAGTGAAAAATTAGATCCATTTCTAATCTTCTGTTTGGAATTATAACTATTTAACCAATGGAGAGGTGAGCAACTTCAACTTTGGAATTAGTCAGGGATCAACTGATAAATTGGCAGGGTGATGCAGAGGCTATACCTTAGAATCACAGAACCATTTTGGTGGAAAGGACCTCTCTAAGATCATTTCTGACAAGTCTGGTGCTCAAGCATGGCGCTCAGCAACACATCTCTGTCTCTCTTAAAAACCTGCAAGGATGGGGATTACCTACAACCAGCCAAAGTACTCTGAGTCCCATAGAATCCAAATGTTGCTGTTCCTTTATCACAGCCTTAGCAGAAACGTCACCGACTGAATTACTGCTTTGGTAAAGAAATGTTTAAAGTAGTTCCAGACTGCAGTCTCTGTAAAACTCTGGGTTTGGCTGGGACAGAACTCTAGGCCAGACATGGGTTGCAGGCCATTAGTAGTGTGAGCCAGACAGCTGCTCCAAGGGGGCTAGAGATGTATCCCACAGCATAAACATCACACTCAGTGAAAAGGTGCAAGCCTGCTGAGGATGCTGCTCATCCTCATCATCACACCTGGAGCGGCATGCCTGTCATTCTGCTCCCAAACACTACCTTCCCAGCTATTATGAGTGGCATACCTTTGCTGGGCTGAATATAACTCTGGATATTTTATACTGGCATTAGTGTAAGTTTGGCTGATCCATTAAACCCATTTTCTTCTCTGGCTGAGAGTCTCCCTCTTTTTCTTATCTCTCTTCTTTGCTGAAGAGGGGACACTGGATGATAGCACATCTGTTGGAGTTCAGCCCTAGATATGGGCTAAACATAGGCAAATTCTGCTGTGACTCACCATTTGTCCTGCTGGGCTTTATCTCTTTTTTAAGGCAGCCACGAGAGCTGATTTTTCTGCGGCAATTCCTCAGCTCTGAATTAGCTCCATTCAGGTACAGAGAAAACCCTTGTTCTAACTGCTCCAGTTTGAGTTGTATAGGATCTTTTCTTTTCAAACGTTCCAGTAGCCTGAGATAGAAAGAAAAATAATTCATCCTACACAGTACATATACAGATGATCAGGTCAGCAATAAAGACAAAACCACAGAATGTTACAAAGCTGAAAAATACATTCATAATTCAAATAACTGTTTCAGAATACAGCTTCCAGAATCTGTTCCTGTTCTGCAATGCACTGTGACCTGTTAAGTTCAACCAAGTCCTGTCCTTTTGAGATTTTTTTTTCCATGTTTCTCATTTCACAGTTTTTTTTCATTTAGCATTGAGCATATTTAGCCTTTCACCTCTTTAAGAGCTTTACTTAGAATTTCAAAAAGTTTTAAATGGCTGAGCTCTAGCTGAAGATTGTGTTTTGAAACTTGAGGAAGAAATCAATACTGCCCTTAGAGACACCAGAAACTCAAAGCTTGGCTAAAATATTAATAAAGGCTCCTCCCTGGGCTCAATTAAAAGTGAAACACCTATCTCTCCCTCTTCCAAGTCTAATATTCCCCCTTTCCACCCTGGGTTATACTCAGTCCAGCCCAGTTCCTTCAGTGAGGTGTAGCGTAAAGAGGTTGTGAACACATGGGTGGCAATTTGAACCTGCCCCTCATGTTCCTCCTTTGTGGTTTCCCTCTGACTCCAGGGTGGGTCAATTTACAGGCCAAAGTCTCCCAGGGCTGTGTCTGTTGTGACACAAATGACACAAGTGTGCGTCTCTACAGGCAACATGTCTCTGTGAGCACCCCACACTGTATCACTCTCTTGAATTCACTCCAGGCTGCTCTAACTGCTGACACTTTGGCACAGGATGGGCTGTTTCTGTTAGTTCTGAATCCAACATGTGGCTGTGATTGGCCCAGGGCAGTAAGCTGAGCTGCTCGCAGAGGGGATAATCTGCAGGCACTGCTACTCAAAAGTGCCAGTCATGTCACCCAGCTTTCCTCTTCTACCAGCTACAGTTGCCACCTGCTTGTTGTGCTTTGAAGTTCAATGGCATTCATTTCCTCCAAAATTCACAACTAGAGCTCCAACAGTAAAGATGTAAATTGTTTCAGTCATTAAATAATTGGGTTTTATTGCTTCCTAGATCTGCCTTACAAGACTGTATGTGAAAGTAACCCCTGATGGCAAAAGTTGGCTGTTCTTCTAACAAAACAGTGGCTTTTTGAAAGTTGTTGGGGTTTTCTTTTTATCTTTTCACCAAACCGTTCAGTTTGTGACAGAATTTGAGTACAAATTTTATGGTTTGTGGTAGAGTGGATCCAGCAAGGAAGTTTTGTAGGTCCTTGAGTGAATGTAAGAAATTCACCTGTCTAGGGTACAATGACAGGAAGGTTCATGTGAATAAAGGCTAAAAGAAAGGCTTTGAACTGTCTGAAATACACTGAAGCTTGCAAGAACAACTTAGATGTCCTTAACTCCCACCTTAGCAAAAGCTGACTTTGCACATTTAGCTTTAGCATCTTCGCCGTGTCCTTTTCTGTACTTCAGATAACATAAAAACCTGGCCTCACAAGATCCTCATACAATGTGAGCTTCCCGTTACTTCTGTACCTAGAACCTCTTGCTCTATAAATAAAAATCTTCCCTGTAAGCCACCAAAACCATTTTAAAATAGAGATAAATGTATTAAGAAAGCATTTTGAAGAAATAGTATGACCTTCTCTGGAAAGAAGACCCTTGATGTACTAGAAAACAAAGTTTAAAAAGAGAACTACCTGAATGTTTTAAGCTATGCAAACTTTGCATCAATTTTTTAACTAATATTCACAACAGCTGATATTAGTTACTGTAGCAGATAGAACACAACAGCTATTACATACTCAATGGTGGTAACAAATCTCTATCTCACCGGTTTCTCTGCTGAAGGGATATTAAGTATTCATCATGTATGTCATCAAAGTCAGTTACCATGTCCTTAATATACAGCTGAAATGAGAACATAATTGTCACATTGGAGTATAGAAGAGATTTATTAGAGAATACTACTGGGTTTGCACCCTCAATAGGCAAGAATGTTATAAACTGAAAAACATTCCACTTTCAACAAAGCATAAAATTGTCAGTGTAATAAAGTTCAAGAAGACCTGAGGAAACGTTACTTGTTTCACTTATTTTCTTCAGAACCTTTCACAATGCACTGAAGAGCCTAAAACCACTAAAATAGAAAGGCATATACTATAACAAGTTTATAATCCAAGAACTGACAAGCAAGTCAATTCTGGGGCAGCAGCTAAAAGGGCAATGGCAAAAGCTTAACTGTTGTAAGAGTGTTCCTCAACTGCTTCTGTTCACCAAGTCAGTTAATTCTAAAACCTGTACACTGCAGAGGCTGTATACCTTTAAAGTGTTTCGGTACAGATTTTACCTCACTTGCCTTTCAAGAAGCAAGACCTTTTCCAACAAGTCCCACCAAGTACGTCTGAGCTGCTGCTGAAAGTTTGACTAGGGTGCCCTCTTACACGCTCGGAAATTTAAACTCGCCTACCACAAGTAGGAGTTTTCTCTGGGGGCGGGGAGAAAGCCAACCAACCAAAAAAAAAAAAACAACAACCCACACCAACAAAACTTAACAAAAAATACCCTCCGTATTTGATGTCTTACCGACCGCAGAGTACCTCTGCTAAAACACTGCCCCGTCCCACGCCCTCGCTGAGGTAACGCGGCCTGTGGGGCCGAGCTAACAGCTCTCCCGAACGGCACAGCAGTGCCTCAGGCTCAGACCTGACCTCCCTGCCGTCTTGCCCCTGCAAGCACCGGGCTGAGGAGACAGCCAAGAGCAAAGCCCCGCACAACGGCCCGCAAAAAGGCTGGGTGTGAGCAGGCCGCACGGCCGCTGCCCTGTTTGAGCGTTCCCCTTGGTTACGGTCCCGGCCGTGACGCCAGTTCCGTCGCGCCAAGCGGAAGCGGCTGCTGGAAGCGGGGATGGAGGCGTTCTGGCTGCTGCTGGACGAGGTGGCCCTGGAGGGGCTGGACGGCGTCACGCCGAGCGCCCTGTGGCAGCGCCTGGCCACCCGCTTACCACCCTTCCCGCTGCGGCTGGAGCCCGCCACACAGCAGCTGCTCTGGGCCGCGCTCTGCGCGCAGCCCGATGTCCGCTTCTACCTGCTGCCGCGGGCGCGCCCGCCGCTGCGCCTGCACGACCGGTGAGGGCAGCCCCGGCGGGACGCGCGCCCCCCACCGCCGGGCCGAGTACCCCGCAGGGCGATCCGGGAAGGCTGACTTCTCGGCCGTGGGTAAATAGGGTCTGTCTCTCCGGCTGTCCCTGCCTCCTCGGCTCGTTCTGTGGAGCCACTTAGGGCTTCGCTGAAGGAACGCTGGCGACAGGCATGGCAATGCGGATTTGAAGCTTGTTTTTTTTAGGAGATCTGTATTGGAGTCTTTGTGTTTTACCACTCCCGAGGTTTCATTTTCCCAAGATTTTTCATAGAGATGTCAGCATAGTTTGAGGTTGTTACATTTCTGTTCCAAAATTCCCTTTGTGTAGTTAAATGTTGGCTCTCTGCTTTTGTTTCAGGTACGAAGAAATAGACCTTGAAACAGGAGTCGTGGAAACCAAAAGGGATCCTGTTAAGGCAGATGATATTTATCCTGTCCACATGATTTTGGATAACAAGGATGGCATACAGGGCTCCTGCCAGTATTTTAAAGAGAGGATAGATATCACTGATCAGATAAGGAGGGAGGACTTGCAGCCTTGTTATGCTTACATAGAAGCTGTTGAAAAGTGAGTGAAATCCTTATATCTAGTATTAAAATTTTATAGCTTACGTTTTAAAATGTAGTCACTCAATTTGTACAGGTTCTATTGAGTGGTGTCTGGCAGGGGGAGTGATTGACCTCTTTATAGAGCTAATAATAATTTGCCTTTTCCCCTTCTGTCTCTTAGATGGGGAGAGAAACTGGTCATTGTTGCTTCCCAAGAGCAGCGGTACCGAGCTTTGATAGGTTGGCAGGGGGACCCTGACTTAAAACTCCCTGACTTCTCCTACTGTATACTGGAGCGTTTAGGTCGTGCTAGGTGGCAAGGAGAGCTTCAGAGAGACCTTCACAGTGGAGCTTTCAAGTAAGTTTATGTCTTGCTCTATGAATTAAAGCAAAGTTGATAAGTTTCTGCTGGTTGATTTCAAAGATCTGTCCACCTGAGAATTCCCATGTGGCAATTTAAACTCTGATCTGTATTGGTAGTATTTCATCCTTCCAGGAGCACATAGTTCCTGGAGCCTGTATTTCTAGAAGCATTCTGCTCTCTTCCTTGAGCTCACTATACTTCCAGACATTTTCTCATGGCAGCAGATATTGTCTGTTGGGTCAGTACACAGATTCCCAATCTGTGGAAGTTCTGGCTTTCTCCAAACAATGTTTTCTTCAAATCTGGGATGAAATGATGATTTCCGTTTCATTTTATAAGCTGCAGGGTAAGCATCTTATCCTGCCCAAGTTCTAAATGCCCACATTTTGACTCCAGTATTTGCCTCATGCAACAGTCTTCCCTCTCTGTGAACTCAATGGGAGCCTGAGTTAGTAGCTCCCATACTAGTTCATGTATTTTGTAGGTGGAGAAGCATTGCAGTGCTGGAGAATATCATTACGGCTGTTAAGGCTTCAGTGCTTTTAGGAGATGAAGCATATGTAGTTTGCCAACCACAGTGACAATGGGGTTTTGCCACTTAGAAAGCTCTTTTAGGTATCTGAAATGATGGGAGTGGAGGGAAAATCCTTTGTGAAGACTTTTCTGTGACTTCAGTGGCCTGAGTCAGCTCACCAAGGGGTGAGGTGAGTGCCAGAGCTACTGCAAGGAGGGCAGTGATTGTGGTGTAAGCCAGGAGTCAGAAAGAGAAATTGGAGAAAGAGTGCCTGGAGATGCAAAATCTGTCTCATAAACCAGATCTGACAGTGTGACTGTGCAGGTGAAAACCAGAGGGGTTTCTCTCTGTTTAATTGAATTAACTAGGAAAACTACTTTTACAGGTTTTACACATCCTAGTTTTGAGATGATTACTTTGCAAATGAACATAAGTAATTTAGAGGAAGTATTTTGAGATGCTGGTTAATTAGGACCTCTTTGTTGCAGTTCCTATGCCTATGGATATTTTGCCATGTTTTCTTTAGGGTGGATGCTGGGAAAATGCATTATCACCGAAGAGTATTGGACAGAAATGGTCTCATAACAATGCAGTCCCATGTCATAAAACTACCAAGTGGAGCACAGCAACACTCAATTCTTCTGCTTCTGACACGCTTTCATGTTGACAGGTAAGTGCCACTCAGATCTTTTAATGATCTCCTGGGTAGACTGTGACCTTTTACTGTGATGAAGTTTTGTTTTCACAGAACTATCAAATAATCCTGGTATTGATGCCTCTCAATTTCTTTAAATCCTCCTCCAGATACTGGACAGTTTAAGACTTAGTGTCTTAGAGCTGTAAATAATGGGGGTATTCCAGTGACTGTCACCTGCTTACAGCAGCCTACTCTTCCTGATGTAGCTCTAATCACTCCTAATGAATGTTTTGGGTGATCTCACTTCAAACACATTTCTAAGAGATTTTTTTCTATTTTTGCCTTCTGCTTTATGATTAGAACTTGTGCTTGTGGATTGTCAGTGAAGTAACAGCCTGGTCTTAGTTCCCTCAGTTGGAGTCTCCTCATAGTGACACATTCTCTTACGTGCTATTCACAGAAGGGAAAGAAAGCTATAATTCCTAAACCAACCTGAGAACACTTCAGCATGCTTTCTCAAGTCACTGGCGGGTCTGTAAAGGTGCAGCTCATGTTTATAAAGTTATGTGCATACTTATATGTAAAATAATTTTCTTTTCTTGGTTAGGAGGAGCAAATATGATATCTTGATGGAGAAGGTCTCAAGTGTGCTCAGTGCTCGTTCAAACCAGATGGAAACATTAAGCCACTTGAGGGAAGAACTGGTGAGGTTCATTCCTCTAAAGTTACCACTGATGTAGAATCTAGATGATTAGCATCAAAGACAGTCACTCATACTGCCTGTGTTTTAAAGTTGCACAAAAGCTTGGGATAGGGCATCAAAAGAGGGATCTTGAAAGCCCACTAGATGAAGCTGCTGTTTGTGATAAGGAAGGAGTTCTGTTTGATCCAACTTCAGAGAGGTTTTGTCAGTGAATGTCCTCATGCAGTTCTTGCACAGTGCTGCTGCTGATTGCAGCTGTTTCTTTGGGTGGTAGAGTTGGAGAGACAGAACACACTCCAGAAGTGTCTCATGCTCTGCTGGGGTCTGCACTACAAGGTTTTTAAGATCTTTCTCTGATATCCTACACCAGAAATGTGTTTTAAGAACAGGCAGTGGTGTGAATGTCTTTGGTGCCAGTCAGCTACAGGTGAGACTTTTGGCTTTTCTCTTTGCATTAGGGTCTTTGTGAGAGAACTTTCAAACGCCTGTATCAATATATGATGAATGCTGGCCTAGCCAAGGTAGTATCTGTCCCTTTACAAGATATAAACCCCAATGGAGGACCCTACAAAACAAAGAAAGGTAAGTACCATCATGTTGTTGCTTTCTTTTGGTATAATTACATTGGTACCAATCTATATGTGAACTTCAGATCTCAAAAGACACTTAAGTGAAAATTGTTTATGCAGTTAGGTGGAGAAATGTATTTACTGAAGCTGGAACACTGCAGCCCATTGAATCCAGTGTTCGTTCCAGGTGAAGAAGTGGGTGCAGGCAGTTCTGTTGTGTATCAGGGTATCATAGGATCATTTAGGCTGGAAAATACCTTTAAGATCGTGGAGTCCAACTGTAACCCAACTACCATGACCACTGAGTACAACCATGTAAGGTGTTTGTGACTCCTTATGGACTCATCAAGCCAATACAGAGAGTGGGGGCAAAGAGCAGTCTGCTGCCTTCTGGCTGAAGTTAAATGGCAAGCCAGTAAACTTCACTGAAGTTATTTCAAACAGAAAGGACTGTTAGGAAATAAACTAAAGAGACAGACTGTCTTAGAGTTCTTCCTGAAATCAGGACTTCTGCTGAAAGTCATGAGAATGCAAACTGCATCTGCAACGTTTCATATCGAACAAGGGGAGTAAGTTCCTATACCACCGCTTTGGAGGTCTTGAAGTAGATAAGGTAGCCAACAGCCGTTATTGAGAAGAGCCATAGTTCATTGACAGTTCAGTGCATAATCAGCTTTCAATTCAAACTTAACAGCTTGGCTAGAGCTGCTGATAACTTCCCATCATGTAGTGAAAAGACAAAAGAGAGCAGAACTGCACGGAGAAAGGGAACAAAAGAAAGCAGCTGCTCTCGGGGAAAGGTGCAGATAAAACTACAAGAATAATAGGTGTGAGGAAGGATAGTATCACCAGTGGAATTAAGGCTGATGCTTAAGGAAATCTAAACCCAATCTTTAATCACAAGAAATCCCAAGAGGCAGATTTGCAGGGGTTGAAAAGGAAGCAATATTACAAGATGAACAGGGTCGGGTTTTGTTGGTTTTTTTTTAGAGATGTAGTGAACGGTTTATGGGAGAGAAAAATTAAATCTGGTATGAGCTAAACATTGCAAATTACAGAGTCAGTGATGATAAAAGTGATGACGAGGATGAAGTTGAAAGAGCCAGTGAAAAACATACCTTTGAGAAGATGAAAGTGAATGCCAAGTGCATGGAGTTGGATTAAGGCTCTTGTTAAGACAACCAATTCCTTCCAGTCTTTTAAATCTAGGGGAAGGAAATCTCCTGAGGGAAACTGTATTGCAAACAAAGAGAAGCAATAGCCACAAGCAGGTACAGCATCTAGCATGGTGCAGAGTGAAATCACCCACATTGTACAGAATAAATAAGAGAGGGATTGAAAGAGTTCATTTGGCTTGAAATCCACAGGTCTGCCTCTTTCCTGTAAGAATATTGGAGGGGGTTTTAAACAGGAGAATTCATTTCAGTTCACAGTTTCAAAAAGACATCAAATATCCTAAAAAGGTGTTGTAGAATAGTTCAGCAGGTAATAAATGTTGTGGGGGAAACTACCATCTAAGCCCTACAAAATATGTATTGTACAAATTTAATGTATCTCTGGTTAGAGCAAGGGTCTCAACATAGATTGGCTTGTATGACTGGCAGCCCTTCAGTCACATCATTTAGCACTGGCATTGGTGCAGCCCTAGAGCCCCTCTTCCTCCTCAGTAGAACTGCCCCAGGTTACATTTCTTTATACCTCCTCATATTGACTTGAGTTTCGAGGGTGTTCTAAGGAGTCAAAGACACTCAGAAATCAAATCCAGAAGCCTAGATGGTATTCCTAAAACTCAAATTTCACAATCAGTAGTAAAACCATCTAACTTCCAATTAAAGTATTCACTTAGAAGACACAAAACCACAAATCCATTTAGAAACTTAGTGGAAATCTCCAAGGCAGTAGATGGTTCATGTTTTGTCAGAGATTGGCACAATGGCAGCTGCATTTACTACTTAAGTTTGTCATGAAAAAATGCCACCTAATGAATGTTTCACTTGAATGATAATTCCATCTTAGAGAAGTAAAAGCTGAAAATCCACAAAAATGCCTTAAAAATTGCTAGGTATTAAAGCAGGATGAATTAATAATAGCTGGTTTTCTTCAGAGATCAAGATAGTTTAATCTCTGGAGTTATACAGGAAAGCAGATAGAATTATGTGGGACACACTGAGGATGAAACCAGAGAGCATCTGCTATGGGAAGCACATTAGTGGGCAGCAGGAGCTGAAGTAAAAGGAACTTGTTTATTTGTTGGGTTTTTGGGTTTTGGGTTTTTTGTCCTTTTCTCCATTGAAACACTGCTACAAGTGAAAATTAATGGGCTGTAGAAATGGAGAGAATGTTGATAACAGTGCCTGCAGCCCTGCCAAAATGTCAGCACTTAATGACTATCCTAAGCACTATCTAAAGATACTGGGAGGGAAAGGATTCAGACAGGAAAAATAATGGAATTGTCAGGTCTGGAGCTCAGTCAGAGGGTTAAGTTACTGTGGATTGACTTCATGTCAGCTAGGCTTCAGTCCCTGGTCATATATATCCATAGGATAGCATTCATCAGCTGAAACCTTGATGTTTTCAACTAAAGCTTTTACCTGTTTTTTTTCACAGCAGGGCTGTAGCAGAGGGTTAGAGGTGGCTGTAGATGTTGCCACCCACTGCTGCAGGCTGAACTGGCTACTGCAGCAGCTGCTGAATCACTGCCCTTGATAAGCTGGCAGTGCAAAGTAACCTGGTTCTGCTTTACTGCTGCTATCTTCAGTTATCAGGAGCTGGGTGACACTCAAAGCCAGCAGGACTTACTGGATGGGGTTGCACTCTCCTATTTGATCCTGATAGTTGCTTGATGTGTGCTTCTGCCAACATGCATGCATGCAAATGTAGAAGCTGGTAGAGCAACTGACAGTGCTTTTAGGTTCTGGGATTGTTAAATATTATGAGCAGCACTTGGAAGGGCCCATCAAGAGGTGTCCAGTTTGATCACTTAGAGAAGCCAATCCTGTATTAAGGAATATTTCTCTAACCAGGTGGCTTATTGTACATGTTCTGTCTCTTCAAGTGTGTGCTTTTCTCTCACTGTGTGACTTACATTTGTGGAAAAGTTTAAAATGCTTCGAGTTTGTAGGAAAAAAAAGGAGTGGTTGTGCGCCTTGGGAGTGACTTCTCAGTCAGATGTGTGTTCTGAAGGTGTGACACTGAAGATCAGCACTTAGTCTTTCCACCGATTAATTTGTGCTACTTAAATTTCTCCCCTAATTGCATCATTTTCCCTTCCCCTCACAAGCCATTGCATTGCACAGCCCTAATGTTGACATGAAGCTTTGGAGCACCTCAAAAATTCTGCTAGCCAGTATTTTGACAGATTCCTCTGCAGGGCAAAGGTGTGGCAGAGCTTTCCTCGAACTAAGCAGTTGTCTACAGTCATTTGTTGCCCGTTGCACTGCCACTCATTTGTGCTGCTGGGTTAAGCTGTGCAGCCACTCTGCATTTTGGTAAGAGATGTTACTCACACTCCTGCCCACAGGGACTGCTGTTATGGTCCGTTGCCTTAAATTACTGAAGGAATTCCGGAAGAAAATGGAAGATGATGATGATGAAGAGGAGATCATCACAAAAGTTGTTCAGCCTGTGGATATTATTTGTGAAAAGGACATGCTCACCCAGGCCTATGAGCTAAGTAGGTGCTGTAGTCAAACATGCTAAAGGTTTTTCTCACTGCCTTCTTACTCCTTGTATGCATGAAAGAAAGGTGTATTTGGGTGGGTTTTCAGTTTTGATTGCTTGCAAGCTCATCTTTTCCATGGAAAAATTCTATTCAGATTAGACTGGGGCCCTAGGAACTGCCACCTGGTAGTCCTCCCTGGAAGCTTCTATACAAAAAGCTTCAGTACAAAAGCAATTCAACAGCACCAAAATAAAACAGCATGCTAGAAACAGGATGGGGATGAGGAAGGGCAAATAAACCCCTTCTTTTTCTATCTCTTTTCCTACCTTTCCTACCTGGAACATCTTGCCCAGGGAGGTTGTGGATGCTCCCTCACTGGAGCTGGTGTTCAAGGCCAGGTTGGATGAGGGTGGGAGGTATCCCTGCCTATGGCAGGGGGTTGGAACTAGATGATTTTTGAGGTCCCTTCCAACCTAACCCATTCTATGATTCTATCTTAATGGAGAAATTAGTCTGAGGGGAAACATACCCCTAGGCTTTGTCACAGGAGCATAGAATCGTTCTGGTCAGAAAGGTCCACCACTGGTTCTACCAAGTCAGGTGCTTACAAATGTACAATCTGAACCTGCCCAGGTGCAACCTGAGGCCTTTTTTTTTTTTTGGTGCTGTCACTTGATACTAGGGAGAAGAGACCAATCCCTACTTCCCCTCCAACCTCCTTTCAAGGAGTTGTAGAGAGGCAGAAGGTCTCTTCTCGGCCTACTCTTTAGACTAAACAACCCCAGTTCCATCAGGTGTTCCTCCCCAGCCCTGTTCTCCAGACCTTTCCCCAGCTTTATTGCCCTTCTCTGGACCTGCTCCAGCACCAAAATGCCCTCCTTGGAGTGAGGGTCCCAAAACTGAAGCCAGTACTCAAGGTGTGACCTCACCAGTGCAGAGTGAGGGGGACAGTGTCTTCCCTAGTCCTGCTAGTCACACTTTTTTTGAGACTGCCCAGGATGCTGTTTGCCTTCATGGCCACCTGGGCTGTGGTAGTTTTGTGAGGTTACTGTCTACAAACCTCATTCTGCTGTGCCACTGCTTCATGTGCAGTTGTGTTTTATGGCTGCATTTGGCTGTATATTGTATATATTTGTGAAGATGTCTTTAGCTGTTAGTGCGGAAGGTGAAATTTTCCTTTCTAATGTGTGCAGCTATTCAAAACAGATATGAATGTGCCTACAACTAGATATATCCAGAATTGGGTTAGATTTCCCTGAGCTGTATTCTGTTTTTCCTTTCTGAAACAGTTGAAAGCAGGGGAACCAAAGGTATATCTCAGGCAGAACTTCGCTTGGCTATGAACGTGGGGAAGCTAGAAGCAAGGATGCTCTGTCGCCTTCTGGAGAGGTACAAAGTTGTCAAGGTAAGACTAAAATAATTTAGATGCTTACTGAAACCAGCTGATGGAATTCTGCTGAATGCTGGTTCATAGCATTCCAGAGAAAACACTTCCCAGCACTGTGGCACACACAGGTCTGCCCTCCAGAAAGAGTCAGGGCAGAGAAGCTCCCCTCAGCCCTGCTTTGTCTGCTCTCTTCCACTCCCTAAGTCATCCTCTTAGCAGCAGTAGTGATCCAAGTGACCTGGGGGCTGCTGCTTTGTGGAGATGCACATTAGTGTCTCTCGTCTCAAAAGAGCCATTTTGCTTTAGTTTTGCCTGTCAGACAATCCTGTAGTGCAGGATCTTGTCAGTGACCCTCTGGACATCAGTTCTGGCAAACTTCAGTTCCTCCTGTGGATAGTCTGGTGATTAATTGTGTATTTCTGGATATTTCAGTGCTTTCTTCATTTCAGCAAGACAGAGTCAGCTACCATTTCTCTCACAGAACCATAGAATGACTTTGATTGGGAAGGACCTTAGAGATCATAGAATCATAGAATCATAGAATGGTTTAGGTTGGAAGGGACCTCAAGGATCATCCAGCTCCAACCCCCTGCCACAGGCAGGGACACCTCCCACTAGAGCAGCTCGCCCAAGGCCTCATCCAGCCTGACCTTAAACACCTCCAGGGAGGAAGCATCCACCACCTCCCTGGGCAACCCATTCCAGTGCCTTACCACCCTCACTGTAAAGAACTTCCTCCTAACATCCAGTCTAAATTTCCCCTCTTCCAGCTTAAACCCATTCCCCCTCGTCCTAACATTACTAGACCGTGTAAATAGTCCCTCCCCAGCTTTCCTGTAGGCTCCCTTCAAATACTGGAAGGCCACTATAAGGTCTCCTCGAAGCCTTCTCCTCTCCAGGCTGAAGAGCCCCAACTCTCTCAGCCTGTCCTCATAGCAGAGGTGCTCCAGCCCTCTGATCATCTTCGTGGCTCTCCTTTGGACCCGCTCCAGCAGTTCCATGTCCTTCTTGTATTGGGGGCTCCAGAACTGCACACAGTACTCCAGGTGGGGTCTGACGAGAGCAGAGTAAAGGGGGAGAATCACCTCCCTTGCCCTGCTGGCCACACTTCTCTTGATGCAGCCCAGCACTCGGTTGGCTGTCTGGGCTGCATGTGCACACTGCCGGCTCATGTTGAGCTTCTCGTCAACCCAGACCCCCAGGTCCTTCTCCTCAGGGCTGCTCTCCAGCCATTCATCACCCAGCCTGTATCTGTGCCTGGGATTGCACCGACCCAGGTGCAGGACCTTACACTTGGCCTTGTTAAACGTCATCCTCTAACCTCCCTGCCATGTGCAGGGACACCTCTCAACTAGACAGAGCTCCCCAAGGCCTCATCTGAGCTGGCCTTGAACACCCTCAAGAGGAGGCATCCACAACTTCCCTGGGCAGCCTATGCCAGAGTCACACCACCCTCCTAATGAAGAACTTCTTCCTAAGTTGCAGTCCTACCCTACTCTCCCTCAGCCTGCCCCTTTTCACAAAAGCCATTTTCCCCCAGCAGAAACTTTTTTTAGGAAGATTTTGTCATTGGATAAAAAGTTCTGTAGAATCAAAACCGAACTGTGCTTGTTCCTAAGTCAGTTGTGAAGATGAAACCAAGTTTCTAGATAGCTGAAAGCACCTCTTGTAGGAAACAACAGCAACAGAGTTCCACTGATGTCAGATTCTCTCTGGGAACTTCTGCACTGCAGTTATTTCACAGAACGTTTTTTCCAAGAAAGTTTCCAATCTGAGCAGAGGCTACCTTAGCTCTTCTCCATCCCACATAGTGTAGGTGTTGCATTCCAGTATGCAGGTAATGCAGATTTAGGGCTTTTTTTGCTTCCAAGCATGGCATTTCTTTTGAGTTCCATCTGTTTAAGTTTGGTCAACATCTTTTGTTGCTTAGAGAAGGGAAGACTTAACACGGTATCTTTAGATGAGAGGGGAGAACAGTTAGAGACTTTTCCCACTTGATGCTGGAAAACAGCCTGCAAGAATGGCTGAGGTGGTAAAATAACCTTCCAACTCTTTCCTTAGGGGTTTATGGAGGATGAGGGTCGGCAGAGGACAACAAAGTACATATCCTACATTTTTGCGGAGGAGAGCGACCTGAACCGTCAGTTTGAGAGAGAGAAGGCCAGAAGTGAGCAGTTAGCCACAGTTACCTTGGCTCTGGTGCCAGAGGATTCCCTGCCTGTGGAAGATGTGTCTCCTAGAGAAGATGATGCTTTAGTCTCAGAGTCTGACAACGAAGAAGAAGGGAAAGATGGCAAGAAGAGACGAAAAAGACAGAAGGCCAACTCTGGTTCTCTGTTGAAATCAAGTTTCCAAGATAACAGCCATCAGTCAACACCAGCTAAAGGTAGGTGGTGACTCTGACATTTGGGAAGAACCTTGCAGTTTTGTATGGATCTTTTCTTTAAAGAGAAAAATCACCTCCTGTTAGCTTCCAGTAAACCTTTTGACACATTTATTTTTACACTTGATTATTTCTATGATTTTTTGGATGTTCTTTCCCCCCAAAGAGATCTGTTTTGGAATACTGTAGGTGTGGTGATCTCTGGAGATTTTTAGAGCCAGAGTGTTCTCTGGTGTTTGACTGTCAGCAATCACTGGGAACATCAGCTTCTCCTCACCTACCCCTGTGTCATTTCTCCCCTTTTCTCAATGCATGTGAAAGGGGCTCACACACTGTGTGTGCCCCTCAGGTATTCAGTTATTTGTCTGCTGACTTGAAGGGCTGAAATGGTTCTGCAGAGGGTCAGACAAATGCCAGAACAGTGGCAAGGAAGGAGGCAGGACTGTGTGACTAAAACTGGGGAGACCATGCTAGGTAGCAGTCAGATTGGCTTAAACTGCTGAGAGAAACAGCATCTGTGGCTAAATTTTCTATCTGCCTTAGATGTTCTCTGATGAACTGAGACAGTATCTGTCAAGGCCTCTGGTTTGCAAAATACCTTGCAGCTCAGGCTGTGCCTGTCAGAAAGCACCACAGAATCATAGAATTGTCAGGGCTGGAAGTGACCTCAAGGGTCATTTAGTTCCAACCCCCCTGCCATGGGCAGGGACACCTCACACTAGATCACATTGCTCAAAGCCACATCCAGCCTGGCCTTAAAAACCTCCAGGGATGAGGCTTCCACCGCCTCTCTAGGCAATCTGTTCCAGTGTGTCACCACCCTCATGGTGAAGAACTTCCTCCTGATGTCTAATGTGAATCTACCTACTTCTAGTTTTGCTCCATTTCCCCCAGTCCTGTCACTACCTGATGTTGTAAAAACTCAGCAGCTTTCCTGGAGGCCACTTCAGATACAGGAAGGCCACAGTAAGGTCTTCTCAGAGCCTTCTCCAGTCTGAACAGCCCTAACTCTCTCAGTATGTCCTCATATTGGAGAGGTGCTCCAGCGCTCTGATCATACTTGTGCCCATCTCTGGACACCTCCCATCTTGATGGAACTTTAGCTTTTCAAGTCCTTGAAGGCATCCAAAGGCATTTTGGTTTTCAAAATACCTAATTTCTTACTCACTAATGAAGAAGGTGGGCTGTGCCTCTCACTGAAACACACCCACTCATTCCCTTGCATGTGTAAATGGCATTCTAGGTGTGGGAGATGGCACAGGAGCAGACAGCCCAGCCAGTTCACAGTTTCAACTGTAACAGAAAAAAAACTTCCCCTTTTAGCAGTGTGGGGTTTTTTTCGGTTGCAGATTTCTCCTGAGTCTTAAGAGTCTGTGAAAAATGTATTAGTTCACATACTGGAGCACCTCTGCTATGAGGATAGGCTGAGGGACCTGAGGTTGTTCAGCCTAGAGAAGATTCCAGGGGGAAGCCTTAGAGCTGCCTTCCAGGGCCTGAAGGGATCCTACAGGAATGCTGCAGAGGGACTTTTCATAAGAGTGTCTAGCAACAGGACAAGAGGGAATGGCTTGGAGCTGAGGCAGAGCAGGGTTAGACTGGATCTTAGGAAGAAGTTCTTCAGTATGAGAGTGGTGAGACTCTGGAATAGGCTGCCCAGGGAGGCTGTGGCTGCCTCCTCCCTGGAGGTGTTCAAGGCCAGGTTGGGTGAGGCCTTGAGCAGGCAAGTCTAGTTGAGAGGTGTTCCTGCCCATGGCAGGGGCATTGGAGTAGATGATCTCTGAGGTCCCTTCCAGCCTAAACTGTTCTATGATTCTGTGATCTGCTGATGCAGCCCTTCAAGTGGGATGAGCATACACAGTGATGCTGACTCCTTGTCTGAGAGCAGTTTAACCATTAAATGATTACTTTGAAGCAGCAGTAGGCTTGGGATGGCCTGACCCACAGCATGTTGTAACAAAGTTGTCTTCTCTCCTGAGCCTAATTGCTTTCTTTAGTTTTTTTTCCATAATTTGGAATGTCTAATGTGAAAGCTATCAGCCTTTTGGGGACATATTTTAAAGAGGATATGGTGGTTCAGTTGTTTATTTTCTTGAACTACTTGAATGTTCCTACAGCTTCCTTGATAAACTCCAAGAGAAGGGAGATTATCTTTGCAGTGATACCAAATCCTCGCTCTTATTCTGCTCTGGGGCAGAAAAGTCAGGTTTCTGGCAGAACCTGAGAATCTTTGTCACAGAATCTCTCCTTTCTCCAGACAGCAGTTTCTGGATAAGCTAATCTGGGCCTTCATGGTCTTCTAAGTCTGCCTGTGAAGAGGCTTCTGCATTTGGAGTCTTACTTGCTGACAGGGAGTTTACTTTTGGAGGCTGGATGCAGTCATTCGTGATCAAACCTCTGCTTCCAGCAGGGTAGAGGAGTATATGAAAAGTGTAGCAGTGCCTGGGTGGGTGGGGGAGTGCTTTGTGTGGAGAGAAAGCTGAACAGTCACAGGAAACTGTGGAAGCAGAATAATTGCAAGGCTGTTTGCTCTTAAACCAGGCTCAAAGGCAGTGCCTACAAAGTCTCAGGGGAAGCAGCTGTCTTCCCCTCAAATTGTTGAAGAGCCCAGTGAACTCCCAGACAACCTTACAGGAGAGAATTCTACTTTGGAAACACTAAGGCAGGACTCCAATCTTTCCACCTGTGCTCATTCTGCTGATGAGGATGGAGATGGGGCTGTGGTGGAGGAGGTCAAACTGGAAGACCCTAAGGTAAGATGACATTTCTTCATATTCATTGTTGGTTTTTCTGCTGAGCTAAGTTCTGTACTCTCACAGCAAGGCTGCAAGCTACAAGGGTTTTAATCATTTGGGAAATTGCTTTGGATTTTTAAACTTGATTTCCAAGTACATTTGTGTATTAGCTGCATTGTCTGGAGGTGAAAATTATGCCAGGAGGCAGGAGGATAGATGTCCAAAGTACAGTTGTGGGTTAGTGCTCTCCAGATTACCTGTGCTGACACAGTGCATGTCAGCAGTTAATGGCAGTTCATGCACACAAGTGCTCCATATCATCTGCTCTGTCTGCTCCAAAGCAGGAGGAACAAAATGAGCCCACAATTTTGACATCTGAGTTGTGTAGCTTCCTAGCACTGAGCCTGGAGCAGAAAGCCTTTCTGAGAGGCAGGGTGTGTTGGCTTGGACTCAGCATGGTCTTAAGGCAGCTACCAGCTGTCCAGGCCAAAATGCTCAGGTCCAAATAGCTCAGAACGTGAGACTGGCAGGGAAAGTGCATAAATCTCTGTATATAACAGCATGAAAATCTTAGTTTCTGCCTTGATTCTCTGCCTGTGAGAGGAAAGACCATCCCCATCAGACTAGTTTGTTTCAAGTAAAACCACCAAAACTACCAAGTCCTCAGACACTGCTGTGTGAGGAACCAGCATTGGGTCAAAGACATTGAACAGTTCATGTGAAGTTGTTCCTCTGTCCATACTGTGCACTAGAAGACGTGTAGCCAGAAGAAGGACAAGCGTTCCAAAGCTGCAGCAGCGGAGAGGTCTCACGAAACCTACAGGCTGCTGAAGCGCAGGAATCTCATTGTGGAAGCGGTTCGCAACCTGCGGCTGATCGAAAGCTTGTTCACGTGAGTGCCTCTCAGAGCAGGCTGCTGGGGGCCTGGGGCACTGTGCTGGTAGAAGCTCTGCTTCAGTAGGCAGATTGTGACCTTATTCCATCCTTGGCTCTTCTCAACGTGCTATATAGCATAGGAGAGGATGGCACACGGAAGGTGGGGAGGAGTTGCAGTTACACTGAATCAGCTGTTTGGAAAGAGGAGCAGCTCTCCGTAGATCATAGAATCATAGAATGGTTTAGGTTGGAAGGGACCTCAAAGATCATCCAGTTCCAACTCCCTGCCATAGGCAGGGACGCTCCCCATTAAAACAGGTTGCTTAAGGCTTTATCTAACCTAGCCTTGAACACCTCCAGGGAGGCAGCATCCTCAGTCTCCCTGTGCAACCTGTTCCAATATCTCACCACCTTCACTGTAAAGAACTTCTTAATATCTAGTTTAAATCTCCCCTCTGCCAGTTTAAATCCATTACCCCTTGTCCTGTCCTTACAAGACCTTGTAAATAGTCCCTCCTCAGCCTTCCTGTAGGCCCCCTTCAGATACTGGAAGGCCACTACAAGGTCTTCTCGAAGCCTAACGTCCAACCTAAACCTCCCATAGCACAACTTGAGGCCATTGTTGTATTACCTATTTTCTGAGAAAAGAGCCTAAACCTCACCAGCTTTCTTTAAGGGAGCTGTAGAGGGAAGCAATGAAGTCTCCCCTAAGCCTCCTCTTCTCCAAGCTGAACACCTCCAGCTCCCTCAGCTGCACATCTCCAGCCCTGTTGTCCAGACCCTTCACTAGCTTCATTGCCCTTCTCTGGCCCTGCTCCAGCCCCTCAATGTCCTTCAGAGTGAGGGGCCCAAAACTGAACCCAAGATTTGAGGTGTGGCCTAAGCAGTGCCCAGTATAGGCACTTAAGCCTATACTTAAGCCTAGCAATGCTGCTAACTGCTTAAAATTCAAGGAGTTGGTTGCATCTTTTAGGCTTCAGAAGATGGTCATGGATCAAGAGAAGCAAGAAGGTGTCTCCACAAAATGCTGCAAGAAGTCCATCATACGCCTGGTGCGGAGGCTTGCGCAAGAAGGGCTCCTCAGACTCTACCATACCACAGTCATACAGGATGGCATTAGTAAAAAGGTGAGTGCACAGACCCTAGCAGCAGAAGCAGCTTTTCTCACAACCTTCTGATTCATTGAAGTATATTGGGCTGGAAATCATAGGGATGACTTCACATTCTGTAGCAGAATCCACAGCTGAGCTGCCCAGAAGCTACATGTCCCAAACTAAGCTACTGTGAAAAATAGATTAGTGCTTTCAATTATTGTGCTGCAGATAATTGTGAGACCAAGGAATAGTCCAAAGATCAAAGCCTCTGAATCTTCCTTCTGAGAGGTTCTGCTGCTTATCAGTTATGCAATTCATGGTTCTCTCCCTGCACTGTCAGGCTGCAATACAGTTCTGGTTAATCCCCTTCTGAAAGCCAGAATTGTATGGAAATTGTGAGTTAGTGTCTGAGCTGAAACGTGGAGAACATGATCTCTCTTTTTTAAAACAAAAATCCACTCATACTGAGGTTCGTGGAAGTAAAATGTTTGTAGTTGTAAAACTGGGGCTGGTCATTGTAACTCTAGGGCTGGAGCACCTCTGCTATGAGGATAGGCTGAGGGACTTGGGGTTGTTCAGTCCAGAGAAGAAAAGACTTCAGTGGGACCTTAGAGCTGCCATCTATACCTGAAGGGATCCTACAGGAAAGCTGCAAATGGACTTTTCGTTAGAGTAGCTAGCAACAGGACAAGGGTCAATGGTTTGAAGCTGAGGGTGGGCAGGGTTGGACTGATGCTTAGGAAGAAGTTCTTCAGTATGAGGGTGGGGAGACTCTGTAACAGGCTGCTAAGGGAGGCTGTGGATGCCTCCTCCCTGGAGGGGCCAGTCTGGATGTGGCCTTGAGCAAGCTGGGCTAGTGAGCGCCATCCCTGCCCATGGCATTAGAGTAGATGATCTCAGAGGTCCTTTCCAGCCCAAACCATTCCATGATTCTGTGAAATGTGCCCTGCAAAATTCCTGCAGAGCACCTGTGGGATCTTACCAGTGCTGCCAGCAACAGCACATGTAAGTGTGACCTTGTGAGGTTGGGCTTTTCAGTTGTCCCTTTCAGCGTAATATTTGGGAGTTGAAGTGTTTGTCCCCCAAATATTGCAGATCTTAAAATACCTGAGGTTTGCAGAAGAGAAGTTACCTGTTTGCTGGTATAGAGACCATAGGGACTGGCCTCTTGCTTAATACAAACTGGCAATAGCAGTTTTCATAGACTTGGTTGGAAGGGAGCTCCAAAGACCATCTAGTCCAACCTCCCTGCAGTGAGAAGGGACATCCTCCACCAGATAAGGTTGCTCAGTTTTCCTACTCTATGAATTCCTAAACCCTCTTGGGATCCATCCATCCCAGCTACTGTTAACTAACCAGTCTGTTTGTGCAGCTGCTTAAGAGCCACTCACCCAATAAACAGCTTTTGGTTTCTGCTGCTCTGAACAGGTAGAGTTTGTTGTGCACCCTTCGGTGAGCCCTAACGATCCCCTTGTCAAAAGTGCCATCGAGCAGGTGCGCTTCCGGATCTCCAATTCAAGCACTGCAAACAGGCAAGTAGCAGTCGTGGTCTGGGTGGCTTGTGGGGAGCTTGGCCTACCTGGAGTGTGCAAAAAGAGGCAGAGGAAAGTTAAAAAAGAAATTAAAAAAAAAAAGGGAGGGGCAAAAGAAAAGAAAAATCTCCTCAGAGCAATGGAAGCACAGAGATGGAGCAAGGTGCTGCGTGTCTCCTGAAGTCAGGAGAGCAAAGGAATTGAAGTCTGCTTAGCTTTTACCAAAACCTGTGTGGTTTTAATACAGGGTTAAAGTTCCCCAGACAGCAACCTCCCAAGAGCACACTGAGGAAGAAAACCTGGGGCAAGAGGCAGTTCCTGATTCGGGAGAAGCACAAGACAGCTCTGGTAAAGCCGATAACAGTCGGGCAAGGAAGAGTGATGAGAAAATGGGCATCACCCAGCTGAAAAACTACCACCCAGTTACAGGTACAGCTGACTCTGGGTTTCATGGCATCTTGCTTTGCCTGTTTGTGTGAATAGTCACTTTCAGATGTTGGGCTTTCCTAAGATACTATTGGGTTTTTTTCTCCTTTTGTAGAAGAAAAGTGGGGTTTACAATCAGTCTCACTATCCAGGGTTTGCTTTGCTACCTGTTTCTTACCTCTGCAAACTGAACTATTTTCATTCATTACTACTTTATTATTTGTAACTTAACATTTGTAACATATATTTACTTTCAAGTGCCCATCTTTGCAGAGGTAGCTCCTTCTCCTGTTCTAAAGACACTGAAAACCTGTCTAGACATGTTCCTGTGTGATCTTCCTTTGGTGAACCTGCTTTGGCAAGGGCATTGGACTAATTGACCTCGAGAGAGCCCTTCAGGGCCCTTCCAACCTCTACTATTCTGTGTAACACATAAAAGGAAAAAACAAAACCATACCCAGTTCTTTTCTATTATGGATCCAAAATTCTGCACCTGTTGAATGTTAAGATTTTACCAGGTTTTTTTCAGTCTTCAGTGGCTGAATTAAACAGTACTTAAGTATCTTTCTAATATTCATAAAGGGAGAACCTGGGGCTGTTTAGTCTGGAGAAGAGAAGACTGAGAGAAGATCTCATCAACGTCTATAAATATCTGAGAGCTGGGGGTCAGGAAGGAAGGGACAAGGACAGCTTCTGCTCACTTGTGCCCTGGCATAGGACAAGAGGCAATGGATGGAAACTGCAGCACAGGAAGTTCCACCTCAACACAAGGAAGAACTTCTGTACTGTAAGGGTCCCAGAACCCTGGCACAGGCCGCCCAGAGAGGTTGTGGAGGCTCCTTCTCTGGAGTCTTTCAAGCCCTGTCTGGATGTGTTCCTGTGCTACCTGCACTAGATTCTATGTTCCTGCTCTGGCAGGGAGATTGGACTGGAAGATCTCCAGAGGTCTCTTCCAATCCCTAACATCCTGGGATCCTGTGAATACTCTCTTTATTTCTTCCCTCACAGTTCCAGGACTTGGGCGTTCTCTTGGCTTCCTTCCCAAAATGCCCCGTTTGAGGATGGTCCACATGTTCCTCTGGTACTTAATTTATGGTCACCCTTTAAATGAAGCACAGCAAAAAGGAGGTAGTGACGGTGAGAAAAAAGGCAGCAGTCAAGGGCTGGACATAAATGCAGCTGTAATTGAAGCACAACCAGATGGGACCTTAGAAATAGTGACAGCTGAGGTGAACCCTGAAATCTCTGCGCAGGAGACTGAAGCAGAGCTCTCTAATCAAACAGGTAAGAGGTGGCACATCCTGACTGCTACAGACATGGGCATGGTTCAGCATAGAACTGCCATAAGTGTTTAACAGTAAGATTTCAATGGAAAAACACCACCTGGAGGTAGAAACACAAATGGTTGAAATAAACACACAGCTGTTATTAGTGGCCTGGTCTCCAGTTGAAAGGGATCTCATGCAGGGGCATTGTTGTGGAGAGTGAAGTAGAGCAGGGGAGTAAAAAGCTGGGAAGTTTGCTGCTAATTCAGTGAGTAGGATTTGAATTCTGAGTTGGGGTTGTTCAGCCTGGAGGGGACAGGACTGTGAACAGACCTTATAGCAGCCTTCCAGTATTTGGAGAGGGCTATGGAAAAGCTGAAGGACTTTTGACAAAGTCCTGGAGAGACAGGGTGAGGGGTAATGGTTTCAAACATGGGAGAATCTGGATTGAGATGAGGCATTAGGAGGAAATTCTTCCCTGTAAGGGTGGTGAGGCACTGGAACAGGTTGCTCAGAGAACTTGTGGAGGCTCCAAGCCTGGGAGTGTTCAAAGCCAGGCTGGATGGGACCTTGAGCAAAATGATGAAGGAGAAGGTCTCCCTGCCTGTGGCAGGGAGATTGTAACTAGATGATCTTTAAGGTCCCTTCCAAACCAAACTATTCTGTGATAACCTTGAGTAAACTTGCAGAAATGCTTTAGATTTCATTTCAGTAGATACAGGGTTACAGTGAAGCCCTGGTTACAGCATTACTGCTTACACTAACTTAGAAATGTTGCTGCTGCTATTTCTTTGCAAAAGGAAGTTGTAAGGGGGACAAGATGCATGCCTTACAAAGTGAAAAAGGGTGTTAGAGGTAGTTGACAAACTGTTCTTTGTGCTGTTTGGTATAGAAAAATAAATCACTGGATTGAGTATCCAGAATGGTTTTATTTTTATATAGAATGCTGTAAGGATAGTTAAGTCTTGGAGGAGATGATCTAAGTGAACAGTACAGTCTTAGGAGGGTAGTGTAAGTGCAATAACCATGCTTCAGAACACGGAAAATTCATTATATTGCTTGCTCTCAGACATCCTCTGAAATGTCTGTGCAAGCTAAGGAAAAAGAGCAGACATAGCAGGCTGAATGTGCTTTGCCTTTCCAGAGTCCTCATCAACACTGTAGAGGGCCACTTAAGGAAAGATTGAAAATCAATGGCTTAGATCATTTTCAGGTCATTTTAGATGTACAGATCTCCAGCCTGTGAACTGCCAAATGTGTTCTGCTCGAACTGTCAGAGTAAAGCCATTGCTGTGTGAGCTGTGCCCTGCCTGGATCTCAGCCACTCTTCTTGTTCCTAGTGTACGTGGATGATGAGTCCTGGACGCGCTTTGTCCCTCCTCTGCCTGTGCACAGGGAGTTTGGATATGGATGGGCTCTTGTTAGTGACATTCTTCTCTGCTTGCCTCTCTCAATCTTTGTTCAGATAGTGCAAGTCAGCTACAAGGTACAGTGCTCCTTTTGGGTTACACTTGGTTTACTTTAAGGTCCGCTGAGACCACACTTGGAATACTGTATCCAGTTCTGGGCTCCCCAGTTCAAGAGAGACAGGGATCTACTGGGGAGAGTCCAGTGGAGGGCTATGAGGATGACCATAGGCTAGAACATCTCTCCCGTGAAGAAAGACTGAGAGACCTGAGGCTGTTGTCTGTTTAGTCTGGAGAAGAGAAGGCTGAGAGGGGATCTTATTGATGTCTGTAAATATCTGAGGGCTGGGTGTCAAGATGAAGGTGCCAGGCTCTTTTTGGTGGCTCACTGTTAGGACAAGGAACAGTAGGTACAAGCTGGAACACAGGAGGTTCCACCTCAGCTTGAGGAGAAACTTCTTTGGTGTGGTGGTGCTGGTAGGGCAGGCTGCCCACAGAGGCTGTGGAGTCTCCTTCTCTGGAGACTTTCAAAACCCACCTCGATGTGTTCCTGTGTGACCTGCTGTAGGTGATCCTGCTTTGGCAGGGGGATTGGACTCCAGAAGGTCCCTTCCAACCTGTAATAGTCTGTGATAGTGTCTGATAATGGCAACCATACCTGTAAGCAGTAAAAAATACCCTCTTGGCCTGTTTAAACAAACCCAGGCATTGGAGAGAGACACTTTTGTTCTTGATAGCTTCTACTGCAAAGCTAGTTGCTTTTACAGTCACTCTGAAAACAAATATCTAGCTCTGTAATACTGCAAATGCATATTTTGCAGAGGTTTCTCAGTCTCCCAAGCCTCCTTTGCCTCATTGATTAACAGCAATAATGTTAAAGCATTTTACAGAGCTTACAGAGTATTTCAGTTGACAGTTCTGGCAGCAAGTCTTGATACTTGAAAGGTTATAGCTGTATTTCATGTTTTGATTAACTTAAAAGTAATTCTATTTCACATTTGGATTAACTTCTCTAATCATTCTAGGTGGAGGGGCTGGAAGAGTTTTTAAATGATCCCCTCAAAAAGCACACTCTGATCAGATTCCTTCCAAGGTCGGTTCGGCAGCAGCTTCTCTACAAAAGGTAAGGAGATGAGTCAAAGTCAGTGGCTCTAAGGGAGGAAACAGCAGTGGGTTTCTGTTTTTCCCTGTTTGTGTCAAAGAGGACGTTGTTACTTAAGGCTCATCAGTCTTCTAGGCACAGCTTGCCAAACTGTATTTTTCTCTCCCAAATAGATGGTAATAAGAAACTAATAAACAATATTCATGCACGCTGTCAGGCGGTGTTTGAGAACTGAGAGCTTCTGTCCTTCATAACTCATCAGAATGTTGCTTCTGTATAAAACACACTCCTGACTGCTGCTAAATTCAGAATTTAGTGGAGTTTAAATGTTGCTGTCCTTCATAAATTTTTCAGAAGCTGCCACACTTCACAGTTCTGCCTCTTGTACGCACCATTCAATTTCTACACCTGCTCCCAGCAGCGTGTCTGCCATTGTTGGACATTCTTCAGCTAGGAGATGTAAAAACTGAAGTTGGACTGAAGATAGGAAAGGAAGGCACCATTAAAAAAAAAGTGATTTAAATGTGTGGAATCCACAGCACCACGTTCATTTCCATAGACAGCCATTGCTAAGGAAAGGAGTTTGAATGGTTGGAGGCTTTGGATGTTAGGAACAAGTTCTTTACCATGAGAGTAGTGGAACACTGGAACAGATTGCCCAAGGATGTAGTTGAGGCCCTGTCCTTGGTGAGGAGACTTAGAGAGGACCTTATCCCTCTCTACAACTACTTGAAGGGAAGTTGTAGTCAGGTGGGGGTCAAGTTCTTTTCCCAGGCAACTTGTGACAGGAACAGAGGTCTGAAGCTGTGCCAAGGGAGGTTTAGGTTGGGTATTAGGAAGCACTTCCTCACAGAAAGGGAGATCAGGCACTGGAATGACCTGCCCAGGGAGGCGGTGGAGTCACCATCCCTGGAGATCTTAAAGAAAAGATTGGATGTGGCACTTAGAATCACAGAATCAGTAAGGGTTGGAAGGGACCACAAGGATCATCTAGTTCCAACCCCTACCCTAGATTAGGCTGGCCAGACCCTCATCCAGTCTGGCCTTAAACACCTGGGGATGGGGCCTCAACCACCTCCCTGGGCAACCCATTCCAGAGTCTGACCACTCTCATGGTGAAGAACTTCCATCACTTGGTGGCATATTTTTTGCTGGTGTCCTGCTGTTAGCTAATAGGAGGAACTTGATGATCTTGGAGGCCTTTTCCAGCCTTGGTGATTCTATGATATTCAAGGTGAGGCTTGACAGAGCTCTGGGCAGCCTGATCTAGTTGAGGATACCCCTGCTGACTGCAGAGGAGGTTGGACTGGATGATCTTTGGAGGTGCCTTCCAACCCAGACCATTCTATGATTCTATTTGCAAACCTGCAACCTGTCACTGGTGAGCGATGCTGGACAATAGCAGCTGGCAGGGCTGGTGGCTGGCTCAGCTTTGCAATTCCTCACCCTTAACTTGTGAAATCTTAATAAGAAGGGAACTGAATTTATAGTGATGTCAGGAATTTGCTGTCTCCAGCTGACAGGTTTCTGCAAAGCAGTATGACCTGCATCCAAGTGATCTCTGCCCCCTATTGCTTCTAACTCAACCAAATTTACTTCAGTGTTTTCTGGGCTTGTCAAACAATCTCTGTGAGAACCAGAGAAAAATCCTGCCAAAAGACTGCACTGATCTTTGTGAGTTCAATTGGGCAAAGCTAAGTTTTTGACAAACTCTGAGACTAAATCTTGCAAAAGCTTCCAGAAGCTCCCAAAGTGTCACCATCCAAGGAGGCGCACAGCGTGGGCAAGGTTGTGCTCTTTGCTCCACCAAAGCTATAAGTAACTTAAAGCAGTTTCTTGGAGCAGTAATTCCACATAACCTTCACTGCCAGGATCCCTGCCTAATTCCTTCCATGTGCACATGCAAATGCTTCCTGTCAGCCTTACTGAGCAGTTAGCAGCCTGTACTCAGCACTCCTGTTTTATTACTCAGGTCTTCTTTTCATAACACAAAAGTGTCTGCAGAACTCCTGGCGCTCTGACCTTGTCTGATTCGTTTTTACATTTGATATTTCTGCTTAATCTTTTTCCTTTGCTAACACAATTTCACTTAGTTTTTGGCTGAAGTACTGTTTCTGATTTGAGGAAAGGGAATTTGAAGCTTGAGGCTACTTCTGTATTTCCTATAGGCTGACAGTTCAAACAACAAAATACCACTTGAGAAATTTTCAAACTCACTGTTGCACTACTCAGGGTTTGCTGCAGCTGCAGGTTACTGCAGGGACAGGGCATCTTCTGTGCTGTCACTGTTCCTGTTTTCATGAGTGCTAACTACTGCTCCTAATGTTGCTGCAGGAGGTACATCTTCTCCGTGGTAGAAAACCTTCAAAGGTTATGTTACATGGGACTGATACAGTTTGGGCCAACAGAGAAGTTTCAAGACAAAGATCAGGTAATTTTTACTAAATATCTTTTATAAATGTAGCCATTAACCTTCATATTTGTCCAATGAAGCAAGTGCAAGGTTTGGGGTTGTTATGATTACCTTAAGGTACTTTTACAGTAGTAAAATACTGATGTTTCAGATTTCCATTCCAACCTCCAGATCCAAGTGGCACTGAAAGTTGTGCAAATAGTTGTTGTCTCCTCGTCTGGAAAGACACTGCTGAAGGATCTTGACAGGCTTGAGAAGTGGGCCAGTGCCAACTGCATGAGGTTCAACAAGGCAAAGTGCAAGGTCCTGCATCTGGGTTGGGCCAACCTCAGGCACAAATCCATGCTAGGAACAGAGTGGGTTGAAAGTAGCTCTGAAGGAAAAAACTTGGAGGTGTTGATTGGTGAGAACTTCATTCTGGGCCAGCAGTGCTCTCAGGCAGCCCAGAAGGCAGCTGTGTGCTGGGCTGCAGCCAGAGCAGTATGGGCAGCAGGGCAACAGAGGGGATTCTGCCCCTTGACTCTGCTCTATTGAGACCTCACCTCCAATCTTGGCCCCAGTTCTGGCATCTCTAGGATAAGGACACAGAGCTGGTGAAGTGAGTGTAGAAGAAGCCACAAAGATGATCTAAGGGCTGGAGCAGCTCTGCTGTGAGGATAGGCTGAGGGAGCTGGGGGATGTGCAGCCTGGAGAAAAGAAGACTCCAGGGGGACCTCAGAGCTGCCTTCCAGTACCTGAAGAGATCCTACAGGAAGGCTGGAGAGAGACTTGTCATGAGTGTATCTAGAGACAGGAAAAGGGGGAATAGTTTGGAGCTGAGGCAGAGCAGGGTTAGACTGGAGCTTAGGAAGAAGTTCTTCAGTGTGAGGGTGGGGAGACTCTGGAATAGGCTGCCCAGGGAGACTGTGGCTGCCTCCTCCCTGGAGGGGTGTTCAAGGCCAGGTTGGATGAGGCCTTGAGCAGGCAAGTCCCGTAGAGAGCTGTCCCTGCCCATGGTGGGTGGCAGGGCTGGAGCAGATTATCTCTGAGATCCCTTCCAATCTGAGCCATTCTAGGATTCCATGAAACGTGCCATGCTGAATGTTGCACACAATAATGGTCTGGGAGGTTTGAGGCGATGAAAAATGAGCAGGCCACCTTCTGTCAGGGTGTTAGGCACTGGGTATCTGACAGAATGAAGTCACTGATCAGGGTAACACAACTACCTTGAGCAACACCTTGTTATACACAGGGGACAGATGCCTAGGAGAAGGCAGTCCCAACTGGAGAGTTTGTGAGAGGAAAGATAATTAGGCCCCACACACATCTGTTCAAATTCTGAGTAAGAGCTTGCAGGAAATAGTCACTCTCTGTGGAAACTTGGAATATCCTGTGCACAAGGGGGACAATAAACTGTTCTAAGTCTAGAAAGGAGCTTTCTGGGTGACTGGCAAGGGAAGTTTGGGATTACAGTGCAGCAGGGTGGGGATAGGTGTGTCCTCCGGCAGAACATGGCCCAAAATAGCAAAGATTGAACAAAAGCTAAGCAGTCCTGAACTAGATGGTGTTGTGTCCTGTACATTAGGCAGTCTCAACTGTTTCCACCCAGCAGCCTGACATGTGGTGTGTTTGACAGGTCTTTGTGTACATGAAGAGAAATGCTGTGATTGTTGACACCACCATCTGTGACCCTCACTATAACCTGGCTCACAGCAGCCGTCCGTTTGAGAGGCGCTCGTACATTCTGAACACCATGCAGGACGTGGAGAACTTCTGGTTTGACCTGCAGTATGTCTGCCTCAACACACCTCTGGGTATGCCCATCACCTTTAGTCTATTCTGTTCACACCACAGCTCCTCCTTCTGCCCTAAAACTCGAGGCACCCTTGGCTGGTGCATCCAAGAGAAAAAAAAAGCTGGAAGTTCTGTCTGTATGAATTCTGAGATCCAAGAAAAACTATACACTTCGAATCTTTCAGAGCAGAGCTAAGGGAAAGGAATTGGTGTCCTGTCAGAGGTGGGAAATTAGCTGCTAATAGCCCTGTTAGATCCACTTGTTGAAGAGCCGTTTGGAAAAGATTTACAAGCCCATTTTCACCACAGCTCTCTACTGGGCTGAACAGAGGTCCCTTTTCTTTGAGAAGATGTTGCTAAGCCTAAGTTAGATTAGGAGTGGAAGCTGATGTTTATGGACCCAAGGTGTTTTGGAGTTTAGTTTTCTGTTTGGGCCTTTTACATGTTTTAATGGGTTATACAACTGGAAGAACACAGAATAAAGAAAGAAATGGCAAATAAGATCTCCTGAAACCCTAAACAGCACTGTTCACTAGTCTGTACTTTAGTCTGCCAGGTAAAAGGATCTGTTTGTAATTTTGTCCTACTTTTGTGTTGAAGCAGTTATGTGAAAAGGCTTCTTACCTGTCTGTCAAACGGTGCTGTGTTTGTGACTGCAGCTTGTGCAGGCTGGTCAGGCAGTGGTTACTTTTAGCCTCCCAGTTCACCAGTTTGCATCTTTGTGGAAGCCTTCTTGTGTTCCGGTTCAGTATTCACCACGTTGAGCTGGAAAACAAAATTGCTGTCTGCTAGATTTAACTTTATACTGAGCCTGTGGATCAGACACCTGCCAGAGACCCAGGCCTGCCCTATTGTCTTTGCAGCAAGAGCAGCCAAAAAGTAGCAGTAAGCCAGAAATTGGATTCTCTTCCTGCCTTTGAGTTTTGCCACACTAAAACAGTCTCATGACTCCTCTGATTTCCAACATAGAGGTGGTGGCTGTGCAAAACCTTCACATTGTGTTTCAACAGTCACAACCTGCCACCCTGTTTCTTAAGGATTTGGGTGTCAGGGAGGCTGTCATCCATGCCAGCTGCTGCCTCCCAGTTCTTTGCCCTGAATACAATTTTGGCCAATTTAGTGCCTTGTACTGGAGATGAACTGGAACACCATTAGCCCCTGTAGCAGGATTTACTGAGAAGAGCTCCTGTTTGGGAGCAGTAGTTTGCCATAGCAGAGTGGATTGAAAATGGGTGGATGTCTCCTTGTCCTGATAGTCAAAGCCATTTGTGTGTCCAGGAGTTGTTCGCTGTCCTCGTTCCAAGAGAAGCAATCTTCAAGGGGAGGAGACTGCCATAGCTATGGAAATGGAACAGGAGTCAGCAGTGGATAAACACAACCTGGAACGCAAGTGTGCAATGCTGGAGTACACCACGTAGGTCATCCTCATCCTTGTTCTTTTGGCCCACCCTATCCAGTCCACTTCTGGGTTTGAGGCTGCTACTCAGTGGCAAGTGCAGTTCAGCCTCTAGCTTGTGTATGTGCTTAAACAAGCTGTAGTGCACTGGAATGATCAGTGCTTGATAGTCAGGGTGACAAATGCACAAGTCTGGTCGCCTTTTAATTCTGTGGAAGATTTTCCCCACACTTGTCCTGAGACAGTTCCTCATCTGAGCAGGTATCTTCCCTAGCCTGTGGCAGGAACGGTGCTGAGGACGGAGTTTAATGCAGCCACTGGAACTTAGTTAACAGTAATGAAGTTGCTCTGGATGCAGTCCTTAAACTGAGAGTTCAGACATTAAATATCAGGGATGAAAACTTCATGGAACAGTGTTGCCCTGCCACTGCTAGAGCAGGTTAATGGAAGGAGCATTTCTGCATCTTTTCTTCTTTCTAAGCCCTACATAAACTGGGAGTGCAAAGGAAGGATTCTGCTTATAGCACACACATCATCTAAGAGCAGCTCAGAAGGCACTGCCTGCAAAATTACCACTGACCATTTGATTGCTCTTCCTCTTAGAGGCAGCCGGGAGGTAGTTGATGATGGAACTATCCCTGGAGATGGGTTAGGAGCTGCAGGTCTGGATTCCAGCTTTTATGGGCATCTCAAACGCAACTGGATCTGGACAAGCTACATCATCAATAAGACTAGGAAGGTGAGTCTTGCTTAGAATGGATATGCTAGAATGACTGCTCCAAACTTTAATGTTCTTAAGGTTGAGGTACTGGCAGCACAATGGTCCTGCTTGCCTGCTTTCTCAGTCATGCATCTCAGTAAGGCTCTGCATCGCTGGGAAGAAATGAATGCCAGGTGTGGCAAATCTCAGTGCTTACTGAATGAAGGAACTGGATGTAAATTTTATCTGCATTGAATTTGATAATGCATTCAACTGAAGCAAAAATACTGAGCAGTTCAGACTACTTAGTGGTGCCTTTCTGAAGTGGAGATTTTGTCAGATGAGAAGTGAAACGTCCAGAACAAGGAAATAACAAAATAAAGTACTGGGAAGCTAGGGGGAAGAAAAAGGCAAATAAGAATGGCCATGCCAGTGCTGGCTGATGTCCTGCCTCTCTGTTTGCCAAGGAAATATTGGTAGGGAAGGCTGGATAAGCAAGGTAGATGTATAGCAATGTTTCCTCAGACCCTTCTTCCAGCTGTTTGGAAGTCTGCTCAAGGACATTGTAAACCTGAGGGTGATGTTTCAGAGCTGCTTTTTCTTCTACCGTTAGTCTAATTGGTTTTTTGGACACAGGTAAATCTTGAGTGTCCACAACCTCATGCAGTGTTGTGTTTCAGAGTCCTGTCACGTGTCACTATGTTCTTTGGATGTTTTAAGCTCTGCTAATTGCAGTACTAAGGGAAGCTGTAAAAACTACTCTTCATTATCCTTTCTGTTTCCCATTATCATCTTTTTTTAAAGAATGATAGCTACTAAACTGCTTAACTGTGCCCAGCATGGAACCTGCTCTTGTTGCCTTCCTTTTAACCTGGTCTAGTTCTACCATATCCTTTCTAAGGTGAAAATAGAATCACATACTGCATTCAGTAGCCAGGCATGGATTTTTATAGCTGCATAGTGCTGCTCTCCTTTCTTAAGAATTCCTTACATTTGCTTTGCTTTTTGAGCATGACCAAGCACTGAACAGGTACTGCCACAGAAATATCTTAAATTACACTACCCTGTGTAGTGGTCAAATTAAAGCTTATCAGTCTAAAACAAGAGCTGCTTGGGATTACCTCAGACAGGATCATTTAACTCTGAATTTCAACTCATGTTCTGATTGTAGAGTCTCCCTCTCTGAGGTTGTACAAAACCCATCTGGGTGTGTTCCTGTGTGATCTGCTCTGGCACAGGAGTTGGACTGAATGAGCTTGCTGTGATTCTGTCACTTGGTTGTTAAGACATGAACAGGACCTTCTGCAGTTCTTCAAGCTTGGCTTTCCTTTCTACAGCTGTAACCAACCTCGATCACCACCTAATTCCACACAAGATAAACTGACTTTGCTGAGAATGGCAGAACTGCCTTGCAATCAGTTTAGTCTTAGGTTTAAGATGGATAGAATATGGTGTAGGAGGCACTACTTAATCAGTGTTTGTGCCTGCAATCTGGTTTTGTGCTTTTAAAAAGTTCCTTTGGAGTGTAAAATGGTTTTTGAGAAGACTATTCTACAGGAAATTCTGCTCAGCCTCTGTAGCAGTGAAAGAATCAAATATTTCTTTGCCAGTGATGACTTCAGAAAATCTCCTTAACTACAGAAGTAGTTCTAACCTTCTAATCTTGCCGTGATTGCAGCTCTAAAGCTGTGCTAGTAATAAAGAAAGAAGAAAGACTTGAAAAATGAAACACATTATGGTCAGGGGTGTTTTCCTTTACACTGAAAATGTATTTCTGATCCTACTCGAGGGATAATATGCATAGTGATGTTAAAACCAGTGCCCTTCTTTTGCATATCACCTGTTTTAAAGCTGTCTTGTTGTAGGAAAACACAGTTTCTGAGAATGGACTGACAGTGAGACTCCAAACCTTCCTAACCAAACACCCCCTGCCACTCAGTACTGGAGGTAAGGTGCTGGGGTCTGCAACTCTATTACAGCTGCTACTGTCTTTTATCAAACCCAGCGTGGAGGGTGTGGGTTGTGCCTGGCTCCTCACAGTAATCTGAGATGCTTCTGGGGCAGTAAAATAGATAACTGATGGCCCAGGTTGTTCCTGTCTCATTGCAATGATTTAGGATGCCTCTGAGCAGTAAAACAGGTGTGTAAATAGTTTGCTATAGAACCATCACTTCTGTCCTTTGTAATTTCTAGTGTGCAGTTTGCAGAGGGCCAGGAGGGATGAATGTTTTGTACATCTGGGCACTGTTACAACTGCACAGCCTCACATTGAGGAGGAAATGGTTCAGGCTGAACACAAACCTTCAGCTCAGTTCCTTTGTTTGTGCAGTGTGGACTAGGCTTGCTGATTTCTCGATGGTTCCTTAGCTATGTGGGGTTTTATTTTGTGAGCTGCTGTGAAAGTGGCATGATATGATAGGACTAAGAAAAGGCAAATCTGAGAGGGCTCCTGTCTTTTAATAGACTGAAACTTTGGCACTTGCTCTATATACCTTAATCTCAGAGAACGCAGTTGCTGCAAGACTCCACTGTAATATCTGTCGTTTTAGGTAACAAAATTAATATTTTGGGAGAACCAAAAGTAGGATCTGAGTCACCTGTCCAGAGAGAGGAATGCGTTGAAATAACTAAAGAACCAACCCAGGATCGAACCAAACGCGTGAGAGGTGGAAAAAGCCAAAAGAGGAAAAGGCTCAGGAAAGATACTGGGAAGAAGACAAGGAAGAAGAAGAAAGGCAAGTAACTGAAGAGCAGCATCCTTTTGTTGTACAGGCCTGCTGGGAGCTGCTTTAGGGAGCTGCTTCAGGGAAGCTGGTGTAACTGTCACAGTGTGGGATTTGGAAACTTTCTGGCCAGCTCTTTGGATTTCCTCCTTCAGCCAAGAGTTTCTGATGTTCTGGAGCTGTATTCTAGCTCTGGAGGAGAACCACAGCTTGCTGCTCCCAGGGTGTGACTTGTGAGTGCAATACTGCACTCTGCAAAGGAATTCTAATTGTGGCTGTGCCAGATCGGCTCTGTGCACTTGAGCAGCACCTTCTGATAGCTGGTGATAGATTCTCCAGAATCAGTTAGCTTGCTGACTAAAGGCTTGGAGATTCTTCCTGATCAGTTAGCTTGTGAACTAAGGGTCTGGAGGTTCTTCCTGATCAGTTAGCTTGCTAACCAAAGGCTTGGAGTGTGTTCCTGATCAGTTAGCTGCTAATCAGAGTATTTGTTTTCTCATTCCTGGGAGAGGAGCTAATGTATTCTACTTCCTTCCCTGCTTTTGTCTCTCACTCTTACAAACTCCACCTGGTGCTGATACTACCTGTGACAGAGTTTGAGTTAATTGGGGTAGGTAGTGCTGAGTGTCTTTTTTCTTCTGTTCCTGGATTTGTTAGAAGAGGACTCTGCAGAAAAAAGCAAGAGGCTGCGCTACCACGACGAAGCTGACCAGAGTGCCCTGCAGCGGATGACGCGGCTGCGCGTCACCTGGACAGTGCAGGAGGACAGCCTGCTGATGCTGTGCCGCATCGCCAGCCATGTGCTGAACGCAAAGGTACCCATGGACCCCTGCCAGAGACCTAGCAGCTGAACACAGAATGAACTAGCAGCTGAACACAGAATCACAGGACTGACCAGGTTGGAAAAGACCTTGGAGATCATCGAGTCCAACCTATCACCTAGCCCTTCTAATTAACTAGCCCATGGCACTAAGTGCCTCATCCAGCTTCCTCTTAAACACCTCCAGGGATGGGGACGCCACCACCTCACCGGGCAGCCCATTCCAATGCCAATCACTCTCTCTGTGAAGAACTTTATCCTAACATCCAGCCTAAACCTGCCCTGGCACAACTTGAGGCTGTCTCCTCTTGTTCTGTCACTGGTTGCCTGACAGAAGAGACCAACCCCACCTGGCTACAGCCTCCTTTCAGATAGCTGTAGACAGCAATGAGGTCTCTCCTGAATCTCCTCTTCTCCAGGCTGCACACCCCCAGGTCCCTCAGCCTTTCCTCACAGGGCTGTGCTCCAGCCCCGTCACCAGCCTTGCTGCCCTTCTCTGGACATGTTCAAGCACCTCAACATCTTTCTTAAATTGAGAGGCCCAGAACTGGACACAGTACTCTAGGTGTGGCCTAACCAGCACTGAGTACAGGGGCAGAAGGACTTCCCTGGTCCTGCTGGCCATGCTATTCTTGATACAAGCCAGAATGCCATTGGCCTTCTCAGCACTCCTAGTAATTTGCCCTGCTTCTGAGACAGAAGTGAAGTCTAGGGGCATTTCTTCTTCCCCTAGGTAAAAGGGCCCTTTGTCCCATGGCAAGTGGTGCGAGACATCCTGCACGCCAGCTTTGAGGAGTCCCTGGATAAAACGTCTCACTCGGTTGGCCGACGAGCTCGCTACATCATCAGGAACCCACAGACCTATCTCAATTATAAGTAAGAAGGGTTCTGTCTTCATGTGGTGGTGGGTTAGGGACTTCCACACGCCTCCCAATTAAAATTCGCCAGAGCAGCTGTTGTAGGTTGGGAACCTACAACTCTAGGGATGAGTCTAGGGGTGGACACAGGAAAAGTGTAAAATTGTTATTCATAGAATCAGTCAGGGTTGGAAGGGACCACAAGGATCATCCAGTTCCAACTCCCCTGCCATGGGCAGGGACACCTCACACTAGATCAGGCTATCCAGACCTTCATCCAGCCTGGCCTTAAACACCTCTAGGGATGGGGCTTCAACCACCTCCCTGGACAACACGTTCCAGGGTCCCACCACTCTCATGGTGAAGAACTTCTTCCTAACATCGAGTCTGAATCTACCCATTTCCAGCTTTGTTCCATCTCCCCCAGTCCTATCACTACCTGACATCCTAAAAAGTCCCTCCCCAACTTTTTGTAGCCGCCCTTAAGATGCTGAAAGCCCACAATAAGGTCACCTTGGAGCCTTCTCCTCTCCAGACTGAACAGTCCCAACTCCCTCAGTCTCCTCATAGCAGAACAGCTCCAGCCATCTGAGCACCCTCGTGGCTCTTCTGTGGGCACCTTCCAGCACCTCCATATCCCTCCTGTCACAGGGGCTCCAGAGCTGGACACAGTACTCTGGGTGGGGTCTCACCAGTGCAAAATAGGGGGAGAGGATTGCTTCCCTCTCCAGGCTGCCCACACTTCTCTTGATGCAGCCCAGGATCTGGTTTGCTTTCTGGGCTACAAGAGCACAGTGACAGCTCATATTGAGCTTCTTATCCACCAAATGCAATCCCATAATTCTGCTATCTCTTTATAAGATGGCAGAACAGCCAGCACTCCCTCCTTTCCTTTCCCTCTTGCATGCTGTGTCTTGCAGGATCTACTTATCAGGGTAAACATGTAAGGAATGGGCCTCTCTGGGGCCTCCAGAAGCTTTGTTTGGGCCTGTGGGTGGCAGAGGTGCTGGGGGAGCAGGATTGGAACACCAGGGATTGTAGATTAGCTTTGGGTTGGGGGGAATATTCAAGGGGGTTGCTCTGTATCCTGTATGTGCTCTGTGATTTTTCTTTGTATCTTTCCTTTCAAATACAATCCTGCATTTCTCCCCACTTCATTTGAACGAGTCTCATCCTGTTGGCTCTTTAAAAGCCACAACACCAGCTCAGATGGCTTGGAAGTGAGCTAAAACTCTACTTACAGCAAAGCATATATACAAAATCTATTTACCATTATATACAGTTTAGAAATAATACAGAAACCAAATCTTCCCCTCTGGACAAAGAAAGCCCAGAAGGGGCCAATGCCACCCTCTCTCCCCTCAGGTAAAAAACAACCAGCAGAGCTGACCTGCTATCTGATCAGTCAAGGTTAGAGAGACAAGCAAACAGATCTAGTGCCCAAGAGCAAAGAAGAAAGAATTGTTTATACTTTGGCTTTTCCTGCCTCTTAGCAAACCAATGCATGAAGCAGACTTTATCGTTATTATCATTATCCTTTTACAAGCAGTGATCCAATTTAGTTAGATTCTGCACTGACCTTTCAGGAAAGTACCAATTTCTCTTATTAGACTATTCTATTAAGCCTTAAACCACTACATTTCACTGCAGGCTAAATTCTGCTGAAATTCAACGTTTTTGTCTTGTTTCCTGTGGCTTTATTTCCACCCTCATGCTTTCAAATTTTATTGAAGGGGGAAAACTTCATTTATGTTGAACACCTTCACTTGTGTCTGTTGTAGAGTTTGCCTTGCTGAGGTTTACCAGGATAAAGCCCTCACTGAAGATTTCATGAATAGAGAAAACAATTATGAAGATCCCCAGGTAAGAGGGAGGCTGTTTCAAAGGTCACAGAGTGCTTCATGCTGTTGGGATTCCTGAGTGCTCTGTTTTGGTTGCTGTGATTTCACAGCTTCTCTCCTCTGGACCCTTAAAAATAGCATTGGCATAAAAATGCAGCATCATTGCTGCTGTGGGAGTAAAGTGGACACAGACAGCTTCCCAAAAACACAGCACAGCACTGCTGGGCCACCAAAATGTTGGTTTTTCATTGTGCTTGTTTATAAACATCCCTGACTGAGCATCTCTATGCTTCAATTTTACTGTTGGGGTTTTTTTTCCATCTCCTCAGCCTCGTTATCTGAGCAATAAAACATTTTAGCTTCCTGTGTTCTTTAATTCTGGTTCCTTGTTGAAATAATGTCTTAGCTTGCTCTGATTCGATCAGTCAAAAGATTTTATTTCTTTTTTTAGCTTTTCTATGGCTTATATCAAGCACAACTTCACCTTGAAAAGTTGTTTACACTTTCAGTGCAAACAGTTCCATTTTGAATGCAAAACTGTCAGAAGTGAGACATTCATGGCAAGATTTTCTGGGGTTTTATCCAGGGATACTGTCAGAAAACCCCAGACAGTTCTGTTGGTAGTTTGTGTTCAAACAGAGCAGTTGTTCACTGATGGGACACTGCTGAAATGTATCCCCATCCCCAAAATCTATCTTTGGAAGCAAGTAAATTTGTTTCCAGAGACATACAGAGAGAAACTTGTTCCTCTTGGGTAACAGGTGTCCTCCAAGCCATGATGCTACAGACTTAATGGAAAACACAATAAAGCCTCTGAAGGGTATGAAGAGAAACAAAGACTTAGCAGAAGCTTAAACTAAGTTCTAGCGAGAGATCTTGGGCTGTTAATTCAGTACAATTGGTTCAGTAAATCACCAGACACAACCTCCACGGCGCAGTTCTGCTGTACTCTCATGTATTGTACTGTTCCTGACTTTAATTCAAACCCAGCTATTTCTACTAGAATTTTCCATGAATGCTTTTAAAAGTAGAGAGTTTTCTCCCACTCCAAGATACTGAGGTCGATAACATTTCTATCTCTTCTTTCCTAAGGTTTGTGCAAAGGAGTTTAAAGAGTTTGTGGAAAGACTGAAAGAGAAATTCAGTTCAACCCTGGGGAACCCTAATCTTGAGATTCCTGATACCCTGCAGGAACTCTTTGCCAGGTATTCTACTGATGGTGCTTTTGACTCTGCACATGAGCTAAGACAGTGAGAGGAGGGCAGAGGTGTTCTCTGTTATGCATGATTCAAGAGGCTATGGCTTTGAGCTGGAAGAGGGCAGATTTAAGACTGGAGATGAGGAAGAAATTCCAGTGATGGTGAGGAGACAGGAGCATGTTGCCTGGGGAGGTTGTGGATGTCCCCTCCCTGGAGGTGTTCAAGGCCAGCTTGGATGAGGCCTTGAGCAACCTGGGATAGTGGGAGGTGTCCCTGCCCATGGCAGGGGTGTCAGAACTGGATGATCTTTAAGGTCCCTTCCAACCTCAAACTAAGCACATTCTGTGATTTGTACTTTCAGAATCAAAAGAAGTTTCAGTAAATACAGCAACCAACATTTCTTTCAACTCCATCCTTTCTAAATACATAGAACTGACTTTAAGTTAACCACACAAGCTTGCTTATTTTAAACCATTCTCATCTTGCTAAATAAGGCTTTCAAACCAGAATTTCACAATGTTGGCTTTTCATGACTTGTCAAATCCTCAGCTTTACTGATAGAGCTGTTGGTACTTGGATGTAGAAGACTTCCCTTTACCACTTTCCAGCTTCACTGGCCCTCTTTTACATCACAGTTTGTAGCTGGTTGCTCAGCTAGATTATCTCAGTGCTGCTAAAGCTGTGGATAGAGAAGCGCTGGGCTGAGCTTTGTATAGCATTCTCCAGCCTCAGGGTCTCAAGGGCCTTCAAAGCCTTTGTGGTGAATAATGTTTGGAGAGAAGTGTGAAAACCTAGGTTTCAAACCTTGCCATGGTGACAAATTCAGCACCTTTGTAGAGTCTCTTACTTTGGGAAGAGCTGCACATTACAGTGGAGATGTCACCAATGGGAACTGGGAGTCCAACAGAACAGTAAATCCATGCAGCTGTGTGCTGGCTCCTTGTCAGTGGGCACCTCAGTGAAGTGAGGAAGATTCATGTGAACAGGTCTTTTAATTTTTGATACTTGTGCTGTGAGCTGCTGGAGCAGAGCTCCCTGTGCTGTTTCAACACTTGCCTTGTTAGCAGTTGCACTTGTCAGCCCCTGGGTTTCATGGCTGATATCAGAGAATGTTACTTTCCTTGCAGTATTTCCCTTTTTCTTTCCCTTAACTAGATTTCGAGTCTTGGCCATTGGAGAAGACAGAAATCAGCACACAAAGGAGGACAGTCTGAACAGGTGAGTAGCAGTAGCACTGCTGTTAGCACTGCAATGCTATGGCACCCCTCACAGCTGTGAAAGTCATACATAAAATCTTCTAATTCAGTTTTCATCCTGAGGACAACAGTGTGTGTTTTCTGTGTGGGTGCTGTATCACAGAAGGAGGAGATGTGATCAGACAACTTTTGTTTTGTGTCATGTTATCTGTACTGATCCAAAAATTCAGGCTGGAAAGTCAGAGAAAATATGACAGGCTCCTTTTAGATGAATGATTCTTAGCTGTAGTGATCTCTTGCCTTTATGCTTCAATTCCAGAAGCAGGTGGTGGAGTCTGTCTGATTTGATGCACGTTTGTATGCTTTTGTGCTGGCTCAATAGTTCAGTACCTCATGCTCAAGAATCTCTATGAATTAGTAACTCTTTTCTTCTTTTTTCTTGCAGTGTCTATGATATCCATTTCCTAGTGCTCCAGAATCTGATTCAGAGCACACTGGCACTCTCAGATAACCAGATGATATCTTGCCAATCATTTCAGGTACAAAACCTGGACCAAACTTTACTGATTATAGAATCACAGAATTATTCAGCTCAGAAAAGACCTTTAAAATCTTTGAGTCCAACCATCAACCTAACACTGCCTAGTCCACCACTGAACCATGTCCCTCAACACCATGCCTACACGTGGTCATACAATCCTGAAAAGATTCTCGTTCCTACCTTGATATATGCCTTTTTCAAATGGGAGAAACCCAGAAACTTAGATTTGTATCCTTTCTGTAGGAGTTGTTCCTTTCTGCCTTTAGGATATTCTGTATTCCTGACAGCTTTTCAGTATGTTGCTGTTCTCTCTGAGGATGAGATTGCAAGACATGAGGCTGAAGCAGTCCCCAAAAGCCTTATGAAACAAACTCCGCAGCCCTCCCACTGTGTCAGATGCAATTTAATGCCCACTTGAGCAACTGGAATGATGCTCTAGAGGAGATACCGTAAGGGCAATCCTGATATCCAGCTGACAATGGGTGTTGGGGAGTCTCTCCTTCAGTGTTGGACTGCAAAAATACATCATCTATTAGTCAGGCACTTTATTTAAAGATAAAAGTTCAAAGGGAGTTTATCTCATCAGCAGACAGGAGTGGAGCCTAGAAAGCCAAGCTCATGGAAGCTAAAATGAC
The DNA here is from genome assembly GCA_013400475.1 of Tricholaema leucomelas. Taxonomy (NCBI): domain Eukaryota; kingdom Metazoa; phylum Chordata; class Aves; order Piciformes; family Lybiidae; genus Tricholaema lacrymosa; species Tricholaema leucomelas. The sequence goes on along the minus strand of WAAF01001940.1, from coordinate 756,791 downwards.
AGGAAGAATCAACCATAATGTGTTGCAGATGAGCATTTTCCAGGTATCATTCTAGAAGGAGCCATTCTGAACATCAAGTGTTCTCTAGTAGGTAGTTAATTTAATTGGCATTCACTGTGGACAGCCTGGAGGCATGCAAAAGGCCTCCAACAATGTCATGCAGTAAATGCCAGTGTGCATCATTTCACTCTGGCCAGGAGCTCCAGCTTCACTTAGTGAAGGTGAACCTCAACCTGCTGAGTCTGGCAGTGAATTCCAGAGCTAACTGCCTTTTCCTTTCAACTGGGGGGGGTGTGTTTCTGCAGACCTTCCGTCTGTACCAGGAGTACCAGGATGATGTTCTCCTAAAGGCCTTCCTGGAGTGCCAGAAGAGGAGCTTGGTCAACCGCCGGCGAGTCAGCCACACACTGGGTCCCAAGAAGAGTAGGGCTTTGCCCTTTGTGCCCATGTCCTATCAGCTCTCTCAGAGTTACTACAGGTGGGTGTCACCAAGGCCATTCTCTGTGTTTGAGCAAATCAAAGAGTCTTGGTGTGGAGGGAAGAATACACATGAATTGTCTAGAGCAAAGAACACCAGAGCAGATGTTCTTTCCCAGGAACTGCAACAGGTTGCCCAGGGAGGTAGTTGAGGCCCCATCCCTGGAGATATTCAAGGTGAGGCTCAACAAGGCTCTGGGCAACCTATCTAGCTGAGGATGCTCCTGCTGACTGCAGGGGGGGTTGCACTGAATGAGCTTTGGACGTCCCTTCCAACCCAAACCGTTCTATGAAGGCAACATCTCTGTTAGTCCTTGACGCAGTCAGCAGTTAGGGCGTGGGGCTGAGTTTGCTGGACAAGCCTTTACAAGGACATATGCAGAAGAGAGGAGAGGCAGCACTGAAGTTCTAGGGCTGGTGGAACTATGTTTGGGTTTTTTACCACTCTTGTCATGCCAGTGCTTGCTTGCTTGCTTCTGCTCTCCAGTGACTTTATGCTGCATTGTATCAGAGGTAGGGGAAGAGAGTTGAACTGTAAATGTCATTCAGTGCTCAAGCAGAAGGTGACATCTTTGCTTTGTGTTTGCCATATAGTACCTGACCTTTACATGGTGCACAAGTACCCCATGTTCTGCAGCTAGTAAAAGGACTGGGAAAACAGGTGCAGAAGGTACTTGGTCACTAGCTCTTGCAACTGTTTGCCTGCTTTGTGCTACCAAGGGTCTAAAATCTGTCTGCAGTAAAAAGAGGTTGTGAAACTTCTGTGCTTTCTGCGCTTTGTCTTTTTGTGCAGAGTGTTCACGTGGCGGTTTCCCAGCACCGTTTGTACAGAGTCCTTTCAGTTCCTTGAGAAGCTCAAAGATGTTGAAAAATCAGACCAGCCAGACAGCTTCTCCTTTAAAGATCAAGAAAACAAGGCATCAGAGGACATGATTGCATTCCCCATGGATGGACCTGGTGGCCAGTGTGCAGCGATGCTTTCCCTCTTCTCCCTGGGACTTGTGTCTGTCAGTGTGAGGATCCCAGAGCAGATAGTTGTGGTGGACAGCACTATGGTGGAAAATGAAGTCATTAAAAGGTAACCACTGTTATTTCTGGTAGCAAATACAGCTTGGGGGGAACTCAAAGGAAACTGGACAGACACTGGCACTTGCAGCACTGTTTCAGGATCACAGAAACATTCAAGTTGGAAAAGACCTTCAGGATCACCCAAGTCCTGTATTGTGGTATGTTTGATTGTAATGTGGTTCAATTTCTCAGGGAGCATTCTGAAGACTTAATGGCACTTTAGTGCAGATTGTCACAGCTTTGGACTGTGCTTGTCTTGCTGTGTGACATTTAAATTGCCAGGCATTGCTGCCATCAGAGCTGGAGTGGAAAGGAGCAGTGTGGCTAGGTGAGCATTCTCACCAAGGCAGAGTCTGAGAAAGATTAGCAGCAAGGTTTCAGCTTTAGCAGTGAAGCCTGTCTCCACACTGCTGCCTCTGTGTATTGTCTCCTCTTTGATTTGTGTTTAAGCCTCCAGTAATTGCCTAGAACTGAAATTGAAGCTCGCTCCCCCTAGGCATTCTAATCCTGTCAACAGTTACCCTAACAATCATTATGTGTTTGCTCTTGCTGTAGTTTCCTGTTGTCTACACACATGGAAAACACTTTGTTCCCTTTCTCTTTAGAGCAGCTTATTACCTATTTGAAGATTGTTATCCCAGTCCTCCTCCCGCAGTATGCTGCCCTTTCAAATCGGCAGCCTCCATCCCTTTGCTTGGCTTTTGGTATGGTAATTCTCTCGTTTTCCTCTGCACTCAACTGTGATGTCAAAAGCCAACTGCCATGGTGTTGCTGACAGGTCTGTGCCAATGATGTCAAGTTACGAAGGTGATGTACCTGTCAGTACAGCCCAAACAGCAATATAGGGAAGCCAAATGCCCCAGTGCAGAGCCTGTGACTAATTCTTTTCTCCCATAAAAAGGGTGTGCTCTACACTGCAGCATATCCTCTGCTCTCAGTCTTTGTGCTCTGCCAAATGTTCCCTCAGAATAAAGACCTTTCAGATTATTGAGTCCAACCATTCTCTAACTCTACCAAGGCTAGTGCTAAACCACATTGCCCAGCACCACATCTCTGCCTCTTCTTAATCATCTCCAGAGATGGGGATTCAAGCATCTCCCTGAAGAGACTGCTGAGGTCCATCACTTTACACTCGGGCATTTGGGTTTAATTTCAACACAGCGAGTTTCCTTTTCCAGGGATCCTTAGTGTATTCTCCTTCCTGTAGTCGCTTGCAGTCAGCACTTCAAATCACACTGCTGTGGACATAGCCACAGCTGTTGCTGACTGAAGAGCAGACTGCAGAGGAGCTCCTGTCCTTGCTCTGCTCGCTGCAATGAGTCACTTTCTTATTTTGGCAAATAAAGTTTAACAAACCAACCAGACACCTCTGTTTGCCGCAGCTTGGGGAAAGAGGGACTTGAGGACGACGATGAGGACGATGATGACTTAGATGATGGCTCTGGAGGCAAAAGGAGAATAGAAGTGAAAGCTCGTCAAGCGTCTCACACCAATTACTTGCTGATGAGAGGCTACTACGCCCCCGGGATTGTCAGCACACGCAACCTCAGCCCCAGCGACAACATCGTGGTCAACGCCTGCCAGGTGAAGGTGAAGCTACGCTCAGCGCCGCTGCCAGGAAGACTCAGCTCTCCAGGTTAGTTCCTCTTTGGGCTACCTTTCAGCAGAAAAGGCAGAGAACTCATCAGCTCTGGACAAAGCCTCTGCATGGGAACCTTTGTTCGCTGCAGGTGCAGTTTGCCTTGTTCTGCTTTCTCTCCCAACCAAAAGCAAACCGGTGCTTGACTTACAGAGGCACTTTTTGTTAGTAACAACTCCCTGCCTGGATTTTTTGCTGTCTGTAACTATTAATCCCAAGAGGAAGTCTGGCCTCTGCTGTGTTATCCCTTCTCCAGGAAGTTTTTCACTCCTTACTGCAACTTTAAAGACTGTACTATATCACCCTCAAGCTTTCTCCTCTGTTAAGGGAAAAGAAAATCTTACAGAGAATTTACACTGACTAAGAATCAGAGAATTGTTCTGGTTGGAAAAGACCTTTAAGATCATCAAGCCTGAGTGCCTGAAGTAGTGGTGTCCAATCTCTGGACTAAATGAAACATGTTGGTAATAATTACAGCTTGAATATTGTGTTTGACCAGCAGTCCCCCTTAGAGAGCATCTTACTTTCAAGGGGCTGGAGCACCTCTCCTACAAAAACTGGCTGAGGGAGCTGTGGATGTTCAACCTAGAGAAGATTCCAGGGAGACCTAATAATGGCTTTCCAACACCTGAAGTGGGCCTACAAGAAGGCTGCAGAGGGACTGTTTCCAAAGGCCTGCAGTGGCAGCATGAGAGGCAATAGTTTGAAAGGACAAGAGGAAATTCAGGTTGGACATTAGGAGGAAGTTCTTTACCATGAGGGTAGTGGAACACTGGAACAGGTTGCCTGGAGAGATAGTTGAGGTCCCATTCTTGTAGATGTTCAAGTCAGGTTTGACAAGGCTCAGAGCAACCTACTCTAGTGGAGCACATCCCTGCTTACTGCAGGGGGGTTGGTCGAGATGACCTATGGAGGTCCCTTCCAACCCAAACCATTCTGTGATTCCATGTAGCCAGGAAGGCCTTTAAGCTGTTTAGCTCTTCAGCTGGTGCTGTCTCTGCCCACTCCTGCTGCTGCTGTGGCAGAAGTCAAGTGGACATTCTTTGTCCTGTCTCTGCTGCCACGCACAGCCTCCAGGCCTGCTGAGCTGACAGCTCTATACAGTTGTTCTCATTCTGACTGGGCAGCTGCACTTCCTTGACAACCATGTGAGTGTCCCACTAGGCAGGACACAAAGACAGCTGCAGATAAGCAGGTGAGGAGCAGGTAAGAACAGTGCCACAGCTGCCCTCTGCTCACCCAGGCCTGGAGAAGGTGTTATGCTGCTTCAGCTTCTGGGTACTCTCTGCAGTGGGGCAGAGGTTTGTGCAGTGAGGGACCCAAACACAAATGCTTTCTCGTACTGCTAGAGTGAGGCATTGGCAGCTTGGAGTTGATACCAGATTTGGCCAACAAATTTCTGCCATGGATCATCTGCTTCCCAGTTTTGATTGACAGAGCCTCTGTAGTATTCCTTGTCCTGGTCACTTGGTCTTAAGACTTCCAGGAAAAAGGAGAGGATTTCATTTGGCTCAGAGCTAAGTTTGCCTACCCAATGTTAAAATACCAGCAAGTCTGTGCTGTCTTTCAGCAGTGCCTCACTGTGCTGGGAGGGCCAGCCTTGCAAATCAGCTTGCTCTTCCTCTACGGATCCTTTCAGAAACAAATATGTAAGGCAGAGAGGTGAAACTGCAGTAATAAAGATGGGAAAGTGTGAGTTCTGTAATTGGAATAGTCTAGAATGTCTCTAATCTGTCTCAGAACAGTTCTCTTTCTGGAGTCTATCACACAGTAACAACTGCTTCACACTTTATACACTTGGGTTTTCTTTGCTCTGCAGTTTCTTCTCTGCTTGATATGGCTGTGGGAGTTTCCTGCCTCCCTGAATGCTTCACCAGGCTGATAAAAGTCCAAGAGGAAAATTATGAGGTTGAAAGGTTTCTTCAGGAGTGCAGAGAAGCCTATGGCTACAGCCCCGGGGATGTGGCTGCTGTGCTGGAGATCCGTGCTGCAATCGAGGCCACCTCCCACTTCGGGATTTGCAAAGCTGAGCTGAGCAAACGCTTCTGCAGCTATGAAGAGGTGGAAGCTGAACGCAGCAGGAGCTTGCAGCAGTACCTTCAGGTGGGTGTGCAGCCAGCTGCTTTCTCTACAGTACTGTTTACGTGCTCAGTATTCTCTTGAACAGGATGATCTTGTAGGCTGTAGGAAGCAAATATAAGTTGAGCAAAACTGTTACTGTGAGGCAAGAGATCACAAACCAATACCTGAGAGCAATCTCATCTCTGTGGTGAGGAGGCCAAAAATGAAAGCAGCACTTAGTCAAAGATAGGAGTGAACTGTTCCAGAGACATAGAGGTGCCAGCATTCACCTTTTGCAAGCAGAATGCTCTTTCCAGGTTACATTTTAACTTCACTGAAGCTGAACAGAAATGCTTGTGCTGTTAGTTCAGAGAAGCTTAAGGGGTAAAACATCGTTTCAGCTCCAGTGCAGCAGGAAAGAAAACTTCATATTCTCCTGAGATCTTCCTTTTCCTTTACTGCTGCTATTTGTTTAAACTGACATTTTCCAGTGAAAGCTCCTGAGATGATTTTTGTGGGAGTTATTTTTGTTCTGTTTTATAGGACCTTGTTGAAATGCAGCAGGTTTTAGAAGTAGGAGGCCATGCTGTCAGACTGGTTGCCATAGTTTTTGCCAAGCCGTGGCTATTACATTCAGTGTGTCTGAAGAATAAAGCAGAAGACTCTGATCAGCAGGATGCAAACACCACTATCCTAGATGTACAACAGGATTGCCTGCCATCAGAACCAACAAAAGCAGAGGAATGGTCCAGAGAGGAGGAGCAGCTGGGAAAAGACACAGAGTCTGTCCATGATGAAGAACCTCCAAGGAAGAGATGCAGGACTCAAAATGAGGTCCTCCAAGATGGCAGTCAGCTCTGCCAGAGTTCACAGGGCGGTTTGGAGGGTGCAGATGAAAATAACTTTGATGCAGACGCTAGTGATCCTGTTACAATGAAGGAACCTTCAGCTGTGGATGAAGAAACAGGGCAGGCAGAACGTGGAGATGAACTGCCAGCATGTCCTCCAGATGCTGCCAAGGTGGACACTTGCAAGGAACAAGAAGAAGCTGCTTCTGAGGACAAAGAACTTGAAGTGGAGAATGATGAGCTCAGCACTGAGTGCAAGCAGCAGATCCCTAGCCTGGAGCAGTCAGCCAGCGAGCAGGAGGATGAGCTTTCCTTCTTACAGGAGAGCCCGGGGGTCTCTAAAGGTATGTAGGAGAACTGCCCAAGAAACAGAGTCTGGCTCATCCATAGCTGATCCCAGAGAGCTCTATTCCGTAAGCAAATGTTAGATTCTTTATGAATCTGTACCAGAGGGAGAGGCTGTCATTTCTCACAAACCAAGTGCCATAACACTACTTGAGCTGGAAGGTCTCGAAGGTTTCACATACATCAAAGATTCCTTCCTATGCCTGCTGCTGGAATGTTCATGACTAATGCAGCAGCGTGTTTGCCTTAGAAACTTGTCTCCATGTCTTACTCATCTGCAGAAACATACTTGGCTCTGCAGTTTCTCACTCTGGCTTCAGTCCAAAGGCTAGGGCACTCTAAACCTAGAAAACCCCAGTGCTGCCGGTGTACAGTTCACTGGAATGCCTGTGACTGAAGCTGTGAGGTCATTGAGCCATGCCCCAGAAAGAGGCACATGCCAGCGAGAAGATTAATAGCCTCGTTTGTAACCCAATTTGCCTTCATTTTCATTTCCCTTTTACTGCCAGTTTTCTCTTTTAATAGCTGGTAGCTCTTGCCAAGCTTTCCTTTAAGTAGGTTGTTGGGGATTTGGGTTTGCTTCTATCAGCTCTGATTTCAGGTTGAATCACCAACTAACTGCTGGAGGGATATTTTGCCAAGAGGTGCCATCACTCGCAGACAGAGCTGTCTCGTGTCAGTGCAGCCTGATCCCTGCAGCACCTCAGAGCCTTGGCATTGTTCAGTGGGAAATACTCAGGGCTCTGCACAGCATAGAACATGACACTGCTGTTTGCGTTGAACTTCCTCTGCTTGTTTGTGGCACAGGAGTTAAAAATGGTTGTGTTATCAAGTGGAGTTCTTTCTGCTCTTGCTGCTGAAGGGGTTATGTGGACTTCAGCCAAAGCTGCTGGCTGCTAGGTGTGGCAGAAATACCCACATGAAGTAATTGTGTACTTAAAGCCTGTGACATAATGCATGAAGGAAGCTGCAGAGACAGCTGAAAGCTTCAGTTTCCATCCTGAAGGCTGCAGCTTCTCAGATTCCTGCTCAGCTGCCCTATGGTCACCAGGAGCACTAAATGAACCTAAGGGAGTGCTTGAGAGCAGCGACCCTGCAAGGCTCTGTGTGAGATTCTGTTCTGTCAGTACAGAGAGCTGCCTGCTGCTCAGCCACCTCCTCGGGCTTCTAGGAATAAAACTTGTTGCTGTGATTTGGGAATGAAACCACAAGAAGTGTGGGTGGAGTAGACAGGTGTGGGAAGAAAGGGTGTGTGCAGGCAAAGGCAGGGAGATCAGAGCTCCTGTGCATCTGAGGACACATGTGGCATGGTTTGTTTGTGTTTTCTACCATAAGCTCAGCCACCTTTTACTTTCCTTCCACTAGATAAAGAGTTGGGGTTAATTGGGTTAATTAAAACCTCTGTCTTCTTTTCTTTGCAGGAAGTTGTATGACAGATGTATCCCAGGCAGACAGGGACCGGTGAGTGACAGACGGCTGCAGAATAACTGAACACTGCTACCAGCATAAGAGACGTTCAGAGAACAGGGCTGGTGGGGAGCAGCTGAGGGAGCTGTGGTTGGTTAGTCTGAGGAGGATGAGGGGAGATCTCATTGTTCTCTACATCTCCCTGAGAGGAGGTTGCAGTGAGATGGGGGCTTGGTCTCTTCTCCTAGTCTCGGATGATAGAAGGAGCAGAAATTATCTGAAATTGTGCCAAGGGAGGGCTAGGTTGGAAAGGAGGAAAAATTTCTTTGCTGCATGGATGGGAACAGGCTGCCCAGGGAGGTGGTGGAGTCCCCATCCCTGGAGATGTTCAAGAAATCTGTGGCCCTGACACACCTGGGGACACGGTTTGATGGCCATGGTGGTGTTGGGCTGATGGTTAGACTGAATGACCTTTGAGGGCTTTTCCAACCCAAACAGTTCCATGATTCAGTTCTATGATTCTATAACATTGGGAAGAGAATTATTTGGAAACCAAATTTTCATGCTGTGCTGAGCAGCAAAGCACTGACAATGGACACTACCCACATTGTCCTCCCTTTCTCTTGTTAATGTTACTCATGCTCCTATGCTTGCTGAAGACATTTCTCGATACACATTTTCTTCCCAAAACCAAGGAGCTTCAAGCATCAGAGCAACAAAACTTGGTTTCACAAATCCAGTGCTACAGTCTCATGTTCCACTGGTACCCAGGAAAAGCTTGGAGGAACTGCAGGATGGAGATGAGAATCTGATTTTTGACTCCAGAATGCTAAAAAAGAAGGAATTTCTTCCCTGTCTGGGCACTGCTGCTGTGTGTTGCAGACTGAAGCTGGTTGGGGATAACTTTTGGAAGGTATCAGGGGACAAGACAGTTTTAAGACTCAGCTTGACAGGGTGCTGGGCCAGCTCATTTCAACTTTACTAGGACCAGATATCCTTGGGGTCCCTTCCAAGCTGGCATTCTGTGATATTATGAAAACTTCCCTGCTCATCAAAAGTTGTGGTAACTGCTGGGTGGTATCATGGTGCTGTGAGTGCTCCTGGAATGGTGAAGACCTGGTGTGGTCTGTGGAACTGTTCAGTGGGTTAGTATCATCCTGCTCAGAGCAACTGCAGAACTGACATCTGGCTGATGAGCAAAGGGGTGGGTGTTATGCAGAAATGCTGATGCTGCTGATGGGAAGACCAGCTAGAGGAATAGCTGCTGACAGAGCTGAACTTGTTGTCTTTGCAGGGCCTGGGAGAATGTCTGCTTCGTCGGGAGGCCATGGCGGATCGTGGACGGGAACCTGAACAAGCCTGTGTGCAAGGGGATGATGGAGGCTGTGCTCTACCACATCATGACAAAGCCAGGCCTCACTGAGGACCTGCTGCTGCAGCACTACCTGGGGGTGTTGCAGCCCGTGGCCGTCCTGGAGATCCTGCAGGTATGTGAGTCACCACCAGCTGTGTCAGCTTTGCTCCTTGAGCTCCCACAGGTAAGGCAGCAGCTGCTTTGCTGCAGATCCCAGAGAACTGGACGAACCATAGAAAACAACCTTCTCCCTTTAGTGTAAATCAGCCAGAGCCAGAGCGAGTCCCTGCTCAGAGAGAGAGGGCAGGGGACCCGCTTTACTCATCCTTGAAATTACAACTCCTGGTTGTAAACTGTGAGCTTGCTTCTGAACTGGATGTACAGGCAGCTGAAATTAGACTTGGTTATGGAGAGGGATGGCTTAGCACTGTGAAGTATTAAGCTGGGTTGTTCAATGCAGTGTTAATCACCAGGGAGTTTATCTTAGTATTTTACTGTATGTGCCTTCCACATATGGATTCTGTGATATAAGAATAGCTTGAAATGTGTCTATGCAAGACAATAAAACCTTCTGTCTTGCCAGCCTGCCTACGGCCACACACCCTGCACTGTGAAACAACACATGGCCATGAGATTTGGATCTCCTGGGGTTTTTCCCCTCCATCTTGAAGTTTGATTGTCACTATTGCAAATGAAACTTTGATTTCCTTTTTTTTTTCTTTCTTCCTGTAAAGATTCACAATATTTATGACAACAGAAATAGTTCGGTCCTGCCGTGAAGTCTGGCTTCCCTTACTGCTGCTGGAAGTCAGCATTCCAGTGTCCGTGTGGCTGATGGTCATCCAAAGCCTACGTGGTGGTAGCAGTGCCAACTGTTGAGCATCTGTCCTGTGCGTAGGTGTTCCAGCACAGCTCATCTGCCTGTCCTGTGCCACAGCAACACTGCCCAAAGGCTGGCTGGGCACAGGGGACAGAGTTTAGGGGTAGGATGTGCACTGTGGGACAGCAGCACAGATTCCTAGGCAGTTGCGATGCAAAGACACAAACCCAAGCAGTTCTCTGTACATTTTACAGCCTGGAGAACTAGGATCTAACTTCCTCACCAATAAATGCAATAAGAACTGGGTTTGAAACCAGAGGCAGAGCTTAGATATGTAATCTACCAGTGTTAGTAACTGTGTAAGATGACTGACTGCATACGAGCTGTTTTTAGCAAACAGAGCACACAAAATGCCTTGCTGGGCATTGCTGCGTGAACAGCTGCTAACCCCTTCTGACCCACAGCTCTGGGCTTTACTTCTTTACCAGCCTTAAATCGTTGCTAGCTGGTCCTGAGCTTTTGAGATCTGCTGTTCAGCACATGTCGTGTCAGCAGCCAAATGTCAACCTGTGTGCTGAAAGTAGCAGATGAGCATCTGTCCAGCTGTGTGAACTTTGCTGTGCTGAAATTTTTGCCAGCCCCACAGACTTCTGTGGGGGTGAGGTGAAGCCACTGCCAGTGTTTCTAGGACAGTGCTGAGTGTGGGAGTTTATTACCACAACTACTCAGACTAAACTCTTGTGAATTTCCCTGCAGGGGCTGGAGACTCTGGGTTGCATCAGACGGTTCTACATGAAAAAGCCATCCCCAGTGTCGCTCTTTTCTCAGCCAGCTCTGGAAGAAAATCTCAGCGACCCCAAACTGAGTGAAACCCCAACTGTGTACTTCGAACCCACCATTGACTGCACTCTCAGGCTGGGGAGAGTGTTCCCCTCTGAAATGAACTGGAATAAATGGGTGCAGGTTATCCCTGTGTGAAGGAGGTAAAGCTGAACCATACAAAATGGGTTCAGGCTGCAAAGTGTTAGGACGGATCAAATGTTTGCGCTCCATCATGGTTTTGGTAAGTTGTCCTTTTTACTTCTAAATGTTAAATGTATTTATGCTGAGAATAAAGCTTCATGTTCAGACACAGGTAATGTTTGATCCCACATGAAGTATTTACCAATAACTGCACGTAGTTCATAGCTTCTGCTTTATCTTACAGATTATTCACAGGTCACAGCAAAGGCCCCTTTTGCTTCTGCTTTTCCTCCCTCTAAGGCCACAGCAGTACCACTTCACCTTTACTGCTGTACAACAGAACAAATGCAAGCTCAGGGCTAAGGTTTGGTAACACTAAGTTAACTCAGTCAACCGAAGGTCTGTCTGCATTTTACACGCTGGCACTAGTTTATTACCTGTGCCTTTAGCAGAACCACTGTGACAGGTGCAATCGGGGCTGTTCCCGGTGCCCCAGGAGTTAAGGCTCTGCGGTGTCCGGCTCAGGTTTTAAAACACCCACACAGCAGACGCTTACTTCCACCCAGGGATAGCTTTATTACAGGAGGAGAGAGCCATGCCCACTGCCAGGGCCGAGGCCCCACTCCTCGGCCATGCGGAGTGAGAGCGGCCAGGCCCCGGGCGTCCCGGCCCCGCGCGTCCCCTCAGGCCCCAGCGGCCAGGCCCCGCGCGTCCCCTCAGGCTCCCCATGTCGGGGCGCTCAGTCCCGCCAGCGGTGCCCGCACTGCGCGTTGCAGCACTTGTAGAAGGTGGTCATGGGCTCGTCGGCCGAGCGCGTCTGGATCTGCATGAAGTAGGCTCGGGGGTGTTCGCACTTGGGACAGGGCTCTGCGGGCGAGGCGCGGCGCTGTGAGACGAGGTGAGGCGAGCTCCAGTCCCTCCCGTCCCCCTCCCATCTCGGGCCCGGCCCTACCTGCGGTGGAGTCCACGTTCTCCCACGCTGCTGCGCCGCCCAGCACATCGTCTACCTCCTTCAGACGTGGGTACTTCCTGCTCGTCACCTGCGGGACGCCGCCGGTCAGCGGAGCCTGGGACGCCCCCGCCTTTACCCCCCACCTCGGCCCTACCGCCTGCCGCCGCCCCCGGTACCTTCCGCGTCACGTTGCGCACGTAGGGGCAGGTGGTGCAGGCGAAGCGGTGGCAGCGCGGTCCCTCCTCGGCCACCAGCACGTTGCCGCAGGCCGGGCAGAAGAGCAGCATCGCGGCACCGCCAGATCCGCGCCGCCGGTTCCGCCCCTTCCGGCGGCTGTAGCGGCGATGGCGGCGGAGGCCGAGGAGGAGATGGCGCACGCCGAGGTGCTGGAGCTCTTCCAGGAGGCGCTGGCGCGGCTGGTGCAGGACCCGCTGCTCTGCGACCTCCCGCCGCAGGTGAGGGCGGGGACCGGGTCGAGGCCGGGGCTGGGGCCGACGGCGTGGCTTAGGCCTGCCTACCCCGCTTGCCGCCGCCGTGCCACCCGCAGGTGACGGCGGAGGAGATCGGCTCGCAGGTGGCGCTGGAGTACGGACAGGCCATGACCGTGCGCGTCTGCAAGGCGGACGGCGAGATCATGCGTGAGTCCTGGCGCCCTGGGGCTGGGCGTGGGGGAGAAATGGGGTAGGGGCCGGGGCGCTGACAGGGCTTTCTCCCTTAACCCAACAGCCGTGGTGGTGGTGCAAAACGCCTCGGTGCTGGATCTGAAGAAGGCGCTGCGGCGACATGTCCAGCTGCGGCAGGCACGGCAGGGCGGGGTCCAGCACCTCAGCTGGTGAGCGGGCCCTGGGCGGGGGACCCTGCCTGCTCGCCTCCGCCTTCAACACCTCCCCGCAGCGGCCGGGCCTGCCGCCGCGCCCCCTGAACGTTTCTTCCCTAGGAAGTACATCTGGAGGACTTACCACTTGACATACGCCGGCGAGAAACTGGCAGATGACAAGAAGAAGCTGAGAGAGTAAGTGAGAAACTGGTATCGAGGGTAGAGGGACTGGAGAGGCCTCGCTGAAGCCCACGGAGCATCTGTACGGGCAGGGCTGCCTTGGGACTTTGTGTTTTGCCTTTGAAACTGAATGGAAATGGCACAAGCACTGCACTGGGAGGTGGGAGAGGTCCTGTGCTGTCAGCCTGAGCGGCATCTGCATGACAAAAAGGCCTCAAGGAGTTCCTCGGCCATCCTGTGCTGAGCACGTTGAGCTAATTCAGATCACAGCAAGGCACTTGCCCCCACTGCCCCTTGTCTGTCCATGCCGAACCTCTGTAGAACAGGTGGTGCTTATCAAGCTTCTACCTTCGGTATCCTGCAGAGACACGGTTAGTAAGAAAAAGAATGAGGGCAGGGGGAGCAAAACATAAAGAAGGGCAAGGACTGTGTCAAGTACACGGAGCACCTTGGTTTAGGAAAGCTGAGAGCACTTGGGGATCAGCTACTTGGCATGTGGTCAGGACACGACGTGGTGGAAGGGATCCGGAGCAGATGAGATCGCTGGAAATCAGCTTGTCGGACTCTGCACAAGCAGGGCCAGCTGGAACTGGCTGCTCAGGGCTGTGTCCACTTGGGGTTTGAATACTTCCACTAACGTAGACTCTGGACAATCTGTTTGAGTGCTTAGACACAGAAGGCTGAGCTGTGGAGGTAGGAAGAAGAATGGAAGAATACTAAGTAAAGAGCAAAAGGAAGGATATGTGAGTTGGGCTCTGGACCTGCTCAGCCACCGATAATTCCCACATTTCTATGCCCATTGGCAGGACAAAGAGATAGGAGATGCTTGTGAGCACTCCAGCAGCTGCCTACAGCAGTGCTGGATGAACCAGGTGTGTGCAGGCCATTAAGAAAAGTTTGGCTGCAGGGTTAAAAGTATGAAAAATTGAGCAAGACAGCCCTAATTAAAGCTGTCCTTGAGGGACTGGGCCATAGGGGAGAGAGGCTGTGTGGTTAAGGGGAGTTGCAGATGCTGCTCAGCTCCCTCAGTGCTGGCAGCCTGCTCTGCATACACAAGTAAGGATTTGAACTTGTCCTGCATCAAAGCACAGCTTGTGCCCATAGGAGTCCCTGTGACCCCCCAGGGAAGGGGCAGCTGTAGGATTTCAAAGGTTCTGGTTTCTGGGAAACTAGCATGTAACAGCCTGGCTCTCTGTTCAGGTACGGCATCAGAAACAGGGACGAGGTCAGCTTCATAAAGAAGCTTCGAAAGTAACCTGTCAGGTAAGCCCTGAATCTGTTAAGAGCTACCACTCTTCCATCCTCCTCCTCAGGCCTGGGTGTTCAGGTTCAGAGCAGCTCATACTGCTGCTCTCTGCTGTGGCAGAGCTTTTCTGAATGTCTGTGCCCATGAGCTGGTTGTGCTCCTCTGAGAACTGGGAATGATAATTCAGCTGCTACAGCTCACACACTGCAGGGGCTGCAGCAGCAGCTTGGTGCTCGCACTAGTGTGTCTCTAACCCTACTTGATGTTTGACTCTGCTCTTACAGCAGCTTGAAATTCACTAAAGGCAGCATTCCTTCACTGCTGTGGTTGCTTCCAGGACCTTGCTTGCTTTTAGACTTCTTGACTGACTGGAAAGGACTGTCAGAAAGGGGGCTGGCTGCTAGCTCAGGCCTTGGAGGATGGAGGTCTCTCTGCTACAGGCAGTTGCCATCTCCACGTGCCTTTGGGGCCTTCTGTGTGCTTCACACCCAAGTGCCTGTTCTCTCATTGTGCCATGAAGAGCACCTGCAGCTAACAGCACACAAGGAAATGCACCAAGCAGCCAGGGGGTGCTTACTGGTGTTTGCTGGGGCTGTGCTTTGAGCCTTTCCTCTCAGTTACTGCAAGCTGTAAGGAGAAGAGACCTCAGCTGACATAGCCTGTAGATTTTAAGTCCCAGCTTCTCCAGTTCCTGTTTTACAGGAACTTGAATTAACTGTTCTTAGAGAGGACACAGCACTAGGCAACTTTTGGTGATGGCATTTGCATGCAGCTAATGTGTTTCAGAACAGGTAGAGCACAGGAAGCAGTAGCAGCATCTGTACTAATCCCTTTGGAGCCCAGAGAAACCTAGTCCTGGCATTGTGCTGCTTTTGGAAAGCTGTGCATGCAAACACAAGATGTGACCAAGACTCTTCAGCTTAGTAAGTTCAGCATTATGTCTGCTGCTCTCCACATCTGAAACCACAGTGCCTGAAGAACAGGGTGGTAGTACCAGCAGCCCTTCGGATGCTTGACTTTGTGTTTCGCAGCTCCAGCTAACTGAGGTAGAAACTGTTGCTCTGTGGCCACAGTAACTTTGTTCTTCTTTCAGCTCTGCTGCATGTACAGCACTGGGTGGGCCTGTGACTAGCAGTCACCTGCAGCACTGAGCCCCATTACCCCCGAGCTGTCCAGGAGCCACTGTCACTGCCAGCTATTCTCTTCTTTTAACAGCGCAGAGCTCCATCGCTTCCAGGACCAGCCTGTGGCCTCAGCGCTTCCCTGGAGGACAAGGCTGTAGCACATCAAAGAGAAGCAGACTGCAGCTGACTGGACATTTTCACTACTTTTTTGCAGTGTTTCCCCTCTGAGCTGTATGTGGATTGTACCTGCAATACTTAAAAAGATCCCCTTGTTTTTAGTCTTTTGAGACACTTATTTCCAGGGAAGAGCAGAGGTGAGATACAGTAACAAACATAGTCACAGACCATGCAGAACAATTAACAGTAGCTAAAACGCTACCTCACCATTTAATCACCACCTTAGCAGCAGTAAACAAGTCTGGTTAAAAATGTAGTATTGAAACTAGTGTAATAAAAACAATGGCAGCAGAGGAGGTTCAATACAATTGAACAAGGCACAAACGCTCCGTTTGCAGAGTCTTCTGAGATAAGGCAAACCCTGCCTGCCGAGGGCTGAGGAGGCAGTTTAAATTATCCATGGGCAGGGTTAGAAGGGTCATTGGATTAGAGGCTTTGTCCCCCAGGAGGTGGTACAGCAAAGGCAAAGGCAGTCTCTCTCCAGGTCCTGCTTGAGAAGCCAACCTTTGCCTGTCAGTGGAGCTGCGCGTCCAGGTCGTATTTCTCGCAGAACTTGTCTGTGAAGGGGATGCAGGTGAGGAACTCGCACCACTCACACTTGATGGGGTAGAAATAGAAGAGGATCACCAGTCCTGAGAAGAGTGCGATGAAGATGAGCTGGAAAACTATGATTTGGCATCGCTTCCTATACAAGTCAAACTTCCCAAAGCTAATGTAGGGCAGGAAGGCAAAGGAGAGGAAGAAGCCGCTGATAAATCCTGAAATGTGAGCAAAATTATCAATCCAAGGCAGGAGGCCAAAGGCAAAAAGAAAGAGCACCACGGCCAGCAGCTTGAAGAAAGCCCTCCATGGGCGTGCCAGGATCTGCCAACTCTGGAAGAGCTCCACAAAGAGACAGGCCAGAATCCCAAACTGGGATCCCGCAGGGCCGACCTGCAGAAGAAGAGCGTCACAGGTAACATCAGGCATGGTGCTGCCTGGCTCCTGCAGCCAGCCCCAGGTAGCACAGGTAGTGGTGATTCAGCTCCTCTGGTGTGCTGCAGCCTCAAACTTCATCCTTAGGAGGGATCAAGGACCCAGATAACTGGGGGGCCAGCGACCCCCAGAACAGACTTCAAGGAGGACAGATATGGTGCAAGTTTCCAGAGGGAAGAAGCCCCTGAAGGCAGTCTCCTGGCTCCACCCACCCACCCAACATGCACTCTTCCTTTTGAGGGACCTAGAAGATCCTCCAGGTCCTGCCATGCAGTCTTATGATGTAATACAGTGAGACAGTCACATCAGACTTATCCACGTGTGACACAGGGACAGGCCTGGACAGTCTGAGGAAAGTGAACTCTGCTCTTTGCCCATGTCCTGCCTGCCACTCTCATGTGGAAGGTCTCCAGCAGCAACAACATCTCTTCACTGGATGACCCTCTCTCCCCATTCATCAGCAGCATTCTTGCTGCAGCCACACTGGGCCAGTCCCTCAGCAATCCCAGGGTACTTTGCTCAGCACCTAGATGGTGGCTGTGGTGCTACAACTCTGTACAAGGCCCATGGTACAGAGAGGAGCCCAGCTCTGGTGTCTACCTCTGCCTGGGACGCACAGGCGTGTAGAGAAGGCTATGTTCAGGGCAAGTCCCCAGGACCCTAGTCTGCAGGAGACCCACCTCTGCTCTGTAGGGTAGAAATATTGCACTGGCAAGGTTTCCAGTGATGCCACTGAGCAGGTAGATGATAGAGATGCGATGCCATCCTGCCAACTTCTCTAGGTCCCGCAGGATCGTCATTTGGAAACAGACTGAAACCAGACAATGCAGGATCCTGCCAAGTTCAGAGTACAGAGCTGAAGCAGCAGCCACTGCAGTCACCTTCTGCTGGGCCTTGCTAAGAGCTCCTGGTCTGGCCTTGCCCGCACCTCTAATACCCCTCCCAGCAGGGACAACAGCTCAGGTGCCCAGGGGAAGGGCTGGCAGAAGCCTCAGCAGTGGCCCTACCCAGACAGCAGCAGCTTTGTCCCTGCGCTTACCCAGCGTGCAGGAAAAGCGAGAGCCAGAGGCGGTAGAACTGGTCAGGGACTTCTGGATTCAGGAAAGGGAGGAGTCCACAGACATCATCCATGCAGTGCACCTAGGGCAGAAAGGGGGTGAGGTGTGCCAGCCAGCATGGCCCCATACCCAGAGCTGAGACTGAAAGGGCTCTACTCACTCCTCTGTGTCACATCCCAACACCAAGCTATGTGTGACCCCACCCCTGCCCTGGGCAGCTCTCTGCCCTCATTCTGCACCCCAGCACACAACTGAGGCATCCTTGTTTGTTCATGAATGGAGCAGGAAGGTTGTGTTGTCCTGCTGCTTCCACAATGGGCCTGTGTTAGGCTTTCACAGCTGCCAGCCCAATTCCTGACCTGGTCTCCAAGGCGGGACAGATAGCTGGAAGCAAGCTCTGCCACTACAGTATGGATGAGCAGCTTCCTCTGGGTTCTGGGTGGGACAGGCCCTGGGAGTCCCATCTGAACTGCAGCACAGCTGTCCCCAAACCTTGCTAAGCTGCTAAGGGGAACGAGAGGGAGGAGGACAGCCACAGCCATAGCTGCACTCACCTGAGAGCAGAGCGTTGCCTCCTCATGGAAGTAGCCCCGCATGAATTCGCAGTACTCACGGGAGGTTATCTCACACCTGCAGGAGGCACAAGTGCTCAAAATCAAGAACAAGTCATCTGGAAGATACATGGGACCATCCTGTGCCCTCCAGACGACCCACTGCCACTCCCTAAAGCCCATCCCAAGCCTGCTTGGGGATAACTGCCTTCAGCTGCCCCTGACATGCTGCAGTGTGTCTGCAGCAGTCCACTCCTACCAGAGTCTACCCCCTGCCTCTCTCCCCATACAGGCCTGAGATCGCTCCAGAGCCTGATGCCCTGCATACAGGGCTTCCAGAACAAGTGCAGGCTGAGCTAGTTACAGTTGAGAAAGAGCCACCAGAGCTTGGGGCTGGTGTGGCTGTGTGACTTGGTGCTTCTGTAGCTGACAGTGGAAAGAGAGATGTGAGGCCAAGAACGTCCTGGTCATGGCTTTTAGGAACAGAGAAGCTTCTTGAACAGCACTGACTGTTCTCCCTAGCTGGGAAAGTCAGGCCCAAGCACTAGGTAACTACTCAAGCTGAGGAGCAGCAGCAGGAAGAACACCTTGCTCCTTATCAAACCTAAAGCAAGTTGCTTCCTCACTTCTCCTTGAGTGCTCAGGGACTCCAGACTGGGGCCAGCATAGCCTGTCAAGAGCAAGCTGGCCATTCCCAAGAAGTGCAAAAGTATTTAATCCTTACAATCTGGGTCCCTCCCAGCTGCAGGAGCTATTAGGTGAGATGCCCAGCTGCACCAAAGACACAGGCTGGCTGCTGTCTCCTGCTCATCACAGAGCCCTGTTCCATTTACAGAATCACAGAATTAACCAGGTTGGGAAAGACCTTAGAGATCATCAAGTCTAACCTATCACCCAACACCATCTAATTAACTAAACCTAGTGCCACACCCAGTTTCTTTTTAAACACTTCCAAGGAAAGCGACTCCACCACCTCCCCAAGCAGCCCATTCCAATGCCAATTGCTCTCTCTTTGAAGAGATTCTTCCTAACATCCACATTAAACCTGCCCTGGCACAGCTTGAGGCTGTGTCCTCTTGCTCTGTCACTGAGTGCCTGGAAGAAGAGACCAAACCCTACCTGGCCACAACCTCCTTTCAGGTAGTTGTAGAGCAGTAAGGTCCCCCCCGAGTCTCCTCTTCTCCAGGGTAAACACCCCCGGCTTCCTCAGCCACTCCTCACAGGGCTGTGCTCCAGACCCCTCCCAGCCTTGTTGGCCTTCTCTGGACACGTTCAAGCATCTCAACATCTTAAATTGAGGAGCCCAGAAATGGGCGCAGCACTCAAGATGTGGCCTGACCAGTGCCTGAGTACAGGGGCAGAAGGACTTCCCTAGTCCTGCTGAAACCTGGGAAACCTGGCATGGCTCTCTGGCCAACTCCTCAGCAGGGGTCTGGACTGCATGTGGGAAGGACAAGGATGACAAATGGCTGTGTCTGCAACCTGAGCAGAAACCCCTGTACCTCACCCCAAGAGCCAGCCCTCTGCACACAGGAAGAGCTCATTACCTTCCTTTGGTCCCAATACAGCAGGGCCTGCCTGTGATCACACAGTCCATGTGCAGATGGTTGGTATAATTCCCAGCACTGTTCTTGGTGCAGATCTGGAACACAACAGCAGACTACAGTCAGAAGCCATAGTCCCTTGGGTAGAAGCCAGGTCCGTGGCCAGGGGGCCTCCCAAGGCCCCTCTCTGACAGCACGATGGTGCCTGACACCCCACCAGCCCGAGCCTCAGCCAACATCAAGGGATGAGAAGAGCCCCAGGGCTGAGTCCTCAAGCCCCTTAGTACCTTGGCTGGGCACGAGGCTTCAGTGGGCCCAGAGGAACTTCTGTTGTGGGAGGGCTTTAAGCCTTGTCTAGAGAAGGCCATGGTTGCCCTGATAGGTGCTTGTGACAGCAAAGCAGAGGGCCATCCCCTTCTGCCAAGGGAGCTGTGGCTCTGCACAGTGGGATGCAGATGCCATCTCCCAGCTGCCCTGTAGGCTTTGTGCCACTTTTCATGCTCACCGGCCATTTGGTGATGTCATCTGGCCACTCATGTGGCTCCATTGAGGCTGGCTGCTCACACACCCTGCAGCAACAGAAAACAGAGATTAGCCTGTCCCCAGCACCAGGCAGGATTCCCCTAGGGCCACCAAACTGTCCCTGCCCCCAGGCTGCAGTCTCATAGCTCCCCACTGTCTCTTGACAAGAGGCTAGGTGACAGCAACACCAGCTGAGCCATAGCTGTGTTGATGACAGCCACAGCATCCCTCAGCAAGCAGAGATCAGGGCTTCAGCACAAAGCAGCTGCCCAGTAACTTGCTGGCTCCTTCCAGAGGCACACAACACAAAAGGTGGCATTCGACTGGTCTCAGCTATACGCCAGCCCGTGCTGATGAGAACAAAGGCATGTGAGGCACTCAGCAGCTGGCAGAGCTCTGGGGCAGAGGTGTGCTGGCATTTGACTGCTGCATCCCAGGAAAGGAGACTGTGGGAGCAGGTGAGAAGGGGGAGAGGGACAAGGAAGGCAGCTACAGCTCTCAACAGGCCACGATGCAGGTAGGCAGCCAATAGCTGTGGAGAATCAGGGCAAGCAGAAAGAATAGGGATAGCACTGTCCCCACGTCCCTTGGTCTCCGGAGCTGCTGCTGTCCCATCCAGCAATCAGCTGGTCTGGGATTCCACGCCTCTCATTGTACTGTCACAGCAGCCCTGCCCCACCCAGGATGGCAGATGATGCTAGCAGGGACCTACCTGGGGTCCTGATGACAAACAGACCCAAACTGCCTCTTGCTTCCTGCCAGTGTTGGTGTGCTGGGGTGCTGCGGCCACTTCACCCACACAGCCAGCGTGGACTGCAGGAGAGAGGTCATCATGAAGGCCAAGGTGGGAGAAGCATCAGTAGGAGTGGCCCTGAGCCTGCAGGGCCTCCACACTCACCGAGCACTCCTCCTCCGAGGTCTGCACGCAGCCTGACTTGTCGTTGCGCACGCAGCAGGCAGAATGCTTCTCCTTTTCCCGCTTGGCGCTGATGAAGCTGTGCACCTGCTGGTCCTGCCTCATGCACGGAGAGAACTTGGCCCCCAGGTGGATCAGGGCCTCCTGTCAGAGATGGAAACATGAGCTCAGCCAAGGGGGAGGTGAAGATTGCCTGGGCTAGAAGAGGCTGGGGGAACTTGAGGGCTGCCCCTCTCGGACTCCAGGGACAAGTGCAGCATGATGCAGCCCAGCACGTGTCAGGCTCGCTCACACATCTGCTTCGAGAAAGGGAAGCCCAGAATAAAATTTTGGGGATTCCCTTGCCCATGGTCCCAGAAAGGCCAGCACTATGGCCAAGGAAAGAAACTTCAGGACATGTCAACCTTTCCAGGGAAAATGGCATAAGGAAAGCTATCACATACCAGACAACTCCAGCATTTTCTCTAGCCCCATGCTTGGCCTTTTACACAAAGCAGGAGTGCCAAGGCCCACCCAGCCTTCAGGTAGCCCATTCTGCAGGGTGGCTGGGGCTGGGAACACAACTGCAGCCTGCCAGTGAGGGCAGAACCACATGGGAAATCCTGGTGGCAGCTGCTAGCACCATGCTCCAAGGCGTGGATGGCTTTGGTCCCTGCAGCACAGTGTCCCAGCAGTCCTAGCCAAGGACACTCACTGAGCTGGGGCCGATCCAGAAGTTCTCCTGCTGAACATATTTGACATTCTCATAAACTCCTCTGTTTCGCAAGACCTGCAAGAAGAGAAAGCAAAGGCCCTGTGAGCTCCTGCCAGCAGGGTCAGCAGAGCAAGCAGCAGGGACTACGGAAAACAGCAGCCAGCATGAACACAAACGTCCACAGCCTCTGACTGGCACACACTGCTCTCAAATTGGTCTTCTGCAGGACCACAGGTAAGCTCCCATCAAGGCCTGGGTGCCTTCATCTTAAGATTTCACCCTGCCTACTTCAAATTTCAAGAAATCCCAGGGGCCAGAGACCTAGGAGGAGGTGGAGAACCTGCAAAAGGCTTTGCACAGCTCAGAAGCATAAAGCAGCACCTGCTGGAAACATAGGCCCAGGTGCTGGTGACTGTGCTCTGAAAGCTGTCAGATATGTAGGTGAGAAGGTCCCCAGGGCACGTCCTATGTGGATCACGGACAAGGCTGTAGAGATAGGTACCTCAGCAACCTTCAATACCACATGTGAAGCCTACAAACAGCTTCGAGATCACCTCTAAAAGTCAGACAAGACACTTGCAGACATATCATAAGCAAAATGCTCCAAGTGTTGTGAAAACTTAACTCAGGTTTGAAAGATTTCCCTGCCGTGAAGATCCTTCTGGTCTCCAGCAGGAGAGGAACAAGTTGTTTGGAAGGGCTCCCAGCACAGACAGGAAGGGAGCCTGGAAAGGGCTCACCATGTGCATGCTGGGTATAACTTGATGTCAAGGGCAATATGACTGCAGAAGGGAGAGAAGGCAGTGGGGGGCTCACAGAGATGCTGCAGGCAGCCCTCTCAAGGCCCTGAGGCAAGTGGCCAGCGTGCTGAGGACCAAAGGGGCACAGCTGAAGGCTGAGACCCCATCAGCCTGCAGGCAAGCTGTGGGATTTACTCACGGAATCCACAGTTTCATGCTGCGAAAACCCCACAGGGGCAATGCCATAGATGCAGACAGCGAGGATGGTGATGAGGGAATGCACAAAGGTGACCCAGTAAGTGAAGAAAGGCCTGGGTGGAGGGAAGAGGAGAAGATCAGAGGCAGAAAACGTTGAGTATCACATCTCAGAGCACAGGAGAAAAGCTGCTGGCTCTCTCCAAGGGCCTTGGCAGAATCTGAGGTACAGGAGTCAGATCACTAAGGGATGCCCAAGGCTGAAGGTAGTGACCCAAGGTCTTCCTGACAGTCAGGCTGTGTTTATTTCAACTCCCCTGTGACACTAGGCAGGGCTCCCTTTCCAGGAAAGCACCAGGAGAACCCCTAAGCCTGATGCCAGCATGCTGTGGGGCTGAAATAACAGCAGGGATACCCGAGTCTGTGCTCAGCACAGGACAGCAGTGCGGGGGCAGAGATCTGCAGGTAGCAGAGGTCCAGACACCCAAAGCAAGGTGTGGTCCTAGTGCAGGAGATGCAAACTCGTTGCTGCCTGTGCTTTAGGGATGCAGACTGGGGCTCTGGAACCCTGAGTCACCAAGTGGCGACAGCACTCACTCTCTCACTTGTCTTGCTGGGACCTCCTCTGTGACTGTGGCTCTCACCTGTGGTCATCCATGTCCTCTATCTGCCGCTTGACATAGCTGTCAATGCGCTTGCGGTAAGTCCTGTTTGTCAGCTTGCCCACCATGCCCAGGCCGTAGGGCCTCTTCTCCTTGGCAAAGAGCTTCCTGACGGGCACGGCAATGCGCTGCCCGCGCTTCTGAGGGCTGACGCTCACCACTTCCTGCCGCAAGCGCACCTTGGGCTGTGCCAGGGCCCCATCCTTCTGCTTCCTCCAGCCTCGCTCCAGTGGGCTGAAATTAAAAGTAGGACAGCAATGGGCTAAGGAAAGCGGGACCAGCAGGTCAAGGTTGGTTCTTCTCCCTCTCTACTTCATCTTAGTGAGGCTGCATAGGATGTACTGGATCTAGTTCTGGGCTTCCCAGCTCAACAGAGACAGGGAACTGGGAGAGAGTCCAGCACAGGCTATGAAGATGCTGAGGGGCCTGAGGCATCTGTGTGAGGAGGAAAGGATGGTAGCCCTGGGGCTGTTGAGCCTGGAAAAGAGTAGCCCTAGAGGGGATCTGCTCAATGCTCAGCAAGAGATAAAGGGTAGAGGGCAAGAGGATGGGGCCAGACTCTTGTCCTGTCCCTGGGCACCACTGGGGCAATGGGCACAAACTGGAACCCAAGAGGTTCCACCTGAACAGGAGAAGAAACTTTGGAGTGAGGGTACTGGAGCCCTGGAGCAGGCTGCCCAGATCTCCTTCTCTAAAGAGCTGCCAGCTGGCCATCGTGATCCTCTACAGCCTGGTGTGGGTGCTCTGCTTTAGGAGGGGGGCTGGACTGGATGATCTCCAGAGGTCCCTTCCAGCCTCAGCATTCTGTAATCCTGTGAATGGTTTCCTTCTGTGTCACAGCAATAAGGTCCAGCCCTTCCCTAGTCTTTGGTGGCAGCAGAAGCTCTGGCTGTGCCACCACAGCTGGGCTGAGCAGCAGCTGAGAGCAGACAAGGTGCACAAGGACCTTAATTCCTAAGTCTCCATCATATCTGATGGTTTTATATTTCTTTGCTCTTGAACAGCAATCTGCACTCTCACACCCTGACCAAAAGAACATTACCCACCTTTCACCCCTGCTCACTGCTCAGCACTGTGGTAGCCATGTCTCTGACATGCTCTAGCCTAGTTTACCTCCTCTGGCTTCCTAAGTGATCCCTCTGCACCAAGGCAAATGTTGTCAGGAGTGGTCAGAGAATCCAGGTGACAAACTTCTTTCTGAAAGATCACCAAAGCATCTTGGAGAGCTCACAACAGCTCTGAAGTGTGGACAAGCAACAGGATCGAAGGGAATCTGAACCTCTTTGGACAAAAACATTGCTGCAGAAGTTCAGCTATTGTCAGTCCTGCACCAAGCAGATGTATTGTTATGAAGCTCAAAGTTCCAGCTTGCCCTTGGGAAGTTCTTCTCCAGCAGAAAGTGTGGATTTCACCATAGCCTGCTCTTGCCCCAGGAGCTGAAGTGGTTTCTGTGTTACAGACCTACTGTTTCCCAGCATTTCCAGTGCTGGACTATCAGCCTATGACAAAATAAACACCTGGGCACCTAGAAGGGCATCCTACTGTGATTCTGATAGCAGTTCTCTGAAGTGTGGAAGAAAAGTATTTCCTCAACAAATAAAACTACTTAAGGAGAGGCAAACGGAGCCAAGAAGACAGACCATCTCAAAGGAGCAACAACAAACTCCCACCATTTGCCGCTTCTACTTCTGCTACGGCTGAATCAAGCTCTTGGGAACACTTGAAGAGAAAGCACCAACACAGCAAGATGGGCAATGAGCAGCAGAGCTGCATCGAAGACCTCCCAGTCTGCTCCACGTTCACACCCAGCAGAGCTCTCTGCCGAGGTGAGCTGCCAGCTATGCTGGAGCTGACTCGGAAACGACACAGAGCAATTACTCAGTACCAGTTACTCAGGTGGAAAAAATCTAGGCAGAGGGCACAGTACCACCCACGGACTTGTAGGGCTCTGGGCACCAGTGCCACACCTTTCTCTCATTTCAAGTGAGGAATGTGGCCCAGCTCGACACTCCACAGTGCTTCACACCACTCCTGGAACTGTTGTTCCTGGTGACTGTGGTAATGGTAGCAACCTCCCTGTCTTTGCTACCCTCTCTATAGCCAAAGGCTGGGCCCCCAGCACTCTCACAGCTGATCCAAAGTGTCTTTTGTTTCCTCAGGGCACCATACATCTCATGAGACTGGAAGCTGCTGGAGAGGTTGCAGAGATGGCCTCAGAGTCACCTTTCACATGCCTGGGGAGCTGGGACCGGAGGTCTTAAGCAGAGCTTAAAGAAAATCCATCCATGCACTGCTCTTTGAGCTCTGCACCAAGAACCCACAGCACTCACATTCTGGCTTCCTCTGTGCAGGAATCCCCACTCTGAATGGGCTGGTCACCCCACGTTAGGCTTTGGCAGTGTCCAGGATACTCACAGTAGCAAGTGGCTTCTTTCAAGCTCGTTTTTGTCCAAGGCACCTCCTGTGAGATCTGTCTGATCCAGAGGTTTCACTTCAGCATCTTTGATTGCAGCTTCTGATGGTGACTCGAATACCTCATCCGGGTAAGTAGAGAGCTCCTCATGAAGGACTCCTTCCTGAGCAGAGAAACAGAAGTCCCATCAGAAGAAGCCAGCATCACATCTGAGACACCGGCCCCGGCAGAAAGCAGTGCTGCCCTCTGCAACACACTGTTCTGCCAGACCTAGAGTCTGGCACTGCCTCTGGGGCCAGCAGCAGGTCAGAGTGCTGCTCCTCACCCGAGCGAAGAAGGAGGTGTCGAGCTCATCTGGGAAATCCACCGTGTCCTCCTCCAGGAAACTCGCTGGAGTGAAGCTGCGCCGCTGAGCCCTCCTCAAGGTGCTGTCCTTCACCGAGCGCCCCTGCAGCCAGACAGAGTGGCGTCACCTCTTCGCCAGAAACCCGACCCCAAGCACCTGCAGAGCCACCGCAGCCCGCGCACAGGGAGCCCCAGTGCTGAACTGCTTCATGCTTGTGAGCGGAGCACAGCAGAGCTGCTGCTGTGTGACACCTTCGCGGTGAGACTCAGAGGTGTTACTCCACTTCCCCACCCACCGTGCCCATCTCCCACACATGTGAGGCTTCGAACATGCTCCTCTACCACGTGTTGTACGACACAGCTGACCAGATGGCAGTGATGGCAGCTACTGGACACAGCAGAAAGGTCACTGGGCCCAGGAAAAGAGAGTCATGGCAGGATGAAGAGAGTTGTTTATTAAAAGCCTCAGGCACTTCTGCTTTTCCATGGCTAAAAGACCAGGTGCCAATGGACCAGCCAGAGGTCCAAGCTGAACTGGAACACTTTGAGGCTGCTGGCTGTGCAAATCAAAGCTCTCAGGCCAACAAAGGGAAAGCAAAACCTGTACCACAACCTATCTCCCTGCAAGTCCTGCCTTCTAGACACAAGGCTGAATCAGGACAGCAGGTGCCTTGGTAATCGAGCCCTCCACTGCTGCTCCAGTCTCAGCAGTGGACAGAATAAAGGGGAATGGCCCCAAGCTGAGACTGGGTAGGTTTAGATAGGACATTTGGCAAAAGTTTTTCAGGAAGAGAGTGGTAAGGCACTGGAGTGAGCTGCCCAGGGAAGTGGTGGAGTCACTCACCCTGGATGAGTTTAAGGGTGGTTTGTATGTGGTGCTTAGGGATATGGTTTAAAGTGAATCTTGTAGAGTAGGATTATAGGTTGGACTTGGTGATCCTGAGGGGCTTTTTCAACCTGTCTGTTTCTGTGTGATTCTGTGTGACAAGTCCTCGCCCCTCACCCTCCTCCCAGGCTCTGCCCACCAGCAGTACCTTCACCAGCGCGGCAGCGGCTCGGAAGCTCATCTTGGCCACGGACTCGCGCTTGCGCCGGCGTGGGAGGCGGTTGAAGCCCGAGCGTGAGCTGGTGAAGGAGCAGAGCGAGGTGGCGCCTGGCGTGATGGGCGTGTGGGGCACGCTGCAGCCCTCACTGTCATCAGCCACCCGGAAGGCTCGCCCGCGGGCCAAGGGGTCTATGATCTGCCAAGAGAAGCAGCCAGTCAGTTCAGCCACCCTCAAATCCTTCCCTACCAAACCCTCCCCGTTCCATCTTCGGACCATTCCAGTGGCCTGGCTCCTGGGATTGACCCTGAATGACCACCAGGACAAGGGAGGGGATTCTGCCCCTCTGCTCTGGTCTCTTGAGACCCCACCTGAAATCTGTTCAGCTCCGGGGACCCCAGCACAAGAAAGACATGGAACTGGTGGAGAGGGTCCAGAGGAGGCCATGAATATGATCCAAGAACTGGAGAACCTCTTCTGTGGGGCTAGGCTGAGAGAGTTGGGGCTGTTCAGCCTGGAGAAGAGATGGCTCCAAGAAGCAGCCTTTTTCAGTACCTGAAGGGGCTCCAGGAGAGCTAGGGAGGGATATTTCACAAGTGCTGGGAGTGCCAGGACAAGGGACAACAGCCTTGAGCTGGGAGAGGGGAGACTGAGACTGGAGGTGAGGAACAAATTCTTTGCAGCAAGGGTGGGGACACACTGGAACAGGTTGCCAGGGAGGCTGTGGATGCTCCCTGCCTGGAAGTGTTGAAGGCCAGATTGGATGAGGCCTTAAGCAACCTGGGCTAGTGGGAGGTGTCTCTGTCCATGGCCAGGGATTGTAACTGGATGATCTTTAGGGTCCCTTCCAACCCAAACTACTCTGAATCTATGGATGGACCAACAAGCAGTTCTACAGCAGGGAGATACAGAATAACCTTTTGTAAGTCTGAAAGTCTTCAAATGTCTCCTCCTAGAGTTTTGGGTTTTTTTCCTCTCCTTTTTCTTTTGTCTGCACTGACTATTTCCACCTATCATGTTCCTGATGTTCACAAGAGAGTCCACATCTCCTTCAGTCCTTCCTAAGCTGCCTTGTCCATCTACTGTGCCACAGAGCTCTACAGAGAATGTGTTATCCGCACAGGAGCTTCAGAAATCCCTGGAAAGAGCCATGCTGTGTCTCCAGCTAGTTTCCTTCCTGGTGCTGGGCAGCCAGGACTTTAAGAGTGCCCTGATAAAACTTCCCTGTATATTTACATCTACTTCCATTAGCTAAGCTGTAACAGCTGGGAAAAGCAGGCAAGCTTCCGGGAGCTGCATGCCCTTCTTTGGGACGCTCCAGGCCAAAGCTCTCAATTCTTCCAAACAAAATCAACCTAATGAAAATATTGCCTTCAGCTACAGATCTAGCCAAAGCTGTGGCTTCCCTAAGACTTCTGTGCAGTATCCTAATGCTTTATGAGCAATTTTTAATCCACAGCTGTATGCTCAACACAAAGCTTTATGGCCTCACGCCTCCTGACGCCATGCTCTCATTGCACGTAGCCCACACAGAGCCCAACAATATTTCTGAGTCTTCTGTGACCAAAGACCAACTGCAGGACAGCTCAGCTATTAAGAAAGCAGGAAAGGGCACAACAAGGTGAAACTTGATTGAAAGATGCACTGTGTTCTCCACTGCTCACGTGCTGCAGCCAGGCTTCGGGTCACAGACTAACCTGCTGAGGAAGGAATTTGTTTCACTGCTTGCCCCAGTTGCAGTGGTGCTCACTAATGTCCAGTAATCAGCCACATCCATTACTGTCACTGAGGGGAGCAAAAGGAAGAGCTGGGACATGGTAGGTCAGCTCTGAAGTGCTGCCAGCTGCTGTGCTTGGCTGGGGCTTGTCCTCTAGGGTCACACACTTGAGGGCAGTGAGTGCCTTTGAGGCACTCAAAACCATTTCTGAGGACCCACGAGAGCAACTTTTCAAAGTCCTAAAATAGAACCAGTTTCTATGAGGACAGTAGCTGAGCACTCTGCCTGGGACAAGGACCAAGGCCAGTTTCTTGAGTGATACCAGGCCTCTAGTGGGCCCAGGATGCCAGCCACTCCACATACAACAGAATTTTGTCCTTACAAAATGGCAGCTAAAAGCCTAAGCTGAGAGCTCTTGGACATGCTGCACAGATCTAATCAGCACCGCAGTCACAACAAGACAAACAGAGCTGAGCCTATCACCCAAATAGCTGAGGGATCTCAGCCAGTGAGACTGCAGAGAGGCTGCTGAAGGAGGGAGTCTGCCAAACCATATCTGAGACCTGAGAAGTGTCTGAGCATGGATCTCAGACACATGGCAGGCACAACTTAAGCCCACAGATAGGTCACGGCTGCCAAAGTGGCAAAGACACTGTGCAGGAAACTCACTGTAGCCTTGCCTCTGCCCCAAGGTACTCACCTTTTGCATGCCCAGCTGGCAGGGCCCGACATAAAGCGGAGGGGGAGTCTCTGTGCTTGTCAAAGAAATGTTGTCCTGGCTTGGCAAGTCCATCTCCCGAATGACCTGAGGCTTCAGCTTCCCATAGCGCAGGCTGCAGTGCCGGAGGCTCTTCCTCTGCCACTTCTGAGTAGCATCGCTGTCTTTGCTCACCCCAAACCAGTCTGCTGTGCCTCTGAAAGATGCCAGCAAACAAGTGTAAAGAAGCATTATGCCTGCTGGGACTGTGCCCATCAAAAGACAAACGCCCTGGTGGTCGCTTCCAGCCCACCCCAGTTCAAAGCCAGGCAGAACTCTTGCCCACAAACAGCTCGCCGCCTGTCCTCAGCTGGCTTTAGTGACTTGACAGATGCTGGCCAGCAATGTTCAGCCATCAGCAGTATTCTGTCTCTTCAGACAGAAGAAAAAGGACAGGACAGGTCCATTCTGTGTAACAGACAGTTTATGCTGAGTTCTTCTAAAAGAAAGCAACAGAAACGGAGCTGAGAGAAGGTCCTGGTGAAAGGGCCAGGTTTGCCCTGCTGAGCACACGCAGGCCAGCTCTAAGGCCCCAGTGTGGCACTGCAGTGTCACAGCTCTGTGGTTTCTCCCAAGAATTCACTGCTCTCTCCCAGCCTCCCACACACACTCCCAAGTCACTCCCAAATTCTCCTCATGCAGCAGGGTTTCTCTCCACCTCCAAGCTATCACCAATGGCAAATGTTTGCCTTGGTCTTGATCCCTGCTGAGGCAGATACAGAGCTCTCAGCTGCCGATGGCAGAAGCAGGAGCACAAGGTGGAAGCCACAGAGTAGGTTTGCTGCCAAGTGGCTGCTGTCACAGAAGAGCAGTGGATCAGAAGCAAAATCCCAAGAAAGACAGAGCAGGATCAGGGTAAGTCAGGCTAACAACCTCCTTCAAATACTGCAGGACAGCTGCCACCCTTCACACACAAAGACCACTGCAGCCTGCTAAGCCCTTCCCACCGTGGTAAATCCTCCTCAGAAGACAACAATCTGTGCCAGCCTACAGTTTTCTGGCCCAAGCATCAAAATCTGAAAAGCTCCTTCCAAGCCAAACCCTTGGCCTCAGCCCCCCAGCCCAGGGACAGGGTTTCCAGCTGCTGAGAAGCAAGGCCTCACAGCTCACTGAGGAGCATTAAAGCACACACTGGGGTAAAGGCTGGGCTCAGTCCACAGCTGGATCACACTGGGAAAATGAACCGGCGCACTGGAGACAGGAAACTAGTCCTGTGCTTTGTGCCACCAACCAACAGGTGAAAGTGTCCTGCCACCATGTAACACAGGTGTGAATACAACACCCATAGCCTCTCCAGCTAAACCCTCCAGATGCCAGCCACACTGCCCTCAGCCTTTCCCTCCATGATCCTCAGTAGACCCTTCAGCAGGCATGAAGTCTCAAGGGCCATTGCTGGGTCTCACCTGGCCTCTCCAAATGGTCCAGCAAGTCAAGAGGGGCCAGAATTCAGAGATGAGGCTAGATGCATGTCTTGAAGCAGTGCTCTGTTCCCCCAGACCCACATCTCATCAGAGCAAAGGCCTAGGGTCAGCATCTTGGCTTGCAGACCCAAACTGAGCCTATAGCACAGAGGTTTTGCTCTGGCACAACGCATACCACAGAACAGCCTCACACCTCAGAAGACTTCTCACAGACTGCCATAACTAAGGTTTCAATATCAAGGTGACCTTGGGTGACAAGTCCTTACCTGGGGCCACTCCTCAGAGGGAGAGGACTACGAAGCATTTGTGCATGAGCCCACTGCACCAAGAGCAGCACCTCAGAGCTCTCTGGAACCATGCTCCTGCTGGCCTGGAAAGACTAACACCACCACAACACCATGAGGACCACTCCTGGTCCAGGGCTGGGGCAAAGAGCTGTCAAGACAGCTCAGGAGAGCTCACTATAGAGTACCTGGAGCACCCTGGAAGATGCTGAAGGCCCCTGTCCAGCTGGGCAACCCCATCATGTCCTACAGACTCCCTGGAGCACTGTAACAGGCAACAAACCAACATCAGGGGTCGGCTCTTGCTCTTACACTACCAACCCTGAAAGCCCAAAAGCAAATGCAAGCAGTCACCAAAAGGTAGGCATAGTGCCAGAGTGGCACCTGGGCAAGGGCAGCAGTGAAGAAGGTAGGACAGGAATTGACTCCTGGGCATTAGGTGCAGTCCCTGCCACACACAGAGCCACATTGGCTGATTTAAAGATTCACTGACTCCAGTCTGGAGGCAATGCTGGATGAGCTATTGTGCCCAGGACTCCTGGGATAGCTCATCTCCTTTGTCCTAAGTAAATGAAGACCTCCACCTCCAAAAGAAGAGAGTCCCAGTTGGATTAGGAGGAGCCAACATGTCAACAGGGAAGGAGTGGATGGTCTCTTCCAGCCACCAGATCCTGAGCTCTGTCTGGTCCAACATGGGCAGCATCTGTTCCGTGCTGCTTCCTCTCCTTCCCCTTCTGCCCCGAGGAGGCTCTGGGGCCAACACAGGTATGCGCCACGTGTTGCAGTGATGCCAACAGAGTCAGGCTGTGCCATGGCTGCCCTGGGGAGATCCTACAGCCATGATGGGCACCAGGAGGTTGACAGCTTGTTAGGAAAGGCGGGAGGGAGTGAGGCTGGCGGGTGGACAGCTTGTTAGTCCATGCTGCTCACCGACAGCTGCCTACACGTTTAGTAGGAGTGACAACTGCCTTGGTTAGAAGCACACGTGAACTTTCTCGCTCCTGCCTGCTTGCAGGTCTCCTGGCCAGCCCTGGGAAGGCACCGTGGTCCCAGCAGCTGCCAGGATATGTGCAGCTTGCAACAGCCCTTGCACACACATGCAGGGGTGGGTTTCACACTCAGTGCTAGCAGTACCTGAAGAAGGATCGGGGCAGGGACTGCCGCTTTCTCAGGGGACTCCTGCCCCGCTGCCCCTGCAGGGGCAGGGTCTGACTCCTCTGAAACCGAACCTGTCTGCTGCAAAGAAAAGAGAGCTGAGGGGAAGGGGCTGCAGGGCTGTGGAGAGGAGCAGCCACCTGCAGCCAGAGCCTCCCCAGCTCCTTCCATAACCCCATTAACAGAAATTGTGCCACACCACACGTGACAGTTGCCTCCACCTGAGAGCATGACGCAACAAAGGAGACCAGACTCAAGCCACATAACACCAGCCTTGAAGCAGGGAGGCTGCTGAATCCTTTGGGTGTATGTGTACCTCCAGCACAGGTCTCCTATTGCTCCTGAAGATATCAGGGATACTACAATACCATTCCAGCCCCAGACCTCTGTGATCTGCTACCTTCTGCTTAAATGCCCAGCTACAGACCCCTCTGGCTGGCTTTGGACAGTGGAATGTGAAACTACAGAGATGTCAGCAGGCTGAGATACCATCTGCTGAGATACAGCTTGTCATTGGAAGTGCTCTGGGCCCCTTCTGGTTGCCTCTGAAAGAATCTTGCTTGTTGCACAAATCTATCTGACATCTGCTGCCTTGCTGGGCCATCTTGGACACTCTGGGAGACTGGAGGTGGTGTTAAATGCCTACACTCAAACACATGAATTACTCCCACACCATGTTTTGGACCACACAGGCTTGACCTTAGGCTCACACTTGATCTGTATCCTCTAAGCCACAGGGAACGGGATGGTGTGGAGGCCTCCTGCCAGAACAGTTTCACATTCTGAGGACTGTGTTAAGAAGAAATCCTGGCAGTCAGCTCCCTTGGACTCACAAAATAAATCCCCAAGACACCTTCATGGACACCTGGCCTGCAATTCTCCACTGCATTCCTAGCTCTGCTAAAACGGAGCATAGGTTTTTAGGCCTTTCCTTGGTACTTTCTGGTTCCCTGTCCTTGTTTCTGATTCACCTACATCATGCTTTTTTTGCTTGTGTCATGTCAAGTGCACCTCCTGCAGGTCTGCCCCTTGGAAAGATCTTCCCACTGCTGCACCTGCTGCCCTACCCACTCCCCATAGCACTCTGCAGAAGTCACCCTCCTCCAGAAGGAAGAGCCCTGGACACCCTCACCTCGTGCTGCACAACAGCCTGCATAACAACTCAGCACTCCAAAATAGCACTGAACTCACTCACACATGCACCCTCTGAGCAGGAGACTCTCAGGATTTCCAAATCCATGTGCATATCTTTGGGCCACTGCCTGTGTACTCCTACGGTACAAAAGGCCTACACAGACCATTTAGCACAGGCAGGGATGCAGCCACCAACCTGAGCCCCAGCACTTCCCAAAACAGCCTGGGCAGGCAGAAGAGATGTCACAGGGTCCACTAGCACAACAGCCACACATCTGCCCACAGCCCCAATGCCAGGACGTGAGTATCTCCCTCAGTGTGTGAGAGCTTCACCACCACTCTCCAGCCCTCCCGCTCTGCTCACTGTAGCTTCAGCTACTTCTCTGTCTGGTAGCAGCACTAGGGGCAAACTCGCTCCCTCGACACCAAAGTGGTTTGCAGCTCCCCAGCCTCTCCGCCCTACGCACAAGCTGCACGTTGTGCACGTTTGAAGGAGAAGGTTCCTCTGGCTCTCCTGCACCATCCTCTTTGTCAGGGTCCCCACAGCCCCCACCAAGGATATCTTTAATCCTTAACATGCTCTTGCCTAATTGTCCTGGCAAGAAGTAGGACCAGGGCAGGAAGGTGAGGGAAGAGGCAGTCTAGGTGTGCAAGGACAGCCTCAGAAGCTGCCCATAGCCCTGAGAGGAGCAGACTTCATGGCTCAGCCTTCACAACCTCACAAGAAGCAGGATCACAGAAAGCTGCTGTGGGAGAGCTTCATCACCAAGGCAGCTGGGGAACGTCTGAGGCAAAGGCAAGCAGTGAGTCAGTCCTTCCCATAGCTATGAAGTTGCTTCTCTGAGTGGGCGAAGCCTGGCTGATGGAAAGTGCCCCTGACCTATGGGGCTCCAGAGATGCTCCTGGGATCCAGGCAGGCCTGACACACTGCCAGGAATACAAGCTAGGCATCTCAGGAGAGCAGTTTGGAGAACCACTCCCTTTGGATGAACTGGGATGAGCCTTTGCCATAAGGAAGAAAGGAGGAGCACCCAGCTGTGTGGTCATGTCTCAGGGACCCACGGGTCATGGGGACAAGTGATAACCCTCTGTGCAGGAGAGGATCTGAGCAGCCTCTCCCTGCTCTCCATCATGGACCTGCCAACAAGATAGTGCTAGGAGCCAAGATGCTGAAAGCCTTGACCTGCTTGGGATGGGCTTCTGCCTCCCACAGCAATCCTGTGCTCTCAGATACCAGACTAAAGCAAGCCCAGCACACTGCACTACATAGCCTCAGCTAAACATCAAAGCCTGAGGCATCCTGACACTCAGATGGGGTCAGCTCCTTGGGGTGTGGGGGCAGACAACATTTGTTTGAATCAAAGTTTCAAGAACCTTTCACTGTCCTGATGATCATAACCTTCCTCCCAGGACTTACTAAAGAGGCTACACAGCACCACTGGGTTTATCTATTGGGGATCCATCTGCACCCACCCTCTTCTGCGATCTCGTGACAGACAACAATGGCGAGAATCTAATCCTGCCGTAGTAGCATTCTACCAAGGGTAAGGCATCAGGCCAAGCAGAGGACTATACACTCAGAAATAAAGGCAGGCAGTGGATGGCAGAATCCACTAAAGCAGGCTCCATGGAGCCAATGTCTCACCTCTTGATGGTTTGGGTGATGGAGGTCTGCCGTTGCAGCACTGGCCTCCTGCCTTCGTTGGGGAGGGAGGGCACGCGGGTGTTGTCGGCAGGCATGCTGACACTGCGCAGGAAGGTCTGGCGTCTGGTGGGCTGCCACACAAAGCAGGAAGGGAGTCAGAGAGTGATGCTCCACAAGGCCAGTCAGGCTGTGAAACACTTAGCAATTCAACAGCCACCCAAATGGCCGAGCCACGAGC
Organism: Tricholaema leucomelas; assembly: GCA_013400475.1. Lineage (NCBI taxonomy): Eukaryota > Metazoa > Chordata > Aves > Piciformes > Lybiidae > Tricholaema lacrymosa > Tricholaema leucomelas. The sequence continues at coordinate 721,304 of WAAF01001940.1, read as the reverse complement.
AGGGAGAGTACACTTGGGCCTGTGTCCATGCTAGCCAGGAACGGCTACGACAGAACAGTCAGCAGCAAGGCCACAGCACCTGCGTGCTGTGGTGGGTCCCCGTCCAGACTGGCTCTAGCCTAGCCTGTTGGCTGATGTCTGTTCAGAGATGAGCTGCATCACACAAGCTCCTGCAGTGTACATACTCCTGGCCTTTTTCTAGCCAGAAGGAAGCCAGGCCACACACTCCTAGACCACTGCAGAAGGTGAAGAGAAGCACAGTGAGATTAGCTTCCTAAGTGAGTGTATCTGCAGTGAAAGCCTGCAGGAGCTGTGGGTGGGTCTGTGCTCCAGCTGCTGCCTGGTGCAGGTTAAGCAAGCTGAGAGAGTCACAATGGCTTTGCTCATAACCTAACTGTCTGAACACACTCAGGCCTGAGAGCTCTTGGCATTTCTTGGCTGAGTGTCACCCACCACATATGACACAACTCACCAGACTGATCTCAGCTCATACAACTGCCTCCCCAGGGCTGCTCTGGATTAATTTTTCATCAGCTTGGCAGAGACATCATCTCCCATTTGTAAAGGGCAGGCTGAGCAGACTGTCCCTCTGGCAAGTGAAGCTCTAATCAACTGGTTCTCTGCCTCAAGGCTACTTGCTAATCCTGTGCAGAAAGCTGATAATTTCCACTAATCTTAACACAATTGATACATTTTATGTGGAAACAATGCAGAGATACACAGGTTATAAGGCAACGGAGCCCACTGTGCACTCTCATCATGCCACTGTGCTATGCACACCAGACCTCCAGAGATCACCACCTCTGACAGCTTCCATCGTAAGTACAACACAAGGTCTCTCCAGAAGCTGCCCAGCTGGATTTAGACATTTCAGGTAAGAGAACATCCATCAAACCCCTATAATCAATTTGGAAAGCTTCAAGCTGTGCTGTTAAAACCCTGCATTCCACTTCTAATCCCTGCAGACTGAACCCAAATCACTTTCCTTCCAAGGGAAGCCCAGGACCAAGACTTAGCTGTCAGAAGCTGTCACATAACTGCAGCGCACTTTAGCCCCCAGATCAAGGCACAGCCAAGGGGCCAGGCCTTGCTATTCCAAGTGAAGTCCAAGTTCTCTCTGCAGACCAGCTTGTCCTCAGCTCCCCTGCAGGGAAGCCTCATAAGCCTCCATCTCTCTAGCAGCTAAGCAAGAGAACTCAGGCATTGCAGGAAGCCTCTGGCTCTGCACTGGGGTCAGGTAGTCTGTTCCTGCAGTAAGGTCATGCTAGCAGCCAACAATTATCCCACCCAGACCTCACCCCTGCAGGAGAGTCTTCACCTCGTAGCAGAAATTCCTGTCCCTTTTCCTAGCCTCAGCATAAATAGGAATGTTTTACTCTCCTACTTGCACATTAACCTCTCTCTCCATCTCTACTTCACCACTCTTCAATGTTACTTATTTCTCATCCCACATGATTCTCTTGTGTTCCTCATGCTGTTAACAGCTTTGTGTTGCCAATAACTGTTCTTTCCCTGCTGTTACTGACGAGAACCTGGCATCATCTTGGCTGCTCTTAAGTCAGACTCATTCCCTGCTCATTTCAGCACTTCCAGCCCCTAATGTTTGTCTAGGAGCTCTTTGCTCCTCCAGCCCCCTTAAGAAATGCTTGTTTGAATTCCTCACTCCCATACCCCTCAGCCAGGACACTTTTCGCAATCCCCATAGATCCAAACCGTCACATTCCCTGATCTGAGCACATCAGCAACTCATTCTCATCCTTCACACATCCCTTTCAAGGGGGAGTTAATTACTGATCATAAATTTAGGCAGTGGCTCTGCCCCTTCTCATGTGGCCTGGTGACCTGCCTCACGCACTGCCTTTCTCTTAGCCTTTGCTGCTGGAGACCACAGGCACACTCTCAGCATGGTGGGGTTCCATGCACACCCCTCATGACTCCACAGCCACTCCCTCGGGCCCTCAGTCTCTGTACCTGCACAAACTGGGGCTCTTCTGGCACCGGCACAGGCACTGGCACCGGGATGTCCAGTTTCAACCATGGTGGCTTCTTCCGCTGTAAACTGCTGGTGCTGTCGTGTCGCACCTCTGACATCGTCCCACCTCCGTCCTTGGGCCTAGAAGAGGGAAGAAATCACAGTCAGGAAGGTTGTGTACCAGCAGTGCCAAGCAGAGCACCCTCCTCCAGGCTGCAACTGATAGGAGCTAAGCTCCACTTTGGACAACTTCCTAAAGTGCCTCATGAGCGTCTGCGCATCAGGGCTGGTATCCGTGCTGGTCAGCCAGGACCAGTCACTGAGGACACAGTGCAGGACCTCCAGTCAAGTACCAGAGACCAGTCACAAGCTTGACAGTTGCCTCCCATTAAGGTTTTTGCTGAGACTACTGAGAGATTCAGATTCCTTAAGAATCAGTCATGAATTAAATCTTAATGAGCTCTGGGTCCAGTCCAAGCAGCTAAGTGACTGCAGTATCAAAAGCCACTGACCTCCCTCTAAAAACAGCTTGTGACTCACTGCCACCCTTGCCCACCCAAAGCCAGGCACCACAATTTCCTTCCCACTGCTCAGCAACCAGCAAGTGGCCATTTCTGGTTCTTCTAATCTCTTTTAAATACAGTCCCCTTCTAGAGAGATGATAGAGGGCACAGAGCAATGCAAGTACAGCAAGAACATCAGAGCTGGCACTAATCCCAACCCAGGAGTGGGATTCAGACATAAATACAAATAATAAAGTATTTAAATAAAACCTACTGGGTAACCAGCATGCCAAAGGAACCAGAGAGACTTGCTCTCATCCTGCCCACCCTCCTGATTAGGCTACGTGAAGTGGGGCAGGACCACACAGCTCCTTCAGGCTGGCAGGACACCTCTTTCACTGTGCACACTCAGAGGAACAATTCATAAAACAGACTGCATTGGAGATCAGCTCAGAGAGCTCCACAGGCACCCTCCAACCTCACTTATTCAACAAGCCTGTATTTCTTCCTCTCCTAACACACATATGACCACAAGCTAGCAGTGGGAAGCTGAAAGGAACAACAGATCCAAGTGTCTTCCAGCTCCCCCCTTGCATTGTCCTGAGGCATCCCACAGGGGACAAAAAATAGAGAAAAACTGGAAAAAATAATCAAGAGTGCCACTGCCTTCCCCCACCACGTGGCAGATGGAATAAGCATCCTGTTAATTTAGCAGGCATGCACACTTTGAAAGAAACACAGAATGGTTAGGGTTGGAAGAGACCTTAAAGACCATCTAGTTCTATCTCCCTTGCCATGGGCAGGGAGACCTCCTTCTAGATCAGGTTGCTCAAGGATTCATCCAACCTGACTTTCGATGCCACCAGGCTTGGAGCCTCCATAACTTCTCTGGGCAACCCGTTGCAGTCCCTCACCACCCTCATGTGGAAAGATTGCTTCCTAATGTCTAATCTAAACACAGCTTCTCCCAATTTGAATCCACCATCCCTTGTGCTGTCACTCCATGCCTTTGTCCAAAGTCCCTCTCTAGCTCTCCTGTAGCCTTCTTCAAATGCTGGGAGGTTACTATAAAGAAGTAGAAAAGCTCTGTTTGGATTAAACGCAGTGGTTACAGTGTCAACTGTCCATCTATTTTAAATGCACAACAAGTTTAACATGCAAGGATGCTTCATTGAGAGTGGCCAGGTCCTAGAGCAGGACCAGAGGCAGAGGGATCTCTATCCTTGGAGACATTTGGCACTCAACTAAAGGAGGCCTTGAGCAGCCTGAATGATTCCTGCCTTGCCAAGAGGGTGAGCCAGACAGCCTGGAAGGTCCCTCTCAACCCAAACCAAGCACTGGGTCCCCAGAACACGAGCTGCCTATCCCAGCATTCCCACCCTGTTTCCACAGCTCACAGCAGCTGCTCCAGGAAGGGAGCTGTGCAAAAAGTGAAGCTCACCATTTAGAGTGGCAGGGGGGAAATAGGTCAACAAAGGGGAGTGGGGGATGATCTGGATTGGGTTAGGAGAAGAGAATCTCATCTAAAAGGAGCTGAAGACCAGCTGCCAGCTCAGTCACACAAGCTGGGCTGGCTGCCAGCAGCGCAGTGCTCAGCTGAGCCGGAACGACAGAAAGGGAGGACTCAGCTGTAGGTGGATGAAGGTTGGGTTTCAGCAAATACCACAGGCCCCCCAAAGTCTGGGAATTCATGATGCAGCCTGCACAGACATGCCCTGCGTACAGGCACACGGTCCTGCGTGCACAGACCGTAGAGGGACACGATTCCTCCCTTCCCTCCACCCTTAGCCTCAGGGCTGACTAAATGCATCTGTTCTGACTTCCCACAAGATGAGAATAGTGAGAGACAGAGAGGAGCTGCCGCCTGCTCTTGGTAAGGGCAAACCTGGCACTAGACAGCTTCCAGTCTTGTGCACAACACAGGCCAACCTGTCTTCGAGCCTGAAAAACTCCCTTGGTACAACGCAAAGAGCTCCAGCATCTACCCATAAGGATCATGAACACCAGGTCTTCCCGAGATGTTCTAATCAGAGACAAGCCAAGAAGGACAGAGCTACCACTCTGGCACAACCAAAGAGAACCTATTTCACATGTACCCCTCATGACACAATTGAAGAGCCTCTTTCCTGTGCCTTCAAAGGTAAACTCAGAACCTCTGAAAGAGCAACTCCTCTTTTCCCAGGATCTCTCCAAGGAGCAGATGTCACAGCTTCCTTCCAGTCCATGTAGAGAGCTGCCTTTGTCAGCAGGTGTAAAGCACACAAACATGTAAGACCTGCAGCTTCATCAGCACTGCCAAGGAGGAAGGCAGTGAATGAATCACTCCTGTATTGCCCAAACGCTGCCACAACAACTCTGTGCTCTGTGGAATACCTCCCAATGAAATCAATTCTCAGTTCCCTTTCCTAAGGGATGTCCACATAGCCACTGCACTGGCTTCACTGTGACCCTTGCAGACCAGTGCAGGGGGAGACCCAGCAGCATGCACACGCATCACATGTCAAGAGGACAGTGCATGCACACACGTGGGGTCAAGCCTGTGGCCTTATGATTATCCTTGAAGCTGACTCAGCTTTGTACTTCATGCAAGAAGATGAAACTCACATCGTTGACTGAGCACCAGATTGCTTTCTCCTAGCTTCAGCAGTTAAGAGTCCTTTAAATGCAGGTACAATACTCATGGCAGTACACTCAGGATTTAAAACCAGCAAAGTTTCAAGGGTGCTTACAGACATCTTAACTGAGGAGCAATTCCTTCTACCAGTTTGACCTTCTTTACTCACTAAGATGTTAATTTCCCAACAGAAGAGTGCCGCAAAGGCAGAGCCATTCAGCGTTCCCAACTGCATGTGTGTGTCTGGACTGGCCAAGGAGAAACCTCACAAACACAGGAGAGGAAACTTATAGCCCCTGCCCTAGCAGGGCCTGATTCTCTGCACACTCCCAAGACAGAGCCACAGCACAGGGCAGCTAACTACCTCTGAGCCAGGGGCATGGATATGGGAGGCAGGACTCCAGGAGCTAAAAGGTGAGGCTGGATCCAGCTGCATATTGAGATTTATCCACCAGCTGTATGTAGAGGGACAGGTGGATGGATGGATGGGAATGATCCTTGCAAGGCTTTATTCCACCTGGTCCTCCCTCAAAGTGCTGCAGTCACTCCTGCCTCACAACTGCACTAGAAGCACCTGCTGAGTTTCACACTTAACCTCCTGACTGCTTTTAGGGGTTCAGGACACAGTGGCCGCATATGTGATGGGGCCAATGGGGTTTGATCCAATATACTGGCACACATTTCACCTGAATAGTCCCATACCCTCAAGTCCAGTTTCTCAGTCCTGTCCTAACAAGCACCTGCAAGAGGTCAGGAGAGCAGCAGGATAGGAACACCCAGAGCACAACCATGCAAGGTCAGGCCAAGTGTCCATCTAAAAACAGTATCTCCTGTCCAGCAGAGGTTGCCTGGCACTGGGGACAGAGCATAGAACAGCCTTATCTCCTGGGATAGTCATGGCATGTGCTATGAATAACTCACAGGCTGCTTGTGCCAGAGATCTCTTTGCATTTACAGGTTCTGTATCCATCTCCCTTGCCATCCAATGGATTGTCTTCCAGAATTTATCCAACTTTTTTTTCAATCCAAGCAAACTTTTAGCATCCATAAATGCACATGACAACCAGCTGTTCAGTTCTTGGACAGGAGCTGTTCCAGTGCTGTTTGTGGTTTTCAGCATCTCCCAAAGTCCAGAAAATGCTCCACCAATCTAGACATCAGCTACATATCTTCACCCTGGGTAGATGGAAATCTGCAAATGAACTGTCACCGGAGCTTGAAGGGACAGCAATTCCAACAAGTGATATCAAGAGGGGATTTTTCACTGTTACCAAAACCACTAGAGACAATGGAGACAGGGGTAAGAAGTCTGTCTGAAGTGTTTGGGAAAAGACAGAATGGTGCAGCCCCAGTCCTGGCGCCACCACTTGCACTGTTCATTCAGCTCAGAAGCTGTTTCCTCAGCAAGATAAAGCTGAGGGATCCAGCACCACAAACTCTTCTCCAGCACAGGGACTGACTGCCTGGTATTATTTGCAAATCTACTGCTCAACTGCACCTACAACCCTGCTAGCAGCACAAGAGTAATAAAGTCCATTTCAATCAAAACAAACAAACAATTAAAAACCTGTAAGTTGCAGATGCTCTGGGAAAGTCATCTTCAAAAGCTCCCTGCCAAAGCAAGGTCACAGTAGCAGAAGGAAAGCTAAATCCACTGCTGTGGGTCAGGCTAAGAGCACATTAAATTCCAAAGTTGGCACACGATCAAGAAAAGCTGCTTAGTGAAATCCACTGACCCAAACAGAGAAGGAAAAGCTTCCTACAGAAGTCTGAGCATGCTCCTGAAACTGACAGGCATCTCAAACACATTCAGAGATTTGCACAGTCATTCAAAGACAGAGTAGCCTTCCACTCAGACAACCAAAGCTAGTCCTGAGATGAGCCTTTTCCTCCAAACTTCCCATTTTACCTGCATCCCCATTTAAAATGAAATTAAAACCAAGAAACAAACTCCCAGCTTCATTCAACTCTACCACAGAGACACACAGCATCTGCTGCTACCAACAACACTGCACAGTGTGTGGGTGTTCCTAGACACCCCCAGGAGCTAATAAACACTGGCGTTATTTGGCTGCAATCTGATCACCACATCCCATGGGCAGCCTCCAGCTCTCCTCCTCCACACTGTAGCAGAGCAGAACCTGAGAGGTTCTGTCCATGCAGCTATTCTGGTTGAGGCATTCTTGTGGAGGAGACAGCAAAAGGTGTTCTCCATACAGAGAGCACCAGGGAAAACAGCAAGCTACTGGCTGTGTCTCTCTCTCTAGGAGGATTTCTGCTGGCACAACAGGGAAAAGACAGGAAGTCCAAGGAGAAGAGGAGTAGTGGGGTTTCAGCCTCGTGGCTGCCAGTAAAACCATCTAGCATGGATCAGACCCAATAAGTTTCAAATAATATCTCAAATACCAAGAGCAAGCCAGACCTTTAAAACAAGACAGATGGAGGGGCTGAGGGCAGGCAGGCACAGGGAAGATGCCACAGGCCTGCATTCTTGAGAAAGCTAGAGGACACAGCAACACCCAGGTTCTAACTGAAACCATCACCATGTCCTGACCACAGAAACCACCTCAGAAACAAAACAAAGGCCATCAACACTGCCCTGGCAGCAGCCCTGCACAGGCCTCTCCCCTGCTTTCCGCAGCCCTCACTGCTGAACTCCAAGGAGATGCCACAAAGCTTTGCAGACCCACAGGCTGCCAAGCAGGAGCTGGGACCTCAGCAGTCTAGGCACTGCTGAGCACAGGCCTGGCTGTCAGCTAGGCAGACACACTGCCCTTTTAGCCCTGCACAGCAGGCAGCTGGCAGGACTGCCCTTCCCACACACTACCCACTGCCCTCACTAATACAACAGCCTGCACCAGCTCTGCCCTGTCTTCACCTTGCGAGCAAATCAAGATAGCACCTAGCTGCTGCCCAAAGAGTAGTCTCACCTTACTCCAATGAGCCACTTCGAGGTGTTTTACCAGCACAAAACTAACCCTTGTACATTATTTCCTGTTGATCTGGCATCCTGAAGAGTCTCCAGATAAGCTCTGTGCAACCTGACAGAGAGGAAGGGTAGGACCAGCCTGTTCAGTGATAACTCAGCATGACAGCAGCTTAGCTGGAACAGCAAACCACAGCCCCAGCCTTTGTCCCCTGACCACGTGAAACCGTGCTTCTGCATCCTCAGCTTAGCAGATCAGTGCTCAGGGTAGAAACTGCTCCCACCAACACACACGCAGCACACTGAGCCCCTGCACTCTGATCTGGAGAATAGCCAACCTCCTCTGAACTGACAGAGCTTTCCTGCAGGCCAGCATGGCACATCAGAAAGCCCTGTCCATATCCACATTGTCTTTAAACTTTCATATAAAACAGAACATGGTAGAAACAGATCTGGAGTAATGAAAGCCTTTGCATGGGTTCTGACAGAACAGAGACCTTCACCTTGTAGAAAGTGAATGGCAAAGCATAAATTTTCCTCTGAGTTTTCTTTTCAACCACAGCTCTAGAAAGAGCTAGAAGCAGAGCTACTTCCTCGAGCAGGTGGCCATAAAACCAGCATGCAAGTCGAAGATGGAGAAGCAGCACACAAGCACCACCACAGAGCCCTGCCAGCAGAAACTCACCATGGCAGGCTGCACACTTTGGGAGGGGATTCTAACTTCTGTGGCTACTCAAGTAACCAAGGCAGTGCTGAGGGAAACTCACCATCAGCCACTCAGCTTAACTAGCTGATAAATACCAGTGGAAACTTCCTGGCTTAGAAGAAGCCTGGCAGACCCTAGACAGGAAATGGGAAGCTACAATAGAAAAACCCCAAGGGTTTGGATTTCATGCACGGCCCTTTAGAATGATACTGGTATGCAAGAGGCACACTGAGAGTGGCAAAGCTTCAGCTGGTACCCAGTGAACTTGGAGAAAGCTCAGCTATATACCAGAGGGCTTTAAATATGAGCAATAAAACATCTCCCATGGGAGTGTGAATGCATGCAAGTCAATCCCATGATCAGGAAAGCAGATTTGATGTCCCTTTGAGCAACTCATTTGTTTGATTTTCAGAAAAAGATGCAAGTCACAGCAGAAATGAACCATAAATGAGCTCTCACTGGAACACGAGCATCCAAAGCTTTCAAAGCAGCTTCACGTGGGACCTGAAGGGCATCCAGGTCTAGTGCTTTCATATAGAAGAGAGGAAAAACAGGGAGCTCCAAAACAGTTTTTGATTTCTGTTAGTCCCCAGATCTGTAGTTGATCTTCTCCAAATGCAGGTTAAAAGATAACCTGCAAATACTCATACAGGCAACAGACTCTGATCTTTGAGGTCCTTTTAGAGAAGCAGAAAAGAGGCAGAACAGTAACAAGAACATAGAAGCCAATGCTCAAAATTCAAGCTATGAAGATACCTTGGCCACTCAAAAGAGATGGAAGCCAAAAGCAGCAGCAGTGCCCCCAGCCCTCTGTGTTGATCATGCCAGCACAAGCATCCCTGCAGCTGCTGGCTGATCCACATTGGGGACCAACCCACATTAGCTCAGCAAAGAAAATGGATGTTCCAGTCCAAGCTCCTTCCCTGACCCAAGTCACCAGGTTGCTCCACAAACACTTGTGCCAGCAGAAGGAAAAGGGAAGAAGCAGGGATAAATGGAACAGCTGGATCCAGATGACTGGATTGCTTCTCAAGGCAGCAAGGTTTGAAGTGATTGTGAAAAGACAGAGCCAAAAACTCACTTGTGGCACTGTGGGAAGCTGACAATTAGCACAAGGAGGTGATGCGTTCTGTATCTCGTGAGGCTTCTCTTCTGAGAAGTGCTCTCAGTGCAGCAGGAATAAAACACTGGTATATCACCAGAGGCAGGGGGAATTTTTGGTGGGGTTGTTAGATGGGAAAACATCCAAATCATCCACAGATTTCTACAGAGCTGATGGCCAACCAGCTCCCACAGAAGCATTCCCAAGGGATGAGTTTGTCCTGCTCATCTGCAGCTTGCACAAAGCAAGTAGATGGAAGGAAGCCAAGTAGAGCAAACTGGGCAGAGGGGCTGCCTCTTCCATCTCCTAAGCAGGTATGGCTGACATGCAAAAAGCAGGTTCACAGCACCAGCCTATGTCCCAGAGCCACTGCAGGGCCCAGGCAGTGAGCAATCAGAATCGTTTGGGTTGGAAAAGCCCTTTAAGATCATCAAGTTCAACTGTTCCCTAACTCTACCAAGTCCAATGCTAAGCCACGTCCTTCAGCACCACATCTCTGCATCTCTGAAACACCTCCAAGCATGGCAACTCAACCATCTCTCTGGGCAGCCTGTTCTAGCTCTTGAGAACTCTTTCAGTGAAGTAAATTCTTCTAATGCCCAATGTAAACCTCGTGTAGTGCAACTTAAAGCCATTTCCTCCTGTCCCATCACTTGTTACGAAGGATAAGAGACTGATCCCCATCTGGCTCCAGCCTCCTTTCAGGCAGCTGTAAAGAGCAATGAGGTCTACCCTCAGGCTCCTTTTCTTCAGGCTGAACAACCCCAGTTCCATCAGCTGCTCCTCACCAGACCTGTTCTCCAGACCCTTCATCAGCTTTGTTCTCCTTCTCTACATTGGCATCCAACTCCACCTTCTAAAGGAAACCCAATACCAAGCCACCTACAACCTACCTAAACACCGGCAATGGGAATAGTGAGCACAAAGCAAAAACAGTGAAGGGGGAGCAGAGGAAAACTTTCTGGAGTACTTTGACATCTTTCCTCCTGTCCATTTCCTCATGAGCACACCCTGCAGCTCTGCAGAGACAGCACTGGTGGTACCACATGTAATAGTCACAGTGCCAACAGCCATGGCCACATCACTCCTAGGTTCCACCTAGGCATGGACTGGTGATGCTGTCTGCTAACAGCTCCAGTAACAGGATGCCAAGCACAGGGAGGTGAGTAGCCAGCACTGACCAGCACTCCCTTTCCTTAGGGAAGGCAGAAGAGTCAGCACTGCCTGGTCCTCATAAAGGAGCTACTTTGCACCTAGAGATGCATGACCCTATCAGACAGCTGATGCATCTCAGCATGTCCATGCAGGAAGCCAGGATACTACTGCTGGTGCAGTGCCACGGCCAGAGTGCAGGATAGGCATAATCCATTAACACCACAGACATTCACAATTCCACCTGGAAACAACTGACTGCCAGCACTGCAAGTGCATCCAGAGGAAGGATCATCTACACCAGCCTTGTTCTTGCAGCCATTCAAAAGTAACCACAGCTGCCTGCAGGGTTGGCAGTGCTGGGCTGTGCTGGCAGAGCCCTTCTCTCTGAGATACCCAGCAGCCTCCAAGCACAGTTTTCTCAGTGCTCCGCCTGGGTCTGCACGTTCTCCAGCTCCCTATGAACAAAGAAGCAGGAAAGAGTGATCACAGAAACTATTTTAGTCCATGTTTAACTCACAGCCACAATTCAATGGGGCTCCAGAAGACCTAGCTCTGGGTTTATTTTCACTCCTAGTAGAATAGAAGCACTGTGAAGCACTGGCTGATCCACACGTCCCATGGACACAGTCATTGTCCCAATTACCCACCCAAAAATGCTTTTTAAGTGCAGCCATGACCCTTCATTAGAAAACAAAAGACAAACCCAACAAAATACAAGACCAAAATTCATTTTTCAGCAAAAGTCTCCATTCGTAGTTGGTTGGGTTTTTTCCTACCAGCTTTCATATTCATCACAAGTACCATAAGGGTGTGGGACATGAGGAAAACTGGGAACACAGCACAGGAGAGCACTAAATAGTGATCTGGATGCATTTGGAATTTGCAGTGCTGCCACTGCACACAGCTCAAGAGCAATTTCCTTGGTAAAATAATGCTTCTTGGGAATTTATTCATTTAGAAGAGACAACATCAATAAACTGAAGGAAAAACCACTGCCCAAACTAGCAACCTCCCCTTAAAAAAGCTCACAATACCCCAAACTGAAAATTATGGTAGACCAAAAGCCACCCAACCTCCATGGCAAAGGTTCTGGGCACTAAAAGCAGCTAAGAATCGGGGATTGTTGTGCTAAATAAAAACACTGCACTGGCAAAGGAGATCAAACCTGCCACAAATGACAACATTTCCTATGGAAAGTTACATAAAACCACACTGAATAGCAACCTAAAAAAAAAAATCTCCAGAGGAAATAACAATAACTGCTGGAGCCACCAGAAGACAGACTCTTCATTCAGGAAGGATGGCAGCTGCAGCATCTGAGCCGTTCAGGACAGCTTTCCTTGCACACTCCTTTCAAAGTCAGAGCAGCCTTGGTTACTGTTACACACCTGCTTTCTTCACCTGGACAGGTGCATCCTGCACCCACATCCCCCAGCAACACTCACAACAGTGGAGATCCCTCAAGAAAGTGACTCAATAGACAAGGACTCAAAGCAGAGCTGGTTTGGCTGGATCTGCTCCTCCTAAGTGTTCACTGATCCAGGCAGGGATGAGGCAGCCACTGCCGCTCCAACTCTGATTTCTGCTCCTGTTAGTGCTCACCACCCAGCCACACGCCACCCCCTGCTCTCATTGGGAAGCAGTTGCAGGAAGAGCTGCTCTCACTCTGGAAGTGTGTGCACAGATGTACTCTCCTGCATGCACAATGCTCCACCTCATTTATAACCCAAACAGAAAGAACCACAAGCCTAAAGAAGTTCTAGCAGAAAACTTTGCAAGCTTAGGAGAACCATGAGTGAACGATTCTCTCTCACTGTCCTCCCAGGGCAGGCAAAGGATGGTATGCCCCCACTTTTGGAACCAAGACTCACAGCCTGCTGTCTTCTACTGTTCACTTTAAAGCACTGAGCTTTGAATTCAAGTGACAGAGAAAGGTACTCTCTGTGTGCTGATTGCTACAGGGCAGCAGCTCCTCAGATCCAGAATATGTGACCCTCCAAATATTAAAATTCAAGCTGCTGTAACTCCCTCCAAGTAAAGCCAAGTAAGTGGTAAGTGCTGGACCTGCAGAGCAGTAAAAGCAATGTCCTGCACAGCTTCAGGATGACCTCATCTAGATTGTTCCTTTTCTAAGAAAAAAAAAAAAAAAAAAAACCAAAACCACGCCAACTTTCAAAGCAGGGATTGCTACTGACCAGCCGAGCCTCGGGGCTGTCTCTGAGCGAAGGGGAAACAGGAAGGGGAGGAGGAGGCAAAGGTAGGCTTTCCAGAAAAGGCAAGCTCGGGCATGTCTCCATATCTCTTCTCCCCCTGGGAAGGCTGTACTGTGCCAGGGAAGTATTTTGCAATGACACTTCTTAGCTCACCCAGAAGAAATTACATTTCCTTTAATAACCACTGTGTTTTAGAGATGCTCTGATTGCTAAGTCAAGGCCTGTCTGTTGCTAAAGGCCCTAAAATTTGAGACAGAATCTGCTGCTCAGGCCTATATGGCAATAGCAGGAACGTTTCTATGGTACGTGGAAAAGTAGTTTTAATTGCATTTAAAATAAATGGTTTATCTAGACAGCTGAAGAGGGCACCCAGAGCAAGTTTCACCATATCGCTCTGCTGTTTGCTGTCTCTGTGGCATACAAAGTGCACAAGCAATGAAACTCACACTCTACAGCTTTAGATTTCTGTTAAGATTAACATGAAGGAGAAGCTCTCCACCCTTCCCAGGCAGCAAAGAACCACTGCTTGATACTCTAAAAGGATTTGACCATACTTTGGATGATTTATTCAAAAACTCAGCTACCAATTTGCTTGCTGTACTATCATCCCAACACACACTAAAAATTACCACCTCTTCAGCTCTGCATCAACGTGGCCTAAAACAAGTATGAGAGATGTGATGTTAGGTGGAGTTCAACCAGTCCTGGACAGCAGCTAGATGAGTAGGACCAAGAAAGGGAGCAAGCAATCAGAAACCCTTGAAGTTAACTAAGCTAGACAACAGGCAGTCTCAGCACAGTCACTCTTCACTGCTCCCTGCTAGAAACCCTGTTCTCCCGAGGACTGTCCCTAGAGCTTCCCAATGGCATAGTGCAGCCCAAAGGCATAGCCTTCTCAATGGCTATGAAAAACTGAGAGGCTGGCATCCAAGCCCTGTCCACCATGCTGGAATAAGGGTCTCTACAGCTCCATGCAAGCAGGCCTAGATGGCAAGAGCAGACATCACACACCAAATCTGCTTGAGGTTCTTCAATGATACAGAGACAGAGCTGCCAGCATGACCATGAGAAATGCTGTCTCAGAGAGCCATTTCCGTTCAAGGGTGCATTTTCCCCATTATCTCCTTAATCTCCTGGGAGTAATAGCTGCAGGGTAGGATTGTCCCTTTCAAATATTTTTTTCTATTGCTTGCATGGTGGGTGCTGACCTCAGAGAGTCACAGCACACCACTGAAGTAAGCAATAGGTCCTAATGTTCTTTTAGTTAAATTGCTTAATCTGCTAGTTCCCCACAAGGCAAAATCAACCAACCAAACAAAAAGATCAAAATGAAAACCCCAAAACAAAACAAACAACCACAAAGCAACCAAAAAACCTCTACCACTCAGGGAGACAATCACCTGCATGATCTTGGACAGCAGGGCTTCCCATTCTCTGAAGAATGAAACCATCTGCACTCTGCTTTCCAGCAGCACTGTGACATTTTGCCCATGACCCAGACACAAATATCACTAAGTTCAGGTTGCAGCATGTTGAGACATTGTCACACTTTCAGCAGAGAGGATGCAACACAGACTTTCTGTGGGTTACTGCAGCAGGTCCATGTCCAGCAACAGAGAGGGAACCTAACAGCAGTGTGAGATCTGCACATTTTATGTCCCTTGTGTTCAAACTAGCTGAAGTCAGACGAGGAGCCCAGCACCTCTTCAGCAGAAAAGAAAAGAAACTAATTCACATGTGAGCTCAGGGAAAATCTTGAGGAAGGAACTCATCCTTTAGTTTGAAGTGTTTCTACTGAAATGGGTCACAGACCAGTGGTAAGTGGGTGGCTGCAGGAAGAGCAACTATGAAAAGTGTCACGTTGGGTCACAAGTAATGCTGGAGCCTCTGGTTTCCATGAGATGCCAAAGCCTCCAGAGATAACGAACGAAAAAAGGCAACAGCCACATGAGAAGAATTCTATCAAACACTTTTCTACTGGACAAAAGTAAAGGTACAGATAGAGAAATGTCAGGATCTTCAAGCGTAGTCTGTCCCACTCTGCAGGCAGCATGCCCAGCAGTACGTGAGATGGAGAAAGAAAGAAAGAAAGAAAGAAAGGCTCTGCCAACCTTTCTCCTGGATGCATTGAATGGAAGACCACCTGGGACTCCAGGTCTCACTGCCCATCTCAGGCCTCTGGCACAAACCAGGTTGCATTCGCACTGCAGAGAGATCCAATGTGCGGAACGGACGCAAACCTTTACCAATGCTGCCTGGGCGTGTGGGCTCTGTGCTCAGGATAAACTGTCCTATCATGCCACACTCAGCAGACCCTGCCTCTCTCATGGGACATGCTGGGACTTGCTGGCTACTCTCTGGTTCTGGATTCCAGAGCAATAGGGCTGATGACCCCAAAAGGAATTTCTATTCCTGCCTGGCAACCTCACTCAGCTGCAGCCTCCTTGCATCCCCCACCACAAAAGCAAAAGGAGCCACCTGCCAAGTCCAGTGACGAGGCACCAGCCTTCTCCAAGGGACATTAACTCTGGACTGAGGTGACACGTGAGGGCCATGTGCTGTCAGCAACAAGCCACTGGAAGGACGAGCTTGCCAGAGAAGAGAAGCCTGCCCTGCTCTCGTGAGCAGTGCTCGCCACATTCAACGCTCATCACCCTGGCTGAAGCCTACCCAGCACTGAGCAAGACATTCCTGAGACCAGGGCCAGCCCATGGTTTTCCCCAGAACCTGAAAAGCCAGTTTGTAGGCTGAGACCTTGCAAGTGTATTGCAAAAAAAAAAAAAAAGCCGTCACGGGAAGTCCCAGAGCAAAACTAGTTTTGTGGGAGTTGCTTTTACGCCGTGTAGCATTAGCCTCCTTTCATGGGAACACACAGAAGCAGGCACATCGCTGACACATGACCACACGTGAGAGCTGCTGCCTTGCAGGTGGGCTCAGCACCAACGGGCACACAGACCACAACAGAGCTCCTTCCCCCATTACAAACCCACTGCCCCTCTTGGGAGGCTGGCAGGGTCCCAGCTTAGGAACGGCGCAGGGTCCTCAAGTGCCCACACATGGGCAGTAGAGACCTGGGCTGCCCTGCCTATCCACAAGGATCTAAGGACACAAGAGGGATGCAGCAGGAGGGGAGGAGGATAGATCACAGAAACAGAGGGTTAAANGGGGGGAGGGGGGGGGGCAGGAAAGATTTCAGGTACAGAAGGCCTTTTAGCAACCAAACCCTGAAAAAAGGACACGTCTCAAAGTTCACCTCTTTCCTCCACCTGTATCAACTGATCAACAGAAATTATCTCCTTCTCTTGCAAACCCTGGACCAACCAAGAGAGAAAAGCTGGAGAGCAATGTATCCACTCCATGCACAGGACTGGAATCCAGTTCTCCTTCCAAAGGTGTCTGCTCCCCAGTTTGTCCACGTGGGCCTTTTTCACCCCTGTAGTTACAGCACAAAGGCAGCGACTTTGCAGCTGCACCAGCGTTACTGCAGTTGACAGCCTGCGCTCCTTCCTCATCCCAAGCTTCATTCAGCAGCACCTTCAGCTTTGTTGCCCTGACCCTTCCCATTACGTGTGACTATTTTTTCCTTTACTGCAGAATGCAGAGCTTTGTCTTCCCAGAGGAAATCTGCAGCCAAGGGGACAAAAACAGGAAGAAAGGAAACAACTTCCTGCTCACTCCAAGACCCAGCCTGGAGACATCTCTGACCAACAGTCTGCATCCCACCGCAAAGCCAACCTGCAACAGAATCAGCAGCCGGAACCAAGGCACGCACAAGGGCAAGCACCAGGCAAAACCCATTTGTGCTGCCACTCACCTCTCCTGAGCTGCAGGAGAGAAAAGTGCGAGGCAAAAGGAGCACAAGAGGCACAGCAGGGCAAGCAGGGGGAGGTAAGGTCGCTCTCCGAAGAGCTCAAGAGGACTCAGCACCAAGGGTGCAATCCAGCAAGAGCTCTTGGGCTGCTCTGATCCTTCGCTTCAGAGTGAAAAGTCACTTGAGGGACTCGGTGCAGAGGAGAGGCAAGCTCTCCATGTACAAAGTGTTACGTTTTCCACCAGATCCATTCGTAAGCGGCTGCCAAAACACCGGTGCCAGCATCAAGGGAGGGGTGGGTGGGAGCGCCTGGCAGGAGATGGAAGTTGAGGGGCCTTTCTGCTCCAGCGTGGATTGGGAGCAACTGAAACGAGCCATGCACACACACCTACAGCCGAAAGCACCCGGCTCGTCAAGCTCCAAAGACCCACCAGCCTGGGGACGCAAAATCGCACAGGTCCAACTTGTGCCTGTCACTGACAGGGCCGGGCTCCCACCTGAGGCACCGGCACACGAGCGAAAGCCACCCCCCGCCTCTCCTCACCTCACGGGGCGGGCGGCGGTAACCGGCGGGGAGCCATTTTCTGAGGGCTGACAAGGGTCGCGGCCGCCAACCCCGGGGCTTCGGCCCTGCCCCCGCGGCGCGCGGGCCGCTCCCGACCCGGCTGAGGCGGCGCGATGGGCGCCGGCACAAACGACCCTCGGCGCAGCGCGGGGCTGCCCCTCACGGCCGGGCCGCCAGCAGGGGGCTGCCGAGCCGCAGCTGAGGCTGCCGGGCCCCGGAACGGGACGGGATAGGGCTCGCAACTCACGTGTGCGCCGTGCCCCGGGGCAGTCCCCCCTCGTTCCTCCCTGATTCCCCCCCACCACCACCACCTCCAGGCCCCGCACTCACCGTGAAGGCGGGTGAAGCGTAGCGGCCAAGCGCCGCTCGGTTCGGGCCACCCCCCAGTGAGGTTTAAGGAACCGGCGCCGCCGAGCTCGGCCCGGGTAGGGCGCAGAGACTCCTCCCCCGTGCCAGGGGCCGGCCGGCCGGGCACGCCATTCACAGCTGCGGCATGCAAATGGGTGACGGGAAGGGAGCCGGGCTCGGCGGCGTGAATCCCGCCAGAGAGCTGCCAGAGCCGAGGGCAGCGGGACGACGCATCCCGCCGCGCCGCCGCCCTGACTCACGGTGCAGGAATGTGCCGCGCCGGGCGGAAGCCACTGGCCCGCCCGCGGCCCCCGCACCCTCATCCCGGAGTCCCCCGCCTCCCCGCAGCGCTTTTGGGGTCCGCCTCGGAGGTGGGCAGCGGCTGTCAGGCGCGCAGCGCCCACCACGGCCCGGGTGCCGTGACTGTTTAGTGCCAGGTGCCGTTAGCCGCGGGGTGCTGCCGCGGCTGCTGGAAACTCCGCTGCCCCGGAGCGCCCGGCTTCTGTAGCAGCCGTGCCTGGGGGCGCTCAGAGAGCCCTGTGTGCCGTGCCCCAGGGCCAGCACTGCTGGCGGGCTCGGCGTGGGGCACAGGAACAGCTGGACCAGGCCCAGCCCGTTGCCAGCTTCGGAGAACCGTCACTGCCGAGTCCACCGGCTAACGTTATCTGAGTGGTTCTCAGACTCCCCATTCTTTCGGGACCGTTTCACTGCCTTTTATCTTGTCTTTACCGCATTCCCCCAACCCTCAGTTCTGTGTTTTCCATCAAGTTCTTCACAACTCCTCCTTCAGCCATGTGTTTAGAGCATCATCCCTTCCTAAAGCTCGCTCTTTCCTCCTAGCTCAACCACTTTCCCTTTCTGGATGGCATCCTCCCACCTCGACTACTCAGCCGTCCTCGCCTTTGTCTTGGCATTGTTGCCGCAGATTTCTCCATCAGGTCCCTCCAGAGCATCGGTCAGCATGTATTGCTCACACACTACTGCTCACAAGCTTTGCTAGAGCTCCAGCAAAACCCTGCAGCACGCATATCCTTCTTCAACCCAGAGCTGCAGATGCTCGTTACATTAGTTACAGAGGAATGGGGCCCATGTGCCATGCTATCCTGCTGCATCCTCCCTGCTGACCTGGGGCGGGAGAACGGCTGGGCCGCACAGGAGCTGCTGTGGCAAGGGCCGGCACTCCCTGCGAAGGGTGAGCTCATCGGCACCGCACCGACCCCTGCGCTCGCCCACTCATGGCAACACAACCACGCTCTGAAGGCAGCCCCCCGAGAGAGCCCTGCTAACTATATTGTGTCTTGTTAGCTAATGAGCAAACACAGAGCAGCTTCAGCTAGTCCTGGCTGAAGCAGAGAGCAAATTGCAGGCGGAACACTGACCATCTGAAGAGCTTAACAAGCACAAATTATTTTCAGATGTTTCTACCATATAAACAAGGGAAGAAGTGTCCAGTAATGTAATGGAGCAGAGATGAACTCGTGGGGCCCCCCAGCATCTCCCAGGAGGGACCACTCTGGAGCCAGAGTATGACTCTGACCCACCCTTGCTCTCAGCCTTCTGCCAACACTATGTGCGTTTTGCAAGACAAAGCTCTGTCACTGAAATCACTAAAAGGTGCTTTCTTACTCCTGTTCAACACTCTTGTGCACGGCATTATTATCCCCATCCTGCAAGGTCTCCTTCCCCCAGTGCTGCCCAGCCCAGGCCCTCTGGGACTGTGGGGTGGGATTCTTCTACCCAACTGCAGACATCTGCACTTAGGTAAAATTGACCCTCCTGGTCAAGAATATTCCCTTCTTGCTCTCATCAGCACACAGAGTGTTTCTTTTTCGGTGCACTGAGTCCTATCAGCCTAAAATACATGGAGCAGGGTGACTTAAGGCTGGCTTCTGACTGTTGCTGCTGTCAAGCACGAGCTGGTAAAGAGCAGCAGTTTGATGTTAAGGACTCACCAGTCCTGGACCACAGCAGTTCACCCAACTCAGCAGGTTGAGTTATTATGGTGAGTACTTCTGCTTGTAACCTGGTTTCTGAGGACCAGCTGAAGGAGAGCTCTCTTCTGGTGCTTGTTGTGTTCAATGTGAACATATGATTACACAAATTTGTTTCATTCTCCTCTGCTGAAAACTGGAATTTCCTCCTTCTGCTTGAAAGCCATTAGAAACTGTGAGCTTGCCACAAGCTATGGTTAGGACCCAATGAAATCGATATCCATCAGCACAGCGCTTTTACTGCTGCAGCTTGGTTTAGCTGCTACTTCCAAATGGGTGAGCCACACTCCTCAGAGCACTGATCTGGTGGCATCAGGTACTAAATGGGGCTGCACTGTACACTGATTGTGTAGACATGGGCAAAGGCTGGTGTTGGCACATGCTCATGGCCACTGCTGGATATGTGGCACCAAGGAGCAGTACAGTCACTTTTCCATCGCCTTCCTACTTCCTTCATGGATTGCTTGACAGTTGTGTGAGGACAGCTGAGACATACTGCAAGCACAGAGGTCTATTTTTATCTGGATTGCTGGTAATCTAGACAGACTATTTGATTTTGGCCTGCTTTGTTCAGGGTTTAGGCCAAGAAAGCATCCCAGTATCCAGCAAGCACAGGAGAGAGCATCAGCCTGCAGCCTTCATGGGGAAAGCAGAGCTCCTTTTGCCTTCTGCAAGCACACAGGCTTTGCAATGCCTTCTGTGATGACATGACACAGTGGCACAGTTCTGGCAGCTGTCCTAGCAAACAGAGAAGAGGTCCAGAAAGGCCTGGGATTTCTTCTGGGGTGGATTAATATCACAGAAACCCAAGCAAAGCACCATGGAGTTTCAAATGCAAGAGGCCTGGCCATGACTCAGAGGGGAACTGCTAGGAGTGAGAAGATGGGGATTTCCCTTGGGGAATGCCACTCCAGGGCAGACTGGAGATCACCTGTGTCCCCTCAGTGGGGAACAACGCTGATTCCTGGGTACCACCAGTAGGTCAGCTTGTCATCTCCAGCCTCGTAAACAGGGAGAGTCCCTGTGGATAGGAGAAGTGGGACTGGTACTGTGGGATCTGCTCACCAGAGCTTCCACAGAAAACATCTCCTCTTCCTACTTGCTGCCCTGCAGCTCCTGCACATGCATCTGGCATTCCCACTTTCTGCCCCAACCTCATGCCAGCAAGAGCAGTACTAACTGCTCTGAGCACCCAGCAGCACCAGTTCCCCATGCCTCTTGGGTGCTAGCTGATCTGGAGTGTTGGCACAAAATGTTTGGAGTACAGATCCCTCCTCTCCAGATCATTGCCAAGCTGAGAATGGTGCTGCTGACCCGCAAAGGAAAGATTTACACTTTCTGCAGTGTAAATTAAATACCTTTTGCTTCAAAAAAACCCCAAAACCAAACCAACTCAAACGATTCTGCTATCAAGCAGCTATGTTGCCACTTGACTTCCCTATAATCCACTCAATTTACATGAAGTTCAAAATCCCAACACTGGGCAGAAAGTCTTTAGAAGCTTTTGTCGCCCTCAGGCAGCAGCAGACATTATGATGCAGGATCACACAGCAGCAAGCAGGGACAGAGAGGCGACTTTAGCCCTGTAACTCCATTCACGTTGCAGGGTGCTGGATGTAATACAGGCTGAGCTGGCAGCAGACTTGCAGGGCTGTCCGTGGAGCAGGGACTGTGTGTTCAACCAGCACTTGAAGCCCAAAAATAAAACCAAGCCCCACTGTCCTCATCCACAGCTAATTCAGCCCAAACCAGGATGGATAATTCACTTCACAGGCATGTTCAGCAAGTCCATGTGGAGCTGGGGACCAAAACCAGGAAAAGAGGCAAGGGAGGAGCCAAAATGCCAACAATATGGGACGGTGGTGGTACCACCCCAGGCTGCTTATGGCCACCAGAGCTGCTGCCCAGCAAAGCACAAGGAAATCACATCAAAACTCAACCCCTTCATTTTCTGCCCAGATTAATTGCCATTGATCACTCCTAGCTCTAGCCACCGGGGATGCGAGTGTTTGCAATGCCAGGAGGAGGTGGAGGAGTGGAAATAACATAAAAGCAGGATTTTCTGGCCAGCCCTTACAGAAATATTTATTCTTCAACTGTATTTCACCCTGAAAATCTGTCTGGATCAAAATGGCAATTTTCATTTTGATCATCCCATTGGGGGAACTGAACAAAATCAAAAGTAAGAAAAGCCTGTGTAGAAGGCTATTTAGTTCCAAAATACTTAGGAAATGTCACTTAGCAAAATAGTTTCCTTCTCCCCAGTTCATTTCAACATAAAATGGAGCTTTTAGCACACACATCTCTACATATATGTATGCTTCATATGGAAGGAATAAAAATGTCATGGAAAAAGTAAGGTGAAACTCTCCAAATATCTGTTATGTAGCCTGAAAGACTCTTATCATTTTTCAATCCACTGTTGGCAAGAGATGAAATAATATTGCTCCAGAATTTCAAAACTAGGCAGATTTCTTTCCAAGAGGCACACGAGGACTCTCCTAAAGCGGTCACAGAGCACAGTCGCCAAGCCTGTGATCAAACCTTGCTGTCAGAACAGAGGCACAGAAAAGGCTGCATTCAGACGAAGCAAATTACCTCCTCAGTAGGTGATTCGTAGTCCTGGGTGCCTGGGTTTGGAACAGTGACTCCCATTTAAATGTCTAACTTATGCTAAGGGGGAACACACAGCAGAAAGGAAAGATGAGGCACAAGGATTATGAACTCTGTGGCCATAGTTAAATGTCGTGGTGGTGGCTGGGATCCTGCCAGGGCTGGTGAGCAGTCACTGCTGTTACACTTGTTTCCAGTACAAAGAGTTACTCAGATTGAGGAGGAAGAGGTGCCCGAGAGGTAAGAACACACCACATCAGCTTGACAGATACCAAAGCAGCACCTTCCCAAAGCACTGTGAGAAATAACAGCAGATGGACAAGTCAGGTTTGGTAGCCTGCACACCATAAGTGTACCCCTCCAGGCCAACCCAGGTGGCTTCTAACCTGCTGCTGGGGACAAGCCTTGAAGAAGAATATTCAAAATTGGCAATAATGAATGATGTTCAGTTCAGTCCATGGAAAGGGACTCAAACTCAGCATTAGCCACACTGAAGATAGATTCATAGAATCAGAGAATGGTCTGTGTTGGAAGTGACCTCCGAAGCTCATCCAGTCCAACTCCCTCTGCACTCAGCAGAGACATCCTCAGCTAGATCAGGTTGCCCAGAGCCCTGTCCAGCCTCACCTTGAATATCTCCAGGGATGGGGACTCAAACACCTCTCTGTTGCCCAGTGCTCCACTACTCTCATGGTGCAGAACTTATGCCTAACATCCAATCTCAATCTGCTCTGCTCTAGTCTGAAGCCATTGCCCTCGTCCTGTCCCTGTAGGACTTTGTAAACAGTTTCTCTCCAGCCTTCTTGTAGTCCACTTCAGGTACTGGAAGATTGTTATTAGGTTTCCCCTGAGCCTTTTCTTCTCCAGGCTGAATACCCCCAGCTCCCTCAGCCTATCCTCCTAGCAGAGCTGCTACAACCCCCTGGTCGTTTTCATGGTCCTCCTCTGGACCTGCTCCATAAGATCCATGTCCTTCCTGTATTGAGGGCTCCAGACCTGGATGCAGTACTCCAGGTGAGGTCCTACCAGAGCAGAGTGAAGTGGCAGATCACCACCTGCAAGTTCCGATATTAAATAAAAGAGAACTGAATGTAATAAATAAACATTTCCAGGACAGTTATTCATAACTGAACCAAAGGAGTTCATTAAAGCACTAAGGGATTTTGCTTGGTCTGTCAGAACTAAGCTACATTTTTGAAGAAAGAGCAGAGATGTGCTAACAACTCAGTGAGGAGACAAAAAATCATTCAGTTCCTGACAACAAGCTTGCAAAGAACTTGCTGGGCTTAAATAGCAGAGCTTTGTGTAAATCCAGACAATTTTTAAACCTATCCTTAAGAATAGTTCTGGCATAGGCTGAAATGTCCAGGTAAATTCTGCTGTCTCTGTTTCAGTAATATAGATCCACTCTCTAGCAACAGCTAACATATTCCTAGTTAGTTAGAGCTAGGGAGCAATGATATTTAATGCCAAAACAATTCTAAGTGATTTAGTTTCATGGGTTCTGGTCTAAACTTTTTCAGTTCTGCTTTTCTACTTAGTGAACAGGAAAAGGTATGGTTGAAAGGTAGCTTCACTTCCCTCCTCTGCCTCCTGTTTGCTGCTCTGGTCCTTCTGTGCTATTCACAGAATCACAGAATCACAGAATCACAGAATGTCAGGGGTTGGAAGGGACCTCAAAATCTCATCCAGTCCAACTCCCCTGCCAGAGCAAGATCACCTAAAACAGATCACACAGGAACACGTCCAGGCAGATTTTGGATATCTCCAGAGAGGGAGACCCCACAACCCCCCTGGGCAGCCTGTTCCAGGGCTCTGTCACCCTCACAGTGAAAAAATTCCTTCTCACATTTCCGTGGAACTTGCTATGCCTCAACTGATTTTTCAGATTGAGACAGCAGCCAATGAAGAGAATGGGTTACTGTCTTCCAAAGTTTTTATCAGCTCTGTCTCTGACATGTCTAAAGTATAACTTTGCAAGTGAGTTGTGAAGACCTCTGGGGATAGAGCTCCCACCACCCTGGGGACCATCCTGTTCTAGAGCTGCACTGTCCTCACAGAGAGGAGCCTCATCTTTGTGTGCAGCTACTTTCCTTGGTCATTGCCATGGCCTATGGCCCTTGCAGGGTCTCTGTAGCTGCCATGAGCTATGCAAGGTGGGTTTCAATCCCCTCCAACTTATCCTCCAGAGTGAGCAAAGTCACTCTCAACCTTTCCTACCCAGCCCCAGCCATCCCAGTGGCCCTTCATTGGGCTGTCCAGCTTCTCTGCCTCTCCCATCTGTTGAGGATCCAAGCTGGGTTGCCACAGCTCACGTGCACACAGACACTGGTGCTGTGCAAATAGGAACAGAAGGATTAATGAAACCACATCAACGGTGAGCCTACAAACATCTTTAAAAACACAGAATCACAGAATGTTAGAGGTTGGAAGGGATCTCCAGAGATCATCAAGTCCAACCCCCTTGCCAAAAGCAGGATCGCCTAGGGTAGTCCAAAAAGGAATACATCCAGGTGGGGTTTGAAAGTGTCCAGAGAAGAAGAAGCTGTGGAGACTTTTCAGTTCAGGATCTAAAAGAGCTGCTGCTGACCCAATGGAGTTGTCTCTGTCTTTCCAGACCTTCTACAGGACATGGTAGAAAGAGGAAGCAGCCAGCAAAGTTTTTAACCAATATTCTGTTTATGCTTGTCAGAAGAAGCCAAGCCAGGGGAAGAGAAGAAAGGAATGAAATCCAAGAAGAAAGCAACTGTTACTCTTGACTCCTACCCAAGATCCCTGTATTTATTACATTTTATTACAAGCATTTCTTGCAATAAGTCCTCACTTGGAGCAAATGATCCCAGCGGAGCGATCAGCTCTAGCAACGGCCAACTGACAAACAGGGGCCCTGCTTGTTTTGCCTCTTTCCTGGCACGTGAAGCATTTTGAAATCATCTGGAGCTTCCTACTGCTTTAGGATTTGTGAGGTCCCAAAGCAAGATGTTCAGAAAACTCCTAAGTCACTCTCTGGAAAACATTTGGGTATAGGCGTGGCCAAGCTGTCCTCTCAGAGCCTGGACTAGTGCAGGCTGCCTGCCCCAGAGACCTGCTTCCCCTGTCACTGGATGGGACAAACCTGCCAGTGAATGTGGTCAAAGCTTCAATGGAAGAGAAAGCAGAAGGCCTGGAGGATTTGATAAAACAGAGAGTGTCTTCATTCCAGATTGCTACAAAGCCCCTGGATTTCACATCGTCCACAAAGGAAAGATCCATACAAAATATCCAAACCTTTCCAAGACAAACCCCACCAATGCCTGGACAGAGTCCACCTCCATGGAACCTACAGAAGTTGCTCCAAAACTGGGTGGGGAATGATCTGAGCAAAGGCCAAACTCTTCCAAACTGCTTGCTTCCAAAACCCCTTCAAGCCCTGTGGAGGGGACAGACATAAGTTTTGCTGGAGCCCCAGGGAACACACAACCATCCAGGAAAGGGCAGATCTGGAGCTTCACTGCTCCTGGAGCAGGCAGGCTGCAGGAGAGGGAGCAGCCAGCCAGGCTCATTGCCAGGCTGTGCATCTTCCCTGGAGCAGGGTCCCCCAGGTACTCCAGCATCCGTGGCTTGGATTGCAGCCCTCAGTGCCACCAAGAGAAAGGAGCTGCTCACTGTCTCCTTCCTATTCTCCCCTGCTTGCAGGAAAGGGAAGGGATAATTTCATTTCTTAAAGGGCATCTGACTCCCCTCTAAATGGCCACATTCTTGTCCCTCTTGCAGAGTGTGGCTGGTGCCAAAGTTGGTCACAAAGACGCATTCACAGCTTTTTCCTTCCTACACATTCAGGAGTTGAAAGCCAGTTTGGTGCAACCCCCCCCAAAATGACTTATTCAGCAGCTGCTTGCCAGCTTCCTGTTTGCAGAGTGGCAGGGCTGGAGCCTGGGCACAAGCCCCTACAGGGTACAGGCTGCTTTGGGGAGTTCCCACTCCTGTGGCAGCCCTAAGCCTGGCAGCACCCCAACCAGCACTGGTGGGGCTTGGCTTGGGCAAAGACCCCATCACCTGGCTGGCCTTTTCACCTCTGCTTTTGTGTTTATCATCCAATTTGCTTTTTCTCCAGGTCACTGGTCCCTGGGACATGTTCCAGCTGTAATGAGGCTCTTTTCCCTAGAAATAATTCCTGCTCTCTTCAGGGGAATGGAGCAAATACTCAGCCTCAAGCTACTGAGCATTGAGGGCAGCAAGCTCCTACCCTTGCCAACAGACATGGGAGTGATTATCCTCCCTGGAATCAAGAGGCTCAATGTCTTGTCTAAAAACCTACAGGAAGACATGGGAGGAGGCAGACAAAGCTGCCCTTCATCTCTTATGTTCATTTATAGCAGAGAAATCAGGCAAAATGGACAAACTTTGCTCAACGCAATGCCACCTTCATACTGGCACCCACAGATCCATCCTGGTGTGCTCTCAGATCCATCATGCTTTGGAGAAGCACAGGAAAGACCAGGGCATGGGACTGCCCATGTGTTTTTCAGCTGGGAAGCAGTCTGGGAAGGCAGGATGTCCCTGGTGGGGATTTACCAAGGAAAGCTCATGGAAGACTGCTGTGAGCAGCCTCGTGGTGGCTCCTGCTTGTGGAAGGAGATGATCAGGATATTTTCTCAAGGCCAGCCTTTGGTTATGTGGTTTCTCCACCACCTGTGGCTTCAGCATGACTGCCAGCACTATGGTTTCTCCTCCTGGCCTCCTATGTGGCCTTTTGCTGAAAAAGGCCCAGCTAGTGTCTGGATGCCCTGCAGTCCCTGTAGCCATGCATGCTGCTCAGCTCTTGAGGAAGGACTCAGAACATCCTCACATCCATGCTATCTCCAGCAAAATTACTTGCCTCATACAAGAGAACCTTCCCAAGAGCACACACAGCTTCTGGGGAAGGAAGACTCCCTGTGCTAATGGCTATGGGCATATTTCTTCTACAGTGCCACCATCACTTCGGCTCACATGGTAGAACTGAGCAAGCTGGGCCCTCATGGCTTTTCCCACCCAGCTGGCAGTAGGAGACAGCAGGATTTTGTTCCAGTGGCTCATGCTCTTTGATGGCTGCACACACCACACTGGCAGGCTCACTGTCCTCAACCGGAACCACTTAATCAGCAAGGCTGATGTTGTGAACACCACAGCTGCCTGTTGACTGCACAGACCATCATTTGTGGCAGGTCAGCTGTAAAGGAGCTCAGATGTGGTTTCCTGGCAGCAAGGGGACCTTTTCTGTTCTTGGAGCATTTGCTCTTTCAGCTGAGTAGATGACCAACAGTGCTCACACCTGAGCCTGGCTGTGGGCTGCAAACTGCCTTACTGCAGCAGTCATGGTGGCAGGAATGTGGAAGGATTTGATGGCTCAGACACCAGAGATGAAGGGCACAGGCATGCAGGCAGGGAGCTAAGATGTGTTGGTGCCGACATGCCCTGCACCAGGCCTCATGCCCTGGCAGAGGGGAGCCATTCCAGCCTTGCTGTGCTGCGAAGTGTGGATCCCTCCTTTCTGGAAATGGGCCTACCCCCACCATCATCCTTTCCGTGTGGTTGCTGTGGAGAGGACAAATATTTTGATGCCTTTACCGAGTTGCAGTTTGGATCTAGTTGCAGCTGGAGTTGTTTAGCAAAGGTGGCCTGACACCTTGCTTGGCAGATCCACAGGGTAATGCTCCAAGTGCCAGGTTTGCACCCATCCTTTGCAGCAGCAGCCCCATTGCCATTGGAAGGGTAGCATGACTGGGACATATGGGAGGGACTCCAGGCTACTGGGGCAGAGCTCCTTGACCAGACACATCTCCAGCATAAGCCAGTCCCTCAGCCTGGGCACTGAGCTGAGGTTTGCCTCCAGTCTCTTGTGCACTGCTCTTCTGGCTCACTCAGAGGCTGTGCTGTGCACAGGGACTGCTGTTGCTGCTGCTTCTAAACAGACATTTCCACAGAAAATGCCTTTGGCAATGTAAATTCTCAGCAACCCCCAGAGGGATCCAGACTGAAGATTTCTATCTCTAGGAGAAGCACTCGAAGGACAGGAGATTGCCAGCACAGAGCTGGGCATACCTGGGACCAGGGAAGACAGGGAGATGGTAGCATCTAGTAGTGCTGCTGACTCAACACCAGTGATCACAAAGCCTAACATCATCTGGTTGCATATCATCACTCCAGAGGTGCCAGCAGGGTGAATGAGCAGTGGTGCACACAAGGCTGGTTTGCCACCATGTGTGCTGCATTCTTCCACCACTGATTCAACTGAAAGGATGTTCGAACCTGGGCCTGGGCAATTACCAATGTAGAAGTTAGAGTTGTATGTCCATAAATATCTCTGTGGGAACCTTTCTCACTACATCTGGGAAGAGCCCAAACAGGAAATCTCAGGTAGGAATAGGAAACAAAACTTCACGATCTCAGTCATCAATCATTATGAAGTTAGGGGAGGAGTGAGCCTGAGCACAAAGGAGCTTGTCTTTGGCAGGGCTTCTAGAAATTGGAGCACCTCTGCTATGAGGATAGGCTGAGGGAGCTGGAGTTGTTCAGCTTGGAGAAGAAAAGGCTCCAGGGGGACCTAATAACGACCTTCCAGTATCTGAAAGGGGCCTACAGGAAGGATGAAGACTGTTTACAAAGGCCTGCAAGGATGGGATGAGGGCAATGGCTTCAGACTAGAGCAGAGCAGATTGAGATTGGATGTTAGGAACAAGTTCTGCACCATGAAGGTGTTGGATCACTGCAACAGGCTGCTCAGGGAGGTGTTTAAGATATTCAGTGTGAGTCTGGACAGGGCTCTGGGCAACCCAAGGATGTCCCTGCTGACTGTACAGGGGGTTGGACTGGATAACCTTTGGAGGTCCCTTCCAACCCAGACCATTCTATGATTCTAGAATTCTATTATTCTATGAAATTGAAGCAACAATTTCTTCTGATTTCCTGGAAATCTTCTCTTGGAGCTGGAATAGGAGTAAAATCTGACCTACTTTTGATCAAAAGAGCCATTGGGATCAGACTCCCAAAATAGGCCTGAGCATAGAGGCTTCCTTGGTGCCTACTGAAGCTGGTTGCTTGATGCAATGAGCTAATGCAGCTCTGGGAGAACTTCAAACAAAGAGTTTCTGTAACCAAGGGCTCAAATAAAATTATCTGTCTTGTTGTTGAGGTCTAAAGAGTCCATCTTCATATTGAAAGGCAGTTGTGTTTTCTGTCTAGAGCTTGAGTTTTGTCACAAATTTTGACACAAGCATGATCCTGGTAAGCAAACCGCCGAGGAGCCGCTGCTCCCAGTGAGGTCAGCCTATGAAATCAGCCCTCACAAACAGTTGTTTTTCTGGCCTTTGGAAAATGAGGCTTTTCAGATGTGCACTTGGGAAATTGCCAGCCCACTCCAAATATTTCCCCAGAGGTCCAGATGGTATCAGAAGAGATGGAAAATAAGCTATGTCATTCTTAAATGAGATTATTGACACTCTGCCTTGCTGGAAAGTGCTCCCATTGTATTGGTGCAGTTGGGGTGTGTGACCCAGAGGACTGTGGTCCTTCCCAAGAAGAAGCTGTCGTGCCAAGCAGGAGGGACCCTGCTGGGTTGCATGTGTCACAGAATCATGGAATCATAGAACTGCCTGGGTTGGAAGGCACTCCAAAGGTCATCCAGTCTAACTGCCTCTGCAGTCAGATAGATCAGGTTGCCCAGAGCCCTGTCCAGCCTCACTTTGAATATCTCCAGGGATGGGGACTCAAACACCTCCCTGGGCAACCTGTTCCAGTGCTCCACCACCCTCATGGTGCAGAACTTGCTCCTAACATCCAATCTAAATTTGCTCTGCTCTAGTTTGAAGCCATCACCCCTCATCCTGTCACCGCAGACTTTGGGAACAGTCTCTCTCCACCCTTCTTGTAGGCCCTCTTCAGGTACTGGAAGGTCATCATTAGGTGTCCCAGGACCTTCTCTTCTCCAGGCTGAACAATCCCAGCTCCCTCAGCCCATCCTTGTAACAGAGATACTCCAATCCCTTGATCATTTTTGTGGCCCTCCTCTGGATCCTATCCATTAGGTCCATGTCCTTCCTGTGTTGAGGGCTCCAGACCTGGATGCAGTGTTCCAGGTGAGGTCTCACCAGAGCAAAGTGTCAGAATCCCCTCTCTCAGTCTGCTGGTCATGCTTCTTGTGATGCAGCCCAGGATATGTCCATGGGGTTGAGCACAGCCAAGTTCTCAAGCAGATAAAGCACTGTTAGATGAAAATCCAACCAGCCACACAGCAAACACTGAGCCTCTGCCTCATCCTCTCAGCAGGGTAATCCTGAGAGCTGCCCCATAAGCAAAACCGCCTGAAACCTGCCATCTGCTTTGGGTGAGGAATTCCAGAGAAGGGGATTTGGAAAAAGTTGCCATTAGGTTTCATAATGAGGACCAGATTTTCAAGAATTCATATTGAAAGGAAATTCCAACACATTTGGAAACTAATTCTGGAGAACAGAAATCTATTTGGGGGACAGAGGCAATACATGTTCCACACAAAGCAGCATCCCCAGCCCGTGTGGAGCACCAGGAGCTTCCCCTTGCTCCTGCAGGACAGGGGGGTCTGGCCAGCTGGGGATACCTCCCAGGGACCTTGGAAATCCAGGGAGATGTCCAAACCACGTCTCTGTAACTTGGTAGTATCCACCTCACATTTTTGTTTCTATGTCTCATTTCAGCTGAACCAAAACTAAAGCAAGATCAAGCCCTGGAGAGTGGTGGCTGAGCGTGTCTGGGCAAAGCTATGGCAAGCTTAGCTTGGCAGGCTTTGAGAGGAAAGCCAACCCCTAGCCTCACATCTTCTCCATCAGAATGTTCCCAAAGCCCCTTAGGACACATGGCTTAGCAGGAGTTCAGGAGCCACAGGTGGAGCAGGGTGCCACTCAGCAGTACCTGCAGTCCATCCAGACCTCTTAGACATCCCCACCCATACTAGAGTTTCCCGAAGCATAGCCCCCAGTTGTCCTTAGGTATTGTGGGAGGGCCACCAGCTGCTGGAACCACAACCCTGAAGGCCTGACTCATCTTCCTCTGTGGGATGGAGCTGGGATGGTGGGTAGCCTGAAGGCCACTGCTGGTCCTCACCCCCCATGCCCCACTGCAGACCCCAGGAATGTTTCATGGGATAATGATAGCCCCACGGAATCCTACTGCCTACCCAACTGCTGCGCTGCAGCTTGCACAAGGCTATTTCTGGCACCACTGCCAGCCTAGAGCCCAAACCCCAACATTGCAGCCACAGAGATTCCAGCCATGGATGAGGCAGGGGATTTTTTCACACACCCACACAGGATCTTAGCAAAGGAAAAGCCAAATACAAATGCAGAATCTATTGGTGGTGGTCACCTAAACCCTACCTAAGTGTCCAGCCTGAACGAGTAGCTGTCTCCTGCAACATGAAATGCTCTCCTCAGGACTTTTCTCAGGAGCTTCCTCCTGGACTATCTGATCACAGCCTCCTCCCAGCTGATGGAGGTCTAGGCTGACCCACGTTGGTGGAGAACAAACTGGCACTGAGCTGAAATGTGCCTGCAGAACAACTGATTGTGAAGCTGAGTGCTCTGAGTTTCTCCAGGGATTATGCTAATTAGACACTGTCTATTTTTACTCCATATCATATGTTGGAAATACAACTTTTAAAGCACGCTGGAGCAGCCAAGTTAAACACTGTAATAACCTTGAAAATAGGGTTAGCAAATCCAATGGCTGACAACAACACTTCCAGCAATAATGCTAAACCAGAGGGACCAACTGCCATGCTGCTTGGCACAAGCTGGACACCAGGAGAGTCCCTGGCAGAAGCTCTTGGCTCTCCCTGTCCATCAGCAGAAGCAGTGTCACAGCCACTGCGAATGATGCTTGGCTGCTGTTGCTCAGATAAACGCTGTCAAAGCCTCGGAACAAAGCACATTTCCAACAGCTTCTGCACTCGTGAACAGCACTGCAGCAGGTCTCATAAATTTTCCAGCAAACCAGTGATTATGGCTAATGGGAAGGAGGCCACTGGCTTAGTGCCTGGAACAGCTTGGGAATCCTGGGCTCCCTCACAACTCGTGCTGGGACCAGAGAGAAGCAGAATCAAGCCCTGCCTGAGCACAGTCCCACAGTGCCATGATGCTGCACAGCTCTGCAAGCCTAGAGAGCTGTGGG
The DNA here is from genome assembly GCA_013400475.1 of Tricholaema leucomelas. Lineage (NCBI taxonomy): Eukaryota > Metazoa > Chordata > Aves > Piciformes > Lybiidae > Tricholaema lacrymosa > Tricholaema leucomelas. Next base: position 688,624 of record WAAF01001940.1, on the reverse strand, counting down.
CCTGTGAGCAACCAACACCAGTGGGCTTGGTCCAGGTTTATTTTTCCTGGGCCATGTAGTGAGACCCTGTACTAGGGCCCTGCTGCCTAAGCTATGTCCTTATGTTCAGAACTGAGGTTTGGCACAAGCTCTGGGGAAAAACATCCATTCTTGTTCCTAAAATATCCATGTCTTCTACAGCAAGCTAGGCTGGCAGCCCTCCAGTTACACAAGCACACATTTAGAAGGACTGGAGTAAAACCTAGCTCCAAAATGTACACAGAGTTTAGAGCCTATTTTACTGCTGTGGAACTCCTGCTCAGTTTAAATTCTGTGCACTGTCCCTCAAAGCCCTTCTGCTGCCCTCCACCTTGCCGCAGTTCCAATACAAGAGCATCCCTGGAAAGTCCCCAGCTTGGCCTGCTGCATGCACAGTTCACAGGGTTCTCTGACAGAAGGGATTTTCCCATACACAGCACAGTGGAGATCAACTATTTTTGACAGCACTGGGATGGTTAAAGATGGTGAAAGTTTGGAGCTTTGGGGAGTTTTGTTTGTTTGCTTTGTTTAGTTTCCTGGGGTCTGCAGATGCAGTACTACTTTGGTATCTGTCCTGATCTTTGGCAAATGCAGTCCCACAGACCTCAGTTGGGTAAAATGCTGCTCAGCAGTTTCTCGCAGTCCCATGGACCCCAGCTGGGTCCTCCCCCTCTACTGTGTCCTGGTGAGGCCACATCTGGAGTATTGTTTCCAGTTCTAGACCCCTCAGTTCAAGAAAGATCTCAGAAAAATGCATGAAAGAGTCCAGCGCAGAGCCACAAAAATGATTAAGGGAATGGAACATCTTCACACGGAGAGCTTGAGAGAGCTGGGGCTCTGCTGCTTGCAGGAGACTGAGGTGCATTCATTCGTGTTTATAAGGATGTAAAGGGTGAGTGCCCAGAGCATGGAGCCAGGCTCTGCTCGGTGATGCCCAATGCCAGGACAAAGGACAATGGGTGGAAGTTGAGGCACAGGAAGTTCCATATAAACATAAGGAAGACTTTTTTCACTGTGAGGGTGACAGAGCACTGGAACAGGCTGCCCAGGGCAGGTATCTCCCTCCCTGGAGATATTCAAGACCTGCCTGGATGTGTTCCTGTGTGATCTGGTATAAGTGATCCTGCTCTGCAGGGAGGTTAGACTGGATGAGCTTTCAAGGTCCCTTCCAGCCCCTTAACCTTCTGTGATTCTTTGACTCTGTAATGTTGCTCAGCAGACAGTTTCTTTACTGTCCCAAGGCTCTGGCTACTGCAGCCCACTGTGCTAGCAGCTCATTTCTTTCCCAGTGTAGAACATCCCCATATTCCAGGTCTGTGGTTACAATCCCACATTGCTAGTCCCACTCTCCTCTCTGATGGTGTCCTCCCCTTTTCCCACAGCTCTGAAAATCCTCTGACTTTTCTCCTGGCAGTCTCAAAAATAGTCTAACTCCTTTCCATTTTTAGAAGCCAGCCAGGCTCAAAACCCCTCATGGAGACAGTTTCTGTTGGCAGCAGAGACCTGTGTGGCAAAGTCAGAGGCTGATGCCAGAGCCTGGGAGCAGCTTGCTGTGCCACAGATGAATCTTCTCCAAGGAGACACGGGACCATGCTGGCACAGGAGCTCAGCTTCCCTTTTTCCTGATAAAACTGAATCCTGGGTATGTACATTATCCCAAAACAGTGGGATCAGCCACTTGCATGGTCTTCTGCTGGGAAAGGGCAGCCAAGCAGCATGCTGCAAGATGACAGGGCGGGACAGAGGCATTACTGACAGAAGCATTTCCTTTCTCATGATCACTCAGTTTATCTTTGATTAGAGCAGAGGGCTTTTTTAACTTGAATCTGTCAGCCTGGGAACACAGTATGGCAGTTCTTCAAAGTGGCCAGCCAGATGCTTGTGGAAAGCACTCGTGAGGGCTCTTCTAACCCATAGACATTGCTCCAGACAGCTCTGACTGCAGAAATTGATTGTACATCAGTTAGCTTCTAACCCTTACAGTTACAAAACAAAACCAAACACCATTGGCTGGCAATGAATGTAGTGAGGTGTGTAAACAGCACTGGAGCTGTTTGGCTGGAGGTCACTGCAGCAAACACACCAAGCTCTTGTGCTTCCCCTCCAAACCTGTCATCACACACATACCCCAGCTGGCAAAGCCCTCCGCCTTGGCTTTTTCCTCCCCAGATGTTTCAGTCTCCAATTTGATGCTGACATCTGGGGAAGTGATGTTGCAGAAATGTTACACATTAGCAGGCCAAAGATGGGATGTGCTATGGAAATGAAAATATAGTGAGGGAACAAAATCAATGGATTTTCAGATGCAATCAGTAAGCGATATAGTGCTATCCTGAGGAGCTCCCCACAGAAGGGACCTGACATCTGGCCAGAGTTTTTGAAGAAAGGCATTCTCTGAAATCTGACTCTCCCCAGCTAGTCAACATCTCTCCAGAGTCACTGTCTGTTCCTCACTCCCACATCCTCGTTAAGCTGCCCCAGTCCTCTCCCATCTTTTCATCCGCCATAGCCATTTTTACCAAGACTAATGTGAAATACCTCCTCCAGGGTACTTTGGGATTTTAGCAACCTCAACAGCTCAGACTACAGGCAAAATGGTTTACAGAGGGTCACGGTGGATAGAGTTTTGATCTGTGAGTCTCTCAGCATCTGCCTCAGAAGCTAGAAAAAAGAAAAAAGAGGGTAAGAAGACCTCCTTTAAGAAACAGGTCCACAAAGAGAGGCTTAGAGTAAGTAGTCCCTCAGGGAACAGGCAACTGCTCCACCATGAGTATAAAGAGCAGATTTTCTGTGAGTTCTTTGTTACAAATCTGTACTCATCAGGCTTGTAAGAGATGCTGCAGTGATCTTTTGGGTGCAAGCCCTGGGATTTTTACAGCAAAAGGCTTGCAAATTTCTGCAGTTTGAGTTGGGAAAAGTGGTGACTGTGTTTAACAGCAGCAAGGGGCTCCTTGATTCTCAAATCATGCAAAACTTGATGATCTCCAGAGGTCCCTTCCAACCCCTAATGTACTGTGATTCTGTGAAAAAGATTACCACAGGATTTTGGTGGAACAGGAGCTCTGGAAGTCTCAATTCCAACCTCCTGCTCCAAGCATGGCTGGCTGCAAAGCTCAAGCAAGTTGAGCAGTGCCTTGCACAGCTGAGTTTTGAAACGTCTCCACAGCTGGAGGCCCCACCACCTCCCTGAGTACTGTCTACTGCATGGGAACCACAGCTTCCCTTGGGTGGCTTCCTGTCCTCACAAGGTGTGGTTTGATCTCCCACCATAATCTCCTCCAGGGCAACCAACGCCATCCTTGCAGCAGTCCTTCACTGGACTCCAGTTTTGTCCTTGCCTCTCTCATACTGTCCAGAAAGGTGGAGAGAAAGCTGATACAAATACTTTGGCTGCATTAAGGCACTTTTCTTTTTTCTTTTTTTTTTTCCTCTGCAGACAAGCAGAAGAATTCTCCAGCAGCTCCAACCACAACAGAAAAGCCCAAACCCCAACTCTGCTCATTTTATTTACAGGAGAGGAATGCAAGAATTCTGATTTACTCCAAAGTATCTTTGGTTACCCTGCAACACTACCAAATTTTTAAGAGCAGAACTAGCTAAGCCACAATCCCACTGAAGACACAGTTGCAGGTTTTGATTGAAGGAACTACAGCAGCCCACAAAATGTGTCAAGACCCAGCTCCTGCTGTCTTCCAGAAACAAGTCAGCAGACAGAAAACAGAGATATAAGTAGGGAAAAGCCATGAGCTAAGCAAATGTGATAACTCTTCAGGAAGTAGGAAGAAATAAACTGGGAGCTTAGATATTTTGAAAGTAATTTTTTTTTCCAGTGAATATTTATATTGGCTCTGTGCTCCCATCTTTCCAGGCAAAACTCTGCTTCTCACCATGGGATGATGTATTTTGACACGAGGCCAAAATGGTTCCATATTCCAACTAAAGCAACATTGATGTGCACGTTGTACACACGCGGCCTGCTTCAGCAAAGCTGCCTGGAGAAGGGCAAGGAAGTTTCAGATCACTCCAAACACATGTGGTGTGCACCTCAGCCAGCACTGAGACTAAAAGGTGAAGCAAGCCTCTGACAGGCAGCAAGGGGAAGGGGACTCCTTTGAGGAAAGAGAGCAGAGTTTACAGTCCCCTCTGGGAATGTATATATTATACTATGGGAACACAAATACAGCTCCTGCATCTCTTCTCTGGCCACCCATGAGAGAACAAGGGAGAGCAGATGGAGCAGGACCAGGTTCAGCAACAACAGTTAAACCTGCTGCTTTCTGAGAGCCAAGACCTTCGCTTTGGACAGCCATGGTCTAGGATCACTGATCTCAGTCTGATCACCTCCAAACCCTGTAGGAGGGCTTGCCTGAGCTACAGCAGTGCTTGGCTGAGAAGGTCTTCTGGGCTTGATCTTGGCTGTCTATCCAAAGTGATGTGAAAGTTGGTTGCAGAGAGGCTTAGAGGTCCTGAAAGAGCTGGAGCCCAGTCACCATCTTTGCCCAGTTTTGGGAGCCATTGCTCAGCAGAGATGATTTGCCTTCAAAGCCCATTAAAAATTCCTTGCAACTTACACACAAAGTGTTCCTAGAGAGTTTGGAGGAATTACTACTTCAGAGTAAGATCTCTCAGCTATGGTACTCATTTTCATCATTAATGAAATCTCTACTGGGGATTTTCCCAACATAATTTTATTGGTCAGGGTATGATCTTTCTTTCTGGTTTCACTTCCTTCCCTCCTTTCTTCCCTGCTTCCTCACTTCCTTCCTCACTTCTTCACTTCCTCCCTCTTTCTTTCTCTCTCCTCTCCTTTCTTGCTCTCTTTTTCTTTCTTTCTCTTTCTTCCTTTCTCCCTTTCTCTCTCTCTTTCTTTCTGCTTGTTTTTTTGTTTGGTTGGGCTTTTGTTGTTGGTCCATACACACACACACACCACTCCTATTTCTAAAGTAAAAGCCCCGGAAGAGCTGCAGCACAGCCCCATGCTGCCTGAAGCAGTGGGTAAGGGCAGAGCTGCTAGAAATGAGTGAGTACTGCAGAAAGCACTAGTGATTTACATGCAAAAGCAAACTTCACCTATATTGTATCTATGCCACCAGACCATTAATTTTTTTCCCCTGGGAATATCTGAGTTCCCATCTCTTCAAAAGGAGGAGTTTGTTTTCAGTAGCAGTTCTTGGAACCGGAACGCTAATTCTGATGCCAGCTGAAAAATTGATATGCAGAGGATGCACCACACTGTTTTCCAGTTACTTGAATTCTCCACATTGAGCTCTCAGGCTGCCTGTGTTTTACTGGGAAATCCTGCAGCAGCAAATAATCACATCAAACCCCAGGAAGCTATCTGAAGGCAGATCAGATCAGGAAGCCTTTTTTTTTTCTCAAATGGGACCTAGACAGAAACTGGAGATCCCTCAAGTTTAAGCTCCTCTTGATTCATGATCTTTCCCCTCTACTTAGAAACTAAGTTTTTTTTAAACCTACAGGGACTCAGCCTGCAGATTCAAAAGGGGAGGAGATAGATCTATAACCAATGTGAGGACACATATTGCTTCCCCTGGGGAAGAAGGTTAAAAGGGAAATGTAGCTACAGTTTCAGTTACAATGACTAAACCTGAAAGGCAAACCCCCGAAGAAGTGGTCTTTGTCGCTTCTTTTGGCTTGTGAGCCCTAGCATAAGCCTCTCTCTCACAGCATTTGCCATCATCTATGAGCCCAAGCAAGCTGGAGTTTCAAATTGCTAGGAATAGAAGTGACTGCAGAGCCCATCTCCCTGTGGCCAGCAGTGACAGAAACACTAAAGCCTTTCTCAGACCGGCTCCTATATGCCACCAGTTCTAGTCAATGATTATCCCTTGCAAAAAAGCTTGTGACATACTCCCTCCAGTCACCTGTTTACAGCCCAAATGTTCTCAAGTTCTGCTATTTCAAGCTTAACTCTTGTGACCTTAGTCAATGATATTCAATCCAAGCCTCCTTACCATATCCTGCAAGGCAAACGACATCAGGGCAGTTTTAGTAACCGGCGCTATGCCGTGCCTGTGGTCAGAGACTCTAAATATGCCCACACCCTTGCTTCCTAAATCAGGATGTCTGTGAGAGCAAACAGCAGGGGCTGCCTGCCCAGTCCTCTTTCACCACAGATATGGAGCATTTTTGCTCTTTGAACCTTTTCTTTCAGCTTCTGAGCATTGTCTGGGTAAACTGAGATTTATTAGAAGAGATCAGCTGAGCAGTATAAGCAAACCAATCCTGCAGAATGTCTCTGGGAGCTGGATGAGCCAGATAACAGACCCACCAAGACAAAGTATCTACCTCCAACAGTGTCCAGTTGCAAAAGCTTACAGTCTAAAACCAGATCAAGTATACAGCCATATTTCTCCTAAATACTCCACCAGACCCAGCAGTTTGTGGCTCAGGGACTTCCTGAGCTGGAGATGCTGTGTCTGTGTTTAACAGCCTGGACAGACTTTTCTGCCTGGTATTTCTTCAAAAGGTTCTCAAACCCATACAACATTTCAATGCTCACAGCGTCTAATGGAAATCACTTCCTCAGCCTATGTGAGAATTATCACTTTCTTTTTGATCCTGCTGCTTTCTAGGCCACTTGCTTTTCTTTTTAGTCTTTTCTCAACCTCTCCATGCCAAGTTTTGTAATGAGCCTCTAAGACAAAGTGAGACGGGGACTCAACTGGCTTCCTTTGGAAAACGCTCTGCTGTTTTCCCAGGGGAGCTAGTAAGTAGCTGACCACTTTTATCCCAGTACACTCATACAAGCATCTTACCCTTGATATCTCCCTCCCAGCAGCTCTTCTCTTTTTACAAAGAGTACAGAATGAATTCTGTAAAAAACAAATTATCTGCATCCCAATTTGAATATTTTTTATCTATTATGAGACGCTGGTGGAGCTCATCTGAAGTACTGCTGGCATGTTGTCATTGCAAGAAGGCAGAAGAATTCCTCAGTGTGTTACCCTCCCTCAGCTTTGCTGGTGTACCTTGTTTGTGCCTGTTTATCCCTTTACTGCTCTAGCTTATACATGTCAAAGGTGATCTGTTGTTCCATACAGAGGGTATGGATGTGGAAGCAGAAGGATATAGAGGACATGTTAACCTCAACCAGTTCAATGAGATACTTTAAGCACAGCTCTGCAAGTTACTGTATTGGTAGAGTGGAAGGGAAACTGCTCTGAAGGAGAGAGGCAAGAATAAGTGGCTGGGGGCAAAGAGCCAGTGAAATTTCTTCAGCTGGCTTTTTCCCTGCACCCAGCACACTCTGAACACTCAGCGAGGGGCAGTGCTGGGGGTGGCTAACAGCTCTTAGGCTCACAGTGCTCTGACTCTACATAGATGCACACTTACATACCTCACACATACAGAACCTCCCTACCCTCATGTTTACCCTATTTCTGGTTTGACTGATTTGTAAGACATGCTTGTAGTACTGCTCCTCTTGATTTAGGAAATTGTGAATAACCTGCCTATAACACCTTCAGAAGAGAAACTACCACACTTCAAAAAAGGCTTGGCTGGTTGCCTGGGCAGCTCCATCCTCCTTAGCATTGCCTCCCTAGTTCAGCCAAGCCTTTGGCCTCAGCTTCCCATTGTTCCTGTCCTGTGCAATTGCAAAAGACACCCCCCCAGGATAAGGGTAACCAGTAGCTGACCAGTCTTTATCTCAGTGCACTCATACAATACAAGCATCACCTTTGAAATCTCCCTCCCAGCAGCTCTTCTTTATTTACAAAGGACACGGAATAAATTCTGTAAAACAAAAATTACCAGCAGCTGCTCCACTGCTGCCTTTATGGCACCACCAAAACCAGGTGCATTGGGGATGACAGAGAAGCTGTGTCCTGCAAACACAGTCAGCAGCACCTTCAGCAGTCTGCCTTGCTCAGTTGTTTTTTGCATTTGTTTATCTGCATGGAGCAATCCTCTAAACAAGCATATGCTTCTTTTAAGAGGAAAAAAAAAATGCCTTGCATACAAAACAACCCAAAAGAAGGCTGAGTAGAACCCATCAACATGACACTAAACAGGACTTGCCTGCCCTTTTGGGGCCCCAGACTCCCAGGAGGTCTGTTCATTTACTGTGCTTTCCTATTAACACACAGTGTCCTTGCTAGGATTCTTTGCATCCCCGGTGCAAAGTGGTCAGTAGTACCCACCATGGCTCTCACCCCATTTAGAGTGCAACACACACATTTGCTTACATAACAAGGTGAAGGAGACCTGTGATCTGCGCCTCAACTTGGGTGTGGGAGATACAGAAGTAGCTGTGCAGTTAGATCTGGTACTAATCTGCGGGCTGTACATACCTCCAGCAGAGGCTGATTGTTAGTAGCTCTGAATAAGGCACGCTGGCAGCTGAGAGTAAGTAGGAAGCAGCAGCCAAGACTGCATTACTGTCAGGAAGGGCCAGGAGTGGACATCATAAAACCCCTGAGCTGTTTGGAGTGTTTTCATCCACGGGAATTCTTCAATAGCTGGCTCATGAAACACTGCAGCTGCCTTGCAAATGCTGGCAATAGCAGCGTGCCCATGTGTGGCCAGTCAATGGCTGTTGGTGAGGAACTCCATCTTCTTTTCTAAGTAGACAGAAGAGGGTTTCAGCAGGTATCTTACACTGAGAAGACTTGAAAATCTGCCGTCTGCTTCATTCTGCTTCCATGTCCTCACTGCAAAAGGGTGGCAAGTCAGCAGTCTGCATATCCTGGAAGCTGTAGGAACCCACTCTGCAAACAGCTTTTGCTCCAAGAGAAGCCCAGGGCTGTGTATGCACACCTTGTGCCACAGAGCCAGGGTGCCCAAAAACCAGAGTTTCTAACCATGGCTTCCAAGTCAATCCTCTTGATGTTAAAAAACCCCAAAACACATAAAATGGTTTTATCCAGTAGGAAGGGAAACTTTAATCTTCCCAAACAGATCAGCTTTTACAGCAGGCTATTTTAGGTGTTGATTCTATAACAGTGAAGTTATTGGACAAATTAAGAGCATGGCATATGCTGTAGCTTGGAGCAATTCACATTCCTCAGGTGCTAAAAGCTTTAAATACTTCCTCTGGGCATGAAATAGATCTGCTGTCAAAGAAGCCAGCATTCCTGACAGTGCCTGTCCCACAGACTCCCACAGGAGAAAGTCTGCAGAGCTGAACTAGGCTGACCCCAGGAAATCCTTCCCACATCTCTCATTCTTGCCCAGCTCCTCCTTTAATTTTCAGCATTTGCTGACAGGCTAGCTTGACGTTTAGTTATCTTCCTTTCATGCACTTCCTTGCTCTTCCTTTCATGCACTTCCTTGCTCTTCCTTTCTTGTATTAACACCACATTGAAGCTGGGACATGAACTGTGCAAGTCAGGAAGTCCAAAATGCTCCTTCAGAGGTGCTCACTCAGTTGACATCATTACTGACTTTAGAAAACTTGTTGTCTTTGCTAGTAACACAAACAGCTGATTTCAGCCTGGAGCTAAACACATTTATGCAGCCAGCAGTTGAAAACTCTTCAGTTATTTGGCTTATTTTTGTCCATTTTAACTAAAAAACAAACAAACAAACAAAACCCCTAACCAAAGAAAACAAAAGGTTAGGAGAACCAAAGAGATATCTAATTGAAGTATCAATAACTTTCAGATGCATGCATGGTTCTTTCCCTGGTTTTACACCAGTACAGTAGCAATGCTATCACGGTTTACAACAATGAACTAAGTGCTTTTCAGTGCATTCTTGGCCTTGTTTTGGCTTCCAGAGTACATTAGCTGTTTTTTCTAGTCAAAAAGAACAAACATTGTGCAACAGACTCTGAATTCGCTCCATTCACGGTTGGTTTGGAGATTTCTTTCCATCTCCAGACGAGAGTAGCAAAACTTGGAAGTTCCATGTTCAGTTCAGGGTTTACAGGAATGTTAGAGCTTTTTTGTCCATCACTCTCACATCTGAGCTTACCACTGGACCTGTCAGTCCTCATCTCTGTCTCCATAAGAGCATCCTTAGACACTCACACACCTGGCTGCACCTCCGTGGCTGTTGATATCTCCCAAAATTTCAGTCAGAAATTTATCCTTCTTCCTTGCAGATTCACAGAATGGGGTAGACACCAAGTGCTGCTTCTCTGTATCACTGGCTTCTAGCTGATGCTGTGCCAGCTAGTCCTAGCCTGGAAACAACTATTTCAGTATACAAATGGAGATAACTCTCTTCTGATGCACCAGACATTCCCTCGTACTCTTCGTGTAAACGCTTGTTCATGAATCAATGGCCCTGCCTGCACATCTCCCAGAAGGCTGAGAGGGAAAATGTGTATTTTGACCACATGCTTTATCTGGTTAAAAGCTAATTTTTTTTCTACACTCCAGATGCTTGTTACTCGGGGAACTGAGGGAATAATTGACACAATTCTCTGTAAAGCCAGCATGAGATCATTGGTGGAGGTAGATTCAATCCTTTGTTTTACTATGAAGCAGCAGCAAGTGATGCTGAAAGCTGGGAAGCCTTCAAAGGCAGCCGACAGAGGTTCTGTGGTCCAGAAAACAGCAGCTACGGTGAGAGCTCTGAGAAGCGGCTGTAAACAAAGCTGCCTGCGGCCCTCCGCCACCTACAGAGCGAGATGGCAGGTACAGGAGGCCTCTCCGGCACTTCCCCGCTCTCAGGCCCGCCTCCGCCGCCGCCGCGCCGGGCCCGCCCCTTAGGCAAGGTGCAGGCTTCCGCCGGGCCTGCGGGCCGAGCGCGCAGGGCTACGCTGGGGCCGAGGCAGGAGAGCGGCCTGAGGCAGTGGCCTGGTACGGCCCTGGCAGGTGCGGCCCCGCAAGGTGCGTGTGCGGCGGGGCCGGGCCGGGCCGGGCTGCTGCGGGGCGGGGTGAGGGAACTCCGGCTGCTGACGGTGGGATTCAAGGCCTGGGACTGGCGGCGGCTCCGCTAGGCTTGGCAGGGCCCGGCCGGTGCGGCTGGCGGTGTCGGGGCCGCTCCTTTTCCCCACTGCTTCTCACGTACCTAGTAGGAAAAGCTGCGAGGGATCCTGCATTGCCTTCACGGCTGTCAGCATTGTTTATTGCCTGTCTATGGAAACGCTGCGTTTTAACACTCTCAACCCTGGTTTGTGGGCGTTGTGAGTCAGAGACACTGCAGAGACGCTAGCAAAAGGTAACACCTCTGTTTCCGGAATGCAGTTCAGGTGAGATAAAGGTGTGTGGTCAGCTGGTTAAGTAACTAATCCCAGTGTACAGCGCACAGGGAATAAGGTCACCCTGTGATTTTCCACCTCTCAGGTTGCTTTTGTTTTGCAGAGAGATTTCTTTTGTACATAATGAAGTAAGCATTCTGAAACTGATAAAAGACAGTGTAGAGATTTTGGGGGGTTCGCAGTTCAGTGCTCAAAGAGCAGCTGCTGTACAGATGTGTGGAGAGTGCTGTGGTTTGGACCCTGTAAGGAGGAAAAGGACCCATTCTTCTACAGAAATGTGCTGCAAACCTGTTTTAAAAAGTGGGGGTTTTTGTTAGTTAGTTTGGTTTTGTTTGTTTGGGTTTTTTGGGTGTTTTTTGTTTTGTTTTGTTTTGTTTTTTAATAAATATTGCCACGGAAGAAACAAGGGTACTCTGGCAAAACAGGAGCACCTTTGCACTCTTCTTGCTCCAAGATGTGTCTGACTCGGGTTTTCACAGACAGCAGTGATTTGCTGGTGTCCTGGAAGCATCTTCTGTAGGAGAGACTTCTGCTTTTGTTCCTGCATTCTATCATCAGAAGTGTTTTGTCTTCCTTGCCGTTAACAAGCTATTGTCACATAGAACATATTACTCAAAGCTGCACAGGGAAATTGTCCTCTCTCAGATGCTTCTTTGTTTATCTGGGGTCTGAAGGCATTTTGAAAATGCCCACCGTCAGCTATTTATCTTCACCTGCGTTTACACTCCTATCTTTGCAGCCCATCATCTGCTGAGGCTTTGATCCAGTGCTCTGGTTTCTAACTATCTGTTTAGCAGTGTCTGGCAACGCAATGCAAAGAACACACACAGAGCTCCTCTGTGACAAGGATGTATTGTACAGACTAATCCTGAATTGCTGCATGTGGGACAAGCCTTTCCTCTGCTTGAAAATGGAAGAAAGGAATCTTCTCACGAAGGAGAGAGGTTCATAGCACATGGGTTGTCTCAGTCCCAATTTAATCACCCTGAGCAGCACCTTAGCTGTTGGTGAGCCTGTCTCATAACTGATTTCAAAGTGTGACCGGTTTTGTTGGAGCGCTCAGGTTCTTTGTGCTCCTGAATACTAAGGTCTGGATTTCAGGAGCTTGCCCTGAAATAATCTTTCTCCCTAAGTCAAAGACTTCTCATAGGGCTTCACATGGTCTTCTCTTGTAAAAGTGGATGTGGAGCAGTTTCCTTCTCTGAGCTTAAGGCTGACTTTTCAGGAGGAGGTGTGAGAACCTTATGCTTCTGCGCTGATGCAGAGAGTGATTCCAGAATCCTTTTGCAGAGGAATCATTGTGTCTTCTATCTTTCTCTTCTTAGTTTGTAAGTTTCTGGTAATTCAACAGAGATGAAGGAACTGGAACACGTGCATTATGAGGAAGGGCTGGGAGATGTGGGGCTTTTTAGTCTGGAGAAAAGACTGAGAAGGGATCTAATAAATGTCTATAAATAGATGAGGGCTGAAGGTTAGGAAGGAAGGGACAGGGACAGCCTCTGCTCACTTGTGCCCTGGGATAGGACAAGGGGCAATTTCCCTTTTAATGAAGGCTTTGGTGAAACACCTTTGGCCATTGAGACAAACATCCATGGCAAAACTAAATTGTTTCTCATGCAATATTAAGATTTGGGGAAGAAATGTCTTTTCTCGGGTCGTGTTATAAGATGGGGTGTAACTAGTTCTGTATCCCCTTCTATAGCTCTTTCAGTATGCTTTACAAACCAGAAGTGTTCTCTCTGCCATCATATATGTGGAAAAGAGTAAGACTTGCAGCTCTTGGATGGTCAGCCCAATGTACCCTTTTGCTGCAAATAATTTAGATTCAGAGAAAAACCTGAACTGCAGAAGATTTGGCATCCTTATGTTCATTTACTGCTTGGCATTTGTGGCTTCTCTAAATGCTGCCATGATGAACTCAAACCTCAGAAGGCTGAGCTAGCTGATGTCCATTGTTAGTATTCTGTTTAACTCATTTGCTTTCATTTCATATGCAGGTTTAACACTCAGTTAAAAACAGCAGCTATAATGTTGTGGGGTGAGGGAACAGAACAAACCAAAATGGTTTTAGAAGGGTCAAACAAAACTGAGCATAATTTTCCTGTGAAGGTCTTTCTGGTTTTCCACGACTTTTTATCACTTTTTATCTCCCTTTGTTCTTTACAGAAGGATGAGTAAGTTTCATTCCAAAAAGATGATGATGTCCTGTAAGCAGTAGGAGCAAGGAGTGGAATTAACAAGGATATCTTGCAGGAAATGACCTCCCCAGCACTCAGTAAGGTGATTAAAACCATATATTTTGCTATGCTTTTGAAGTATTAGTAGTGTCAAATCTATCTGTGGAGAGATTGCCATAGTAGTTACAGTAGGTTAGCTGCTGCCTGCACTCTTCCTTCAAGGTTTTTTCTTGCCTGCTTCTTACACTATTGTCCAGGAATCTATACGTTATCAACTAATAGGCTAGACTAGACAGGAAAAATGCATGGAAATGCTTCTTGCTGAGAACTCATTGAAGGATCAGGCTTAATATGAAGTATCTGTGTGAGAGGCTATGGAACAAACTGGCAACGGGCAGGAGAAACAAGTTGTTGAACCAGGTGAAGCCTCCAGGGACAGTGCTGCAGACAGTTGTCTAAGTAGAAAATGGGACATTGCTTTTTTGCTAGGGGAAATCTGTGACTGCAGAGCTGGAAGTTTCACCGCTGCCAACTGAATTAGTAGAAAGCATAGCCAGTGGGAGAGCCAATGTGGCTTTTGTAATGGCAAACTCCTCACCAGTGTGAGGTCCTGTCTCAAGTTGCCTGACCCCCACCTGACTAAACTTCCTTTTAGGTAGTTGTAGAGAGTGATAAGGTCCCCTCTAAGTCTCCTCCAGGATGAACACTCTCAGCAACCTCAGCCCCCTCATTAGCCTCTCCCTCCAGTCCCCTCCTCAGTCTGATCGCTCTCCTCTGGCCCCGCTCCAGCACCTCAGTGTCTCTCTTGCAGCAAGGGCCCAGAGCTGCACACAGTGCTCCAGGTGAGGCCTTCCCAATGCCAAGTAAAGAGGCACAATTACATCCCTAGTCCTGCTGGCCCTGCTGTTCCTGGTACAGGCCAAGGTGCCACTGGTCTTCTGTGCCAGCTGGGCACACTGCTGGCTCGTGTTCAGCCGGTGTCCCTTGGTCCAAGCCAGCATTGACTGTTCACACATGCCCACACTGAGTCTTTGGCATGAGAAGCTGGCTCTCCAGAAAGTTCTTGTGTGTGCCACTTCATTGTGTGCAAGGAAAACTTGGAAGGTAGCTGGTCCAGTGAACCAAAAGTCCATGCAAATTACTGGTGGGGTACTTTTTCTTCAACCTCCTTTTAGTGAAAGTTCTTTTAATACATAAGGAAATACCTACAAATGCAGTCTTATTTGGAGGATTAAAGAAGCCTGTGCAGATTCAGTTATGTCTGTCTATAGGGTGAACTGTATTTTACTCTGATTTTCTGTGTCTCTCTGATAGTGTCTTGCAGGGTCCCTAAACCCGCCCAAGACTAGCCCAGCAGCCCGCAACTCTTTAGGCAAACTTAGTCAGCTCTTGATCTTCCATTTCTGAACTTCCATATGGGGTTTTTTTGTGCATGTGTACACAGGTGTACTTAACAACTTGTAGCAAGTTTGGTTCCAACAGGCTTAGTCAAAAAACAAATAAACCCCCAGCATCAATATGCCCCTAGCTGATGCTTAGCAGAAGCACAGAAGCAGCATTTGTTTCCTGTACAAGCAAGAAAACCTAGATAGAGGTGAAGGGCTGCAGAATTTGTCTGTAGTCTTGCATGTGAGGAGATTGTCTCTTCTCAGATCCATAGGGATAGGGTGCTGGGTGTGGACTCACTTCTGTCTGCAGTATGCAGGCAAGGAGAGATCTGTGTTTTTGAGCATGTCCTGTAGAGAAAGTGGAGACAGGTTTGAGACCTAGGGGTGTATGGTTCCTATCTTGCTATGAGCAAGCAGAGAGACAAAGAGTAGGCTGGGGCTTTCCTGGATTTCTGAGCTGGGGTGGCAGTGTCCTTTCATTCTGCACACTGTATGTGACTCATTTCTCAGGACTGTGAGGCAGTTTCATACTGCTACTTTTAAGGAGAGCTGAAGATAGAGAATTGTTTAGGTTGGAAAAAACCTCTGAGACCATCGAGTCCAACCAATGCTGAGATCCATCTAGGATCAGCCCATGGTGATGAAGTTGCAATTGCCCCCGGGTACAACATTTGCATGAGAGCACTTGCAGCTTCATTGGCAGTGCACTGTCAGGCAGCTGGGATCCAGTTTCTCATGTCGCATTCCATGAGAGCACAAACCACCAAGTGAGTCAGTGCTCCACTCAGACTGGCCCTGTTTGCAGCACTCCTTGTGTGCAGCTGATGAACTGGAAGTTCCAGTTAACACTGTCAGAGGAGTCTGGAGGTGCTGTCTTCAGCATGAAACCTTCCCTTTGAGTGAGTCTTTCAGAGGGTGGGCCTGATACGGGGCAGCGTTCCTCCTCCATCCCGTCCTTCCTGCAGTCGTTTTCTCTATTCAAACTCTTCTCCCTAGGCATGAATCTTCTTTGCAAAAGCCACCAGGCAGTTTTGTCCGAGGCAGACTGGTGACTTGTGACAAGAATTCCCAGCATGTGAGAGGCACAGTTCAGAGCAGCACACCTGGCACAGAGCTGCCATTCATCACTGTCTTACTGCAATCATGATTTAGATGTTGAGAGGAAGAAAAACCTACCTCTCTGCCAGTCCTGGCAGTGTGATTTGAGGGTTTTCCTGTCTATTTTCATGTGTTTATGTCTGGATTCTTCTAAAGTGAAATGTGACACTGGTGAGGAGTTGGCACTGGTGATCCAGAGTGCAGCAATGCTAAATTTGTTTCAGTGTAGTTCAAGGAAACTATTACTGGTAGATTTTTCTTTGTGAGAAACATCAGAGCAAGACAAAGCTTGGGTTTGATGGTGAAAAAAATGTGTAGTCATTTTTAAAAGCTGGTGGTAAATGAATGGCAATAGCTACTTAATTATATAAATGCTTCCCTTGTGGATTCAGCTGTATGTAGGATTCTTTCCCTGCTTCGAATTACATATGATATTGAACCTTTGGGGTTTTTAACGCCTTGTATCTACATGTGGCTGAGTTTCAGAACTGCTGAGACATCTTCTAAAATTTGATATCTTTGCATTCTTGTGTAAGAGTCCTTTTTGGAGGCTGCCACAAGCCAAATTTAGTAACAGCAGAACTCAAGTTTGGTTTCAGCTTTTTGTGCAATCAGAGAAGTGCATTCCCCACTGGTTTCATAGAAGCTTTTTGTTTTAGCCCAAAGGCTAACAAATCACAGAATGGCTCAAGTTGGAAAGGACTTCAGGGATATTGATGATCAGAGGGCTGGGGCACCTCTCCTGTGGAGACAGACTGAGAGAGTTGAGGTTATTCAGTAAGGAGAAGATAAGGCTCTTAGGTGACCTTATTGTGGCCTTCCAGTATCTTAAGGGGACCTACAAGAAAGCTGGTGAGGGACTTTTTAGAGTGTCAAGCAGTGATAGGACTGGGGGGAACGGAGCAAAGCTGGAACTGAGTAGATTCAGATTGAATGTTAGGGAAAAGTTCTTCACTATAAGGGTGGTGAGACACTGGGACAGGTTGCCCAGGGAGGTGGTGGAAGCCTCATCCCTGGAGATCCTTAAGGCCAGGCTGGATAGGACTCTGAGGAACCAAATCTAGTGTGATGTGTCCCTGCCCATGGCAGGGGCTTAGAACTGGATGAACTTTGAGGTCCTTTCCAACCCGCACCATGGGCAGAGAGGTCTCTCAGCTAGATTCAGCTGCTCAAGGCCTCATCCAGCCTCGCCTTGAACACTCCCACAGAAGATCATCTTCAGCAGTGCCCCAGCTACACAATGATCTTTTGCTAGCCCAGTAGAGAACTGCTAGCTGCTCTTGAGTTTGAGACAGTGATGCACTGTTGGTATCATGAGCTCCAGCTCCAAAATCTCTAAGCCTGTTTCAAAGTGCTTTATACAGTGACTAAGTAAGTTTGTTCCTGTTGGGCAGGTGTAAGGACTGCAGCACTGAAGGAGAAACACTCCCTTTTTGAAGCTCATAGAGTAAATTGCTGTCAAACTTAAAAGAATCAACCCAGGTTAAATTGTTGCCTCAAATGCCTAATTATTGAGGAGACTTCATCTTTCTGGTAGGTTAGATTTAAAGCTTGTTTTGTGCAGATTCTAACACAAACACTTCTATAGCATGATAAACAAGTTTGTGAATCTCCCAACTCAAAAGAGTTCTGTGTCTTCTGGGGTTGTAGATTCTGCTCAGGTCACAGAACTGTTTAAAATGATTGACACCTGACTTGTGTGGACTGAGTTTTTCAGGTGCTTGTTTCCTTTTCTGGCTGCTTAGGTTAGTAATAGGGAAAAGTAGCTAGCACTGGTTCATCTTTGTTTTAAATGCCTGAATTTCCTATCCTAACATTTAGAAAACTTCTTTTTACTAAGTGGAGGAAAGTTGCTTTTCAGCTGCAGTCCTGCCGATGAATATTCAAACTGGAGTTCTTGATTCACTTGTCCAGTAGAACCCAATATTTGCCTTGCCTGATGTAGACACAGCTAAATCTGTTACCTGCTCCTCTACTTTGTCTTAATTTGTCCAAGCAGTCATAGCCTTGAGGTTCACTGTTGTGGAGAGATGTGTGAAAATAAGAGTTTATGGGAATGAGTTATTTTTCAGTTATTTTTCTGTTTCTAATGATGTTTATATCCATTTTCTAGGACCATGCCAAGAAAAAGAAAGCTGTTGGGTCAATTAAGTGCTCTGCAAAGCAACTCCTCCAGTTTCCCTCCATGTGATGCTTTGGACAACCTGAGTGCCACACCAGATGGCAATTCTTCTCCAAAAAGCAGCAAATATTTTGCTGTAGAGAAAAAAAAACCTTCCCAACTAGAAGCAGATTTTTTCAACCAGCCCTGTATTAGCCTGGCCAAGGCCTTTCTGGGACAGGTAGGACCTGAACACTGAACTGACTGTCCCGAAGCACTTCCTAGCTACTAACTTGGGGTGAAAGGATGGAAATCTTTTGTTGCCATTTGACTGCAGGGCTTTGCTGTTTCAGGAGTGCAGCTCTGAGTCCTTCTCTTGTTAACTGCAGTGGAATTTAAAGACTAGTAGCTGTCTGTTTCAGATGAAGTCCAGGGGAGGCACTTCTTAAGTTTAATTTACTCTCACATTTCAGAATTAGCGTTTTGTAGCATATTTCTCCTTTTTTATTCTGGTTTACTGCAATGTACCCTTGCTGCTTGTGGTTCAAAGGTTATTTCAGGCCCATTATTTTCCTTTCAGGCACTCCTTTACTTGGTTTTGGCTTTTGCTTATCCCAGAGGAAAGTGATGCTCTGCAGTCAGCACCATCTTCTCTGCTCCCATTTTACTGTCTTGTGATGGTGATAGCATGGCAGACCCTGGCCCTTTCTTCACCAGCATCCACTGTCACAGTGTACTTGAGCATTTCATTTTTGTCTGCAAGGTCAGCAGACTGCTTGCTACTTTCTTTGATGCTGCCCTCTATGCTTCGGAAGTTCTGCCTCATTCTACCTGCTGTCAGTTTTGCTGTTCTGAATAACTCAGTATTGTCAGTACATGTGGGAAGCTCTCTGTGTTAACCTTTCTGAGGTTAACAGGCCCTAGCATGTGGAGACTTTGAGGACTCCACAGTCTTGTCAGCTAAACTCTCTCCACTCCAAAAACTGCTCTTCCTATCTTGGCTGAGTTTTCAAGGCATTCCTTGTTTTTGAATGGATCTTCTCCCTTATCCCCTTGCAGAAACTTTGAAGGAGTCTTTGGACCTTGTTGAAAGCCTTTGGAGATTAAATGTGTCTCTTCTGCTCAGTGAGTCCTTCAAAAACCTCTCCTGCTGTTTCCATGGGAGTGAGTCTCTCCAGTGTTTGCCCTATAAAAAAATCTGCTCTGGAACCTCCTAACCACAATTGAGTTTAGTTTCACTGCTGTGCTGTTACCTTCTTGGAGTCTTTTTTACACCTTTGTCCATAGGTTTAGATGACTTCAGGAATTTGTTGCACACACTGTTGGTTTTGGCCTGCCTTGCTGCCTCTAGCTTTATTTTGTTTTCTGAGGATATCATCTTGCTTGTAATTAACTCCTTTGCTCTGCTCTTTCACCCTGCTGGGTTTTCTTTTCGTCTGCCTTAACCTCCCTCTGATACATGCTCTGTGTGTTTGCTGTCTTTATAGACATCCTGCTAGAGGTTTGTCTTCCCAGCTTTAACCTTTGGCTGCCTCCCTAAGTTCTTCCTAACAAGCTTCCTCACTTTATGTAGTTTCCCCTTTTTGCTGGTAAGCAGGACTCTGACAAGATTATTTTTGGACCTCAGAGCTCGTGGAAGGACACTAAAGTTTATACTTCATGGCCATGACACAAAGTTGTTTTTTAGGGATAAGTCTTTGGAAAAGACACTGCTTTTGCTCTGAACTGGTTTGAGAGTTTAGGCTCTTGGCAGGTCTTGAATTACTCACTCTGCAGAGTATTGGATGGTGTCTGAAATAACCAGCCTGGAGCTCTGTGTCCTGTCCTGATGTGGGATTTCCTTGGTCTGCAAGAGGATAACCTGAAGGCTCCCAGTACTGACAGTTTGTTGTTGTCTCAATGACTGACATCTCTCTGCTTTCATTTACCCTGGGCAGCTGCTATTATTAGTCCTAATTCTCTGCTTTTCCCATGTAGGCCTAGAATTACAAACCAGGTAATTTCTATCTGAATTTTAGATGTTTCTTTGCAGTATAAGCCTCAGTCTTCCCTGCCCTCTTCTCTTACTTTCCTCTAATTACCAATACAATGTTTCATTCACTATCTTATTTTCTAATGACCAATACAATGCTTCATTCACTATCTTATTTTGTAATTACCACTACCATGGTCCTATTTAGGCCTAGAATTACAAACCAGGTAATTTCTGTCTGAATTTTACATTTTTCTTTGCAGTATAAACATCACTCTTCCCTGCCCTGTTCTCTTACTTTTTTCTAATTGCCACTATAGTGCTTCATTCATTATCATATTTTCTTCTAATTGCCTCTACAACGCTTCGTCCATTATCATATGTTCTTCTAATTACCACCACAGTGCTTCATTCACTGTCTTATTTTCTTCTAATTACCACCACAATGCTTCATTCTGCCAAATTTTGGAGGTGCCTGGTACCTCACTTTGACTGTGAGAACTCGAGTTCTTAGAAACAAAAAAACTACCCCAAAATAGACACTCAGTAAATGGCCTCTGGAAAGGGCACACAACAGCAAGGTGACATCCAGCTGCCAGCAGTGGAAGCTGACTTCTGGCACATCCTTGCTGATCCATTAGCAATCCAGCACGGACATCTGGTGGGAATGGAGCTGGGTTTCTTGGAGGTCAGTTTTGAATGGCTGGCTTTCAGCTATAGGAGTGCTGAGTGGTATAATTAAACGGATAGCTGCTGCCTAAACCAGGCCATACTGCAGGATTTATTAAACACTTGTTTAAGAAATCCAGTCAAGCCAGAAAAGCCTTTGTAGGAAGTTCAGTGATTGTTTTCTTTTTAAAGAGAATCTTTTCACTGTCACAGTTTTCCTCCCTTCACGTCTGCTTTAGATTAGGCAAGGAGGTGCCAGCAGCAAGGAACATGCTGCCAGCACAGAGCTCTACTGCTGGCTGCCTGAGGCCAGTTCCCAGCTCCCCTGTACTGCCCTTCTCTGTGTGCAGCAAACATGGAAATAATTTCTGCACATTTTGGCCATGGTTATCTCTATGGGCAGGGGCTAGGACTTGTTTGAAACATCACTGAGGGTCCAGACCATCTAATCACGGGAGCTATTTAATTGTGCCTCAGTCCTGTTGCTGCTGATTTAAAGAATGCACATCCATGATGCTTCAAGGTTAATATTGTTGGTGCTTTTTTGCCTTGAACCTGGTGGATTGGGGTGGAGAATAGAGCAAATAACCACAAAAGCAAGTCTGTGGGCTTCATTGTAGATAGGACCATAAATTGGTTCTTTATGATGCTGCCACATGTAGCAACTCCAGGCATTTGGCAGGGTGAATGGCAGGCAGGAACTTCTTGCACTGGGCTGTGGCCTGAGCAACAGGAGCTGGAAGGGTTCACAGTAGCTGCCAGGCTGGACTGATGGGTGAAGAGCAGAGCCTATAGCACGAGCAGGTCCTTTTTCCTGACCTCTCTGTTTCCACAGTCCTGGCACTCTGGTTTTTCTGTTCAGAGGGTTGCTAACTAATGCATCCTGACCTCTCTTTCAGATTTTAGTCCGCAGACTTCCTGATGGCAGAGAACTCTGGGGGAGGATTGTTGAAACAGAAGCTTATCTGGGTGGGGAAGATGAAGCTTCCCACTCGAAAGGGGGGAAGCAGACACAGCGCAATGCAGCGATGTTCATGAAGCCAGGAACTCTCTATGTCTACCAGATCTACGGCATCTACTTCTGCATCAACGTCTCCAGCCAAGGTGAGCCGCACCCCAGGGGCTCTGCCTGCCCACAGCACAGCTACTCCTGCTCTGAGCTCCTTAAGGGCTGGCATCTGGGTTCTGGCACTGTGGACAGATTGTCTGTACTATCAACATTATACCAAGGCCATCTCCAGCTGCACACTGACCAGCCCAATGGGCTCTTGGTCCCAACCATGTGAGCTGCTCAGGCACAGGAAAAAAGAGAAGGGGAGAGCCTTCATGGAATGAAGTATTTTTTGTTCTGAAGGCCTGGTTGTTGCCTTATATATGTGATTCACAGGATCCCAGGATGTTAGGGGTTGGAAGGGACCCAAAGAGATCACTGAGTCCAACTCCCTTGCCAGAGCAGGACCATACAATCTAGCTCAGGTCACAGAGGAATGCATCCAGACAGGCCTTGAAAGTCTCCAGAGGAGACTACACAACCCCTCTAGGGAGCCTGTTCTTGTGCTCTGTGACCCTTAAAGAAGTTCCCCCTTGTATTGAGGTAGAACCTCCCGTGCTGCAGCTTATATCCATTATTCATTGTCCTATCACAGGGAGCAAGTGACCTTTGTTCCTCCAAAGTGGTGATGGAGAAGTCAGTTTGCAGCCCAATGACAGCCTAAATCTGTTGTCATGACATTTTTTTCTGTCTCCTATTATCTTCAGAATCTGTAAATGTTGGGGAAAACAAAAAGGTCTGAGATGTCCTAAACTTAAGCAAGGGGTCACTGTTAGGGGAGTAGTGAGACGCTCCAACAGGCTGCCCAAGGAGGCTGTGGATGCCTCCTCACTGGGGGTGTTCAAGGCCAGGCTGGATGAGGCCTTGAGCAGCCAAATCTTAGCTGAGAGGTGTCTCTGCCCATGGCAGGGGGGTCAGAGGAGATGATCTCTCAAGTTCCTTCCAACCTGAGCCATTCTAGGATTCTGTGATTCCTTAGGGTGGTATTCTTGGTGTTTGAAACATTAGGAGGAATCATTTCTGTTAAAAGAATTCAAAAAGGTAGGCTTTTCAAGTCTAAAAAGATTTCTTTGAGATTTATCCTTTGGGAAAATTTCCTTTCTATACCTGTTTAGTTTTGCAGCAAATCAGTTGCAGAACTCAGTATGTGATGGATTTAGCTGGAGTTTTTGGTGCAGATTTACTCTGTGTTAGACTGTCACACATGCAGCCATGCTGACACCAAGCACAGATGGCACCACCAGCTTTGCCAGGAGCACACTGCAGTAGAGAGCATGGCTCTGCAGAGAATCACAGAGATCTGGGTTGGAAGGGACCTCCAAATCTCATCCAGTTCAACCCCCTGTGCAGTCAGTAGGGACATCCTCAACTATCTCAGGTCGAGCTGCACCTTGAGTTTTTTTCGGGGATGAAGCCTCAGCTACCTCCCTGGGCAACTTGTTCCAGTGTTCCCAGCACCTTCACAGGTGCGTGGCTGCTGATGGATCTGTCCACAGTAGGATTTATCCCTGCCATACATTTGCTCAAGTGCAGATATGCTGGAAGAGAAGCTGGAGAGGGATCCTACCTGAGGAGCTTTTGTCATCTGGAGATGGAGAAGCAGCCTGTCCTGTCATTTAGCCCGAGGGAAGGGTTGAGGTCATCTTTCCTGGTGCCACTCATGCACCTGGGTAAAGGCAGAAGCATTTCCTTCTCTGGATATGGGACAGATCTTGGAAACCTTAGAATCTGGCTGTGGCTGTGCAGAAAACACAAGGAGACACCACCCAAGAGAAGTGTTGTGGCATAGCTTGGTGCTCCTTGGTAGCACAGAGCTCTGGATGCAGGTGGGATGGGTTTCAGAGAATTGGATACAAAGTATTCAGGGTCTCCTGGGAATGCTGTGAAAAGCCGAGAGGGCTGTGGTTTGCTTCTCAGTTTGCCAAGGTGGGCCTTCTGCAGCCAGACCTGAAAGGACAGCTTGTGAAGCCCAGATCTCAGGGATGCTCTGCCCAGGCTCAGGGTCACAGTCTGTGGACTTCCCCTAACTTTCTGATCCTAGACAAAGACTTTGAAGGAAGCATTTCAGGAGCAGTGAGTCAGACGGGTGGAGAGAGGAGAAGACTGTCTTCTCTCCAGTGTCCAAGAGCTGTTTCCAAGAATGGGAGCTGGAGCCATTCCAGGGAAGCAGCAGCAAGCTGCATGGTGTGGGGGGATGGACTTCTCTATCATTGTATGATTTCTAACTGCTCCAGGAGGGAATTGGCCTCTGCTGTGCTGTCAGATCCCAGGTTTTAGCTCTGAATGCTACTCATTCCATGGAATGACGTCTGGGCATGGGAGGCAGACACTTCTCTCTGGACTTGGCACTGCTGCTGCTGGCCTGTCAGTGTCTGTATCTGTGCTGGGCAGATGCTGAAGCTAGATAACCCCTGAGAACAAACAGCTGCAGGCAGGAGTTGAGCTGGAAGGATTCATCTACTCCTTAATGGTTAAAAGTTCATCAGTGCAAGCATGCTTAGGAGGACCTGGACATCAGCCTGGAGGTGTGCGCAGGGATGGAGGCGGTAGCTCACTGTGGCATCCCTGCACCCTTCCCCTGCCTGCTCTGTCCATGCTCTGGGAGCAGCTGCAGTAGCTGAGGGCCTCTCTCTTCACATGAAGGACTCAGTTCAATTCAAATGTACCCAGGGTTTCCACTTGTATCTGTGAAAGATGAAAGCAATTAGTGCAGTGAGGGTCTCCTCAGAGTCCCAGGGCTGTGCTGGCTAGCGAGGCAGGCTCCTGATGTGGAGGAGGACTCTGGGCATGGATAAAAGCAGACTTCAGACATGGAGCATGTTCTTAAAAATCTCAGATGACCTTTGAGCTCTGAATCTCTGTAGTACAGGGAAGCAACTTTTGTCTGCCAGATTTGCATCAATTCCTGCCCTTAGAGAGGGGAGTGCCTGGGAACAGATTGCTGGCAGCTGCTGAGCTGCTCCGAGGGCAGTGGAGGGCTCTGAGCAGGTTCAAGGAAACAACCACACCTCGCAAAGCCAGGACTCAGGCTCTCAGCTGGGAGCCAGCAGGGTGATTTGGCGTGGGAGCTGTACAGCACATGAGAGAGGTTCTATTTTTGGAAGCAGCAGGTCCCTAGGGATCTGCCAGTGCCTGCACAAAAAGCCTTTGCCAGGCGTGAGCAGGGCTGCAGATGTTTGAGGCTGGAGAGAGGGCTCTTGTGGAGCGGCACTGCACAGCTGCTGGTGGCAAGAATGCCGTGGGTGGCCTGGCACAAGGGGTGCTGTGTGGGGCACTGCACACAGCCTGCTTTGCCAGGCACTCTCCTCGCCCACTCATGTCATGAGAAGACCTCCTGCTGTCCCATGGAAATACCGAGGAAGTGCTTATGTCCCACTTAGACACTGCCCACTAAGGGCAGTGTCTATGCTCAGAGCTGCATCTTCACTGCCACCAAAATCAGGGAGGGCAATTAGTTACAGCTCCCATGGGGACTGCTAAGAGTGGCAGATCACACTGGAGAAGAGATCCCGTCAGTGTGCTTCACTTCTTGTAACAGAAGGTTCTCCTCTGCTGAAGTGATGCCCCCTGGGCTGTGCCTCCTACAGACAGAGGCTGTGCAGCTCCTTCCTGCCCTGCCCCTTGCAAAGCTTCCCTGGCACAGGGGGTCAGATTGCTCTGTCGTAGCAACAGTCTCCCCGCTGCTGTTCCACCTCCAGGAGGGTGTTAGAATCGGCAACGCCTGCAACCAGGGCTCCCTCAAGCAGCAGCAGCAGCAGGGCCAGTGCCTGCAGGTCCTCCCTGGGTTTCTCTTTGCTCAATCTAACTCTGCAGGCTGCCTCTGTCTGCTGGCAGCATCCGGGCTTACCCCCCTCCTTTGTTAGCTCGAGCTGTCCTAACTGAAGTGGTTGAGGTCCTCTGGGTTTCTTTGGGTGGCTGTGCCAGAACTCAGCCATGAGTCTGAGCATTGTGCTGACATAAGGAAAGCCTCTCGCCCTTTGGCAAGCCTTGGAGCAGCAGCTAGGTTAGGAACAGCAAGAAGCAGGGCTGGGGAAAGCAAGACTCAGAGCTGTGGAGCACTGGACACTCAGATGAGGGAAAGGGGTGCACTGACCATGGGCTGACTCCAGAGCATGGCTCATGAAGTCAAGAGGCCCAAGGACAGGCTCTGTGGGTGGGCATGCAGATGACACCTGGCTCCACTGGGCTAAGCTGGGCCACAGGCTGAACTGCTGCTGGTGGTGAGGCTGGAACCTGAGACGTTCTTGGTGAAGAGCTCTGCTCTAACTGGTTCTTGTCCTGCACAGGGGAAGGGGCTGCAGTGCTGCTTCGCTCCCTGGAGCCCCTGCGGGGTCTGGAGGCAATGCGGGAGCTGCGCAGCACTTCCAGGAAGGCACCCAGCAAGCTGCTGAAGGACTGGCAGCTCTGCAACGGCCCCTCCAGGCTCTGCCAAGCCCTTGGCATTGACAAGGCTTTTGACCAAAAGGACCTGACTCAGGATGCAGCCATCTGGATGATGCCTGGACACGACCTACCAGGGGAGCAGGACGTGGTAGCCACAACAAGGATCGGTATTGGCAACCGGGGAGAGTGGACACAGAAACCTCTCAGGTTTTACTTAAGAGGAAACAAATTTGTGAGTGTTGTAGACAAGAAAAGAGAGAGGGAGATGGCAGCAATGGGACATATCTCTTGCAGCTGACAGGTCTTGCAAATCTGCCACCACCCGGGACGTGAGCTGTGCTCTGGGTGGTGCCTCACTGCCAGGCAGCAGCTGGGGCAGTGTGGCTGGGAGGCTTTTAACAATAAATGTTCTCTATCACCAGGAATGCGGAAGGACAAATTTGATCTGAGGGGTCTGGCATGGGATTCCCAGCCAGAGCTGTGGTTGGGTTTGGATCCTGAAGACCACTTTCTGCCTTGGAAGTAGATCCAGGCTTAATTAAGGTTCACAGCTCTGCCTTGCACCCCAGCAGAGGTCATCACCTGGTTGCTGCAGGGTAGTAGTCCCAGGAGTGGATGGCAGCAGGGCTGGCTGAAAGGGTGAGGGCTGGTTAGAGGAAGGATCTCACTGTTGTCTACAGCTACCTGCTGGGAGGGTGTAGAGAAGACAGAGCCAGGCTTTTGTCAGGCAGGATGAGAGGCACTGGGCACAAACTGTGGAAAACAGGAAATTCTCATTAGCTATATGGAAAAAAAAATTCCCATGGGGTGGTCAAACACTGGCACAGTGACCCAGAGAAGCTGTGGGATGTTCAAAGCACTGACAAACTCCTGAGTGACCTGATCTAACACACTTTCTTTGAGCAGAGGTTTGGACAGAAGACCTCCAGAGACACCTCCCAACCTATCCCAGTCTGGAACATCCAGCTTAGGGAACAAGAATGGAGTTTATTTCCCCAGCTGCTTTTGAAAGCGGGTCAAAACTTAGCAGTGTGTGAATCCCAGTAAGCTCCAACACTGAGATTGCTGTGATGCCACATCCTGCAGGAGGCACAGGAGGAAAAATCCCCAGGGACTGAGGTGGGAGCTACAGCTCCCAGTTGGACCCAGTTTGTGCAGGCAAGTGAAGCTGCACTGTAAGAGCCTGCAGCTCTGGGAGAAACTTCAGTCTGTGGCTGTGGTGTAAGGGAAGGTCTTAAAGGGAAGTCTCAGCCCTGGAAGACACCACCATGGAGGTGAAGGACTCCCTCTACACCTTCTGTCATGGCCACAGCCTGAAGTCTCTGCCATACCCACCCACATGGTTGTGCCAGGCTGTAAGCAGAGAGGCAGCAAGGCCTGTGAGGGTGGCAGGAGGGACTCATCCTGCCTTGTGCTCTGCTCTGGCCTGGGACCAAGGACACAAATACATAGCAGCAGGGTCAGTGACAGACCCCTAAGACCCCCCCAGACCCATTTTGGGAACCTTCCAGAGCACCACAGTGCCCAGGCCCAGCAAACTGTGCCCTAATGGGAGGACCCCAAGGCCCTGCAGACTATAAAAGAGGCCAAGTTAGTCAGGCTGAGCTGGCACCCCATGGACATGGAACCCCACGTAGGAGACCACACCACATGCCACTGGAGCCTGGGATGTGAAATCTTTTTGTTTTCTCTGTCCTTTCCCCTCATCTTCTCCAATGCCTTCTGCCCCTGTGTGACACTGGGCAGGCTGCAGAGCACCTCCTTTCCTGTGCTGCTGCTCCTCTCTGGCTTGAATGAAGAACTCTCTTGGGTTCCACAGCCACCTGGGGCTGAGTTCCCCTTGGCCTGGCCATGGGGATCTCAGAGCTCAGCATGGCCCTGTCCCTAAGCACAGGCTTTGGGATTCAGGTCACCTTCCCTGGGCATGCAGCACAGAGTGCTGAGCAGCTGTGGGGACTGGGGGCCTCAGGCCAGGTCTGAGCTGCGACACTCCTGCTGGCCCCAGAAAGAAGACTGCTACCCCTTGTTCCAGCTTTGGCATGGCTGCAAGAGCAGTGCTGATGAGAAAACACAGCCACATACAGTCCTGTGTGTTGTTTTCCAGCTGGACAACTTTAGCTGAGGCCAGATTCCCAGTCTGGCTCTCTGCAACCACAGCCATGCTGGCAGAGAGTGGAATAGATGAACTAAATGAACCCTGAGGGACAGGTCTGAGTGCCCTTGGCATCAGCCTGTGGCTGTGTGGAACAACATCCATGCACCTGCAGCTCAGGCAGCTCACTTCAGCCCTGTCCACCAACCAAGCTCCCCACGCCCAGTCAAAAACTGGCAAGCCTGAACAGCCACAAGCACAAAGGCTGTGTGGTGCCAGCGTGATCCGACAGGCACTTGGTGATGGGGATGCTGAGGAGAGGAAATAACAAGCTTAGACCTCACTGAGCAGCTCATTCTCATTCATGAAAATGTTTACTGGTGATGCTTCCTACCTGTGTCCTCACTGCTGCCACATAGCAATGGCCAGGCAGAGGTCCCTGGCACCCAGGTGCATTTCCCTAAAAGCCGTCTCGGCTCCACTCTGCCCCCAGGAAGAGGCCGTGGATGCTGTGCCACGGGGACAGGCTGCCCACGAGCCATGGTGCTGAGGAGCAGAGGAGGTGCTGCGAGGTGCCAGAGGTGAAGGTCGGTCAGTAACACTGCACTGGAAAGCTGCTTGGCCTCTCTCACAAGCCCTGGGAGGGATCGGGGCAGCGAAGGGCTCTGTACCAGCAGCTCCCAAGATATGAACGTGGCACAGCAGCAGGCCAGGCTGAGCAAGCTCTTGGTGTCCTGTAGCAGCCCCCAGATCTCTCGTTCAGACCGAGCAGCCAGGGAAGGAGGTGTGCAGGGCAGAGCTGGCTCGGTAGCACATGGCGAGGAGGAGCTTCAAGTCGCCTCCAGTCTGTAAGGATTCCCCCTTTACAGGTTGCCTCCTTGGCTACTCAGGTCACTTTAAGAGAGACTGGAAGACGGAAATGACAGGGTCCTCGTGGCTGGTGACCACCAGCACGCTGCGGAACTTGTCGAAGAGCATGAGGAGCTGGGAGCGCCGCATGTTCTCGTTGTACATGATCTCCTCCAGGTGGTGCCGCCCGCGGAAGTAGTGCAGCAGCCTGTGGGCAGGAGAGCAGGGTTAGTGCCGCCTTACCTCTGACCTGCCCACCTCACTCTGGGGGAGCAGCTGATAGAGAGCAACCCTGCAGAAAGGGACTTGAGGGTGCTAGAGAATGAGAAGCTGGGCAGGAGCCAGCAATGGGCACTAGCAGCCCAGAAGGCCAAGGGCAGCCTGGGCTGCATCCAAAGCAAGGTGGGCAGAGATGGAGAGAGAGGATCCTGCCCCTCTGCTCTGGGGACACCTCACCTGCAGGGCTGGGGCCAGCAATGGGACCCTTAACACAGGAAGGACATAGACCTAATGGAGAGGGTCCAGAGCAGGCCACAAAAATGATCAGGGGGTTGTAGCAGCTCTGCTAGGACAGACTGAGGGAGCTCGGGGTGTTCAGCCTGGAGAAGAGAAGGTTTCTGGGAGACCTTTCAGTGCCTGAAGGGAGCTACAAGAAGGCTGGAGAGGGACTTTACAAAGGCCTACATGGACAGGATGACGGCAATGTCTTCAAACTAGAGCACAGCAGATTTAGACTGGATCTTAGGAACATGTTCTTTACTGGGAGGGTGCTGGAACACTGGAACAGGTCGTCCAGGGAGGTAGCTGAAGCCTCATCCCTGGAGATAGAGTGAGGCTGGACAGGGCTCTGGACAACCTGATCTGGTTGAGGATGTCCCTGCTGACTGCAGAGGGAGCTGGACTGGCTGAACTTCGGAAGTCCCTTCCAACTCAAAACCATTCTATGCAAATTCTTTCTAGCCAAAGGTTTCCAAGCTTGGGACACTTCTTGAGACTGTCAAATTTTCAACACAGTTTTAACACCAGAAAGCAAAGAACCACAGCTGACAACAAGCCCGGAGAAGCAGGCTGTGGCAGATTGACTCAGTTGGATCTATGCTGCCTGTGGCCACAGCTCTGGGTACCCGCCTTTGCTGTGAGAATTAAGAGCATATTTTCCCTCTCAGCCCTTCAAAGAGCCTGGAAACTGCAGTTTGTGCACTCCTGAGGTTTGCTCAACTTGGGTTAGATGCAGCAGTCACAACAGGGAGAGGAAGATTGTGGTGACAAGCAGTACAGTTATAAATCTACCACTCCAGGAGTTACTAAAGCCCCCGAATAGTCCCCAAACCCTGAAACTAAGCTCAGACCACACTGGTTTCTAAATTCCCAGCTCCCTTTAAGCAGAGGCAGCACAGAGCTCCCTTTCCTGGCCATCAACACAGTACAGCCAGCAGCCCTGCAGTCAGTCATGGTAGGGTCTGAGACAAACCACTGCCACTGCTGTGGACCTGTTCCTCAGAGCCCATCAGAGCCATGACACCAAGGCAGAGCTCCAGGCTGCTGCTCAGTCTCTTAATTAATTGTCTGGGCAACCTTCCAGCTGCAGGAATCATCCCACAGGTCACTCAAATCCTGCTGCCCATCGGGGCCCTGTGCTGTGTGCTAGGATTGCTTCCCCAGCTAGGCAGAGAGATGTGTGCCCACGTGTCTCACACCATGCTCTGCTCTCTGCTTCAGCAGCTTCTCCTGGACCTTCCACAGTATCTGCAGCTCAGGAGTGTGCTGGCCTGCTGCTTCATGCCAGCTGGCAGTACAAACGAGTGGAGGTGACCAGATGTGTTTTCCCATTCACTTGCACAGCTCTCCTGCAGGAACAGCCCTCAAGGACACCAAGCATCCCTTGGGGCACTCCTGCCTAGGTCCATGTGACAGCGGGACGGGGCCTCTCATGCCCAGCCTGGCTGTCTTCTGCTGCTCAAGTGAGGCCCTCCTGTCACCCACTGCCCCTCCTGGGTGACTACAAAGGAGTCACAGAGGTGTTACCTTTAGTCTGCTGCCTGGTTTGCTGTGTTTCTCCTCTCAGCCCAAAGCTCAGAGCCAAGACCCTCACTGCCTCACCCCAGCAAGCTGACAGCTCTCCTGCTCTGATGCTCATCTGCCAGCTGTAAGTGGCACCATGATGTAGAACAGGCTTGCTGTGTCCCTGTACCTGCCATGCAAACACAGAGCAGAGGGACAAGCTCCAGGTTTGTTTTCCTTACCACTCTCTGGGATGGGCATTTGCCTTTTGCAGCAGCTCCCAGTGGCTAACTGACTTCCTCCCCTGGGCTGGTGGCAACCAGAGCGCACTGAGCAGAGGCCGGCAGCAGGGACAGCACAGGGCTATGTGTGTGGAAATCCAAAGCAGGCCCTTCCCTGAGGTATGGCAGGAAGTTTTGTGTATTTCATCCTGTTCAAAAAGTTGTCTTGGAGAAGATCTTCCAAGCTCCCTATTGCTTCCCTCACTGTGGTTGCCCACGCTCTCATCTCCTGGCACTGCTGTCTCCTGTGCAAGCCATTATGAGCTGGCTTTCAACAGTCACCCAGACCAGGCAGGAGTTTTCCCATAAATAAATCCATCCTCTATTCAAAAGGAGTCTGGATGTGCAGCCAGTCAAGATGAAATCTTTCCACTCCAATAAAACCTGGAGCGGATATTAAAGCATATCACAAAAATGCTGGCTGGAAGGCATCTCCAAAGTCTAGTCCAGCATCATGCTCCAGCAGGATTGCTGCCAATGTTGTAGCTGTTTCTAGCCGAGCTCTGAAACCCTCCAAGGGTGGAGACTCCTCCCACATGCCTGGGTAATCCATCCTGAGCAGCACCACCCTGCCAGAGAAGAGGTTCTTCTGAAAGTCTAGAAGCTGTAACTTGTGTCCCACAAGTCCAGTTAAGATGGGCACTGCCCTCACCTGTTTGG
The DNA here is from genome assembly GCA_013400475.1 of Tricholaema leucomelas. Taxonomy (NCBI): domain Eukaryota; kingdom Metazoa; phylum Chordata; class Aves; order Piciformes; family Lybiidae; genus Tricholaema lacrymosa; species Tricholaema leucomelas. The sequence continues at coordinate 656,711 of WAAF01001940.1, read as the reverse complement.
ACAATGAACATTGCTGGATCCAACCAGGACAGAGGATGGGCACTTCTTGGGGCAGAAGATCTGAGTCATAGAATCATAGAATGGTCTGGGTTGGAAGGGGTCTTCAAAGCTCATCCAGTCCAACTCCCTGCAGTGAGCAGGGACATCCTCCACTAGATCAGGTTGCACACAGCCCTATCCAGCCTCACCTTGAATATCTCCAGGCATGGAGACTCAACCACCTCCCTGGGCAACCTGTTGCAGTGTTCCACCCATGGTGCAGAACTTGTTCCTAACATCCAATCTAAATCTGCTGTGCTCCAGTTTGAAGCCACTGCTCTCATCCTGTCCCTGCAGGCATTTGTGCACAGTCTCCCTCCATCCTTCTTGCAGACCTTCAGGCACTGGAAGGCTGCTATTAGGTCTCCCTGGAGCCTCCTCTTTTCCCTCCAAAGCTGCACAGATGAGTCTGTGGACAGATGTGCACTTCCAGGTGCAGTGATGGAAGCCAATTGCTTTCCACTGCTCATCACTGCTCTCCCCTCAGCTGCAGAAGGAGCAGTGCAGTGTTCTTCAGAACAGCTCAGCCTGGGCATTCCAAGCAAACAGGCTTCCTCCTGGCCAAGGGGGCAGCTCTCCTATCAGCACTGCCTGACACTGCAGCACAACTGCCCACAGCTTAGTGCCACCAAGGAGCATTCCTCAGGGCAATCTTTACTCCATCCCCCTACCTGGGAGCAAGAAAAGCAAATCCCCAGAGTAGTTCCACAGCTGTGGCTTGGGAAAGAAGCCACAGTGTAGCCTCAGAAGCACTGCTCACTGTGCAGCCTGGAATGCTTTGTGCACACTACACAAGCCCTCTATTAGAAAGAACTCCTTTGCTTAAGTTTATTTCTGAAAGAGGTGCCAAACCTCATCCAGCAGCACCCAAGAGCTTGGATTTCAATTCCATTCACTGGTAGAAGGGTTAATGCAGCCATGCTGGAGCCAAGTGTCAGTGTTCCTCATTTCCCCTGAAGGTTTGTCTTGCACATATTGGCTTTGCATGGCCGTGGACAGGCACCAGCTCCTGCTGCCACCTGCTTAACAAGCACCAGGCCTTCAGAGAGAGGGACACAGAAAATGGATGGGGCTGAACATCATTGCTCTGCTGAAACAACTTTGGTGTGCACACAACTGCACGGGGAAGGGCTGCTGCAGCCTACTTAGGGCACTACCTGTGCATTTCTGGCAGGATTTGGCTCTGGGAGGCAGCTGAAGCAGCAGAGCAAATGGTCCTGGCAGTGTCTGGTCTGGGAAAGCATTCAGGCTGCCTTTGTGGCTGATGCTCTCTGCTTCGTGTTTGCCTGGGACAGCTGGCTGGAACTATCGGTGAGCATTCAACAGCTTCAGTCTGCCTGGACCTCTGCAGACTTAGAAGGTTGTTCCAGGCCATGTAGTTTCATGCTCTGTGTGTGGATACAGGGAAACTGGCAGGCAAAGAGTGATGTTGCTGCTGCCCAGCCACAGGCCTTGATGCTCCTCTATGCACCCAGCACCCTTTGTTCACAAGTGTTCTTGAGACACACACAAAAATTTTGGTCAGTAACTCACGTGCACAGGTGAATAGGGAACAAACCCAAAACCACCTATGCCTCAAATCACCCAAGCTAACAGGATTTGTTCAGAGTCCATGCCAAACCTGCAACTCTGTGGAAGTGCTGGAGCCAGTGCAGAGGAGGGCAAGGAAGCTGGGGAAGGGCCTGGAGAATAAATCTGATGAGGAGTGACTGAAGGAGCTGGGATGGTTAGTGTGAAAAAGAGAAGGCTTGAGGGGAGACCTCATGGCTGTCTACAGCTACCTGAAAGGAGGTCCTGGAGAGGCTGCTGCTGGTCTCTTCTCACAGGTAATTAGTGACAGAACAAAAGCGAATGGCCTCAAGCTGCCACTGGGTAGGCTTAGACTGGACATTAGGAAAACTTTTTTCCCAGCAAGAGTGGTCAGGCAGTGGAAAGTGCTGCCCAGAGAGGTGGTGAAATCACCAACCCTGGGTGTGTTTAAAGGTCGTCTGGATGTGGTGCTTGGGGCTATGGTTTAGGATGATCCTTGTAGAGCAGGGATATGGGTCAGGCTTGGTGAACCTGAGAGGCTTTTCCAACGGGAATGTTTCTGTGATTCTGTCATTCCATAACCCATCCAGGCTAAGAGCAAGAGGCTGCATCCTGCACTCCTCATCTCCTACCTCGCAAACATGCGCAGGTCTTCCGGATTCTGGGCAGCAGGGACGTTAAGGATAGCTTCCCTCTCATGCTCCAACAAGCTTGCTAGCAGATTCTCTGTCATCCTTTTATTCAGGGGTGAGTCCCCACCAGGTATCAACTCAGCACTGGAATTATCCATGCTGGGGCTTGTCAGAGTCATGTCATCACTGCTAGCTAGCAGGGGGAGAGAGAAAGAGAGACAGAATGTGCAGATTCCTCAGGAGAAGGATGCAAAGAGAATCAGTTCAGGGCTGTTTCTGTGCAGCCTGTCCAAAGATCACCTTCAGACTTGTAGAGCAAAGCTCTTGAAATGCTGCAGGGATCTGCAAGTGACAACCCAGCCATTTTCTCAATGGGGAAGCCCAAAGTTTCAACCAGACCATCAATTTCTGTGGAAATTTGTGCTTCTGGAGCCCATAAACAGTTCATAAGTAACATCTGAAAAGAAAATTCCCAGCCAGCTCTGCTGGAATGCCATGAAGTGGCAACATGAAAAGCCTAAGAACAGAGAAGGTGGGAGCAAGCAGAAAGGAAGGCCAAGAAGCAATATCCTGTTGTGAGCCTGCCAGAATAAGCAGATTGCAGACTCCTCTGGCTCACATTCCAAGATTTCTGCCTTAATTCCTGACTTCTGTAAAGCTGAAAGCTGTACAGACAATCTCTCCTGACAGGCACCCTCGGTGGCATTCTGAGAATGCTGCTTGGAGCACTGAAGAATGGCACCAAGGAGATTACGGAAGTCAGGAGACAAACAGAAACCACCCCTCTGTGAGAGTGCCAGCCAGTTCTGGCTCTCCTGAGGGAGCTCTACAGCCCATGGAAACCAATTGCAACCAAACTTTCACAGTTTTCTTCCCCTCCTCAAAAACCAAAGCTCACAAGCAGTGCAGTACCAGCCAGGGGAGCAGGGCAGCCACTTCTGAGTACAGCAGGGGAGTACAGAAGATACAGAAGGACCTCTAGTCATGACCAAATAAGAACTGGCTAATTACAGAGCATTACTTCTTTTTAAAGTCAGGACTTTAAGGTCCTCACTAAGCTTTTAAGATTTTTACCAATGCCCAGCATGAAATTTAAGAAGGATTGGGCCTAACCAGCATTACTCCAGCACAGACTGCCCTGGGCATGGCAAAGGGAGGCTCTGAGAGCGGGCTGTAGGCTGAAGAGCAGAGAAAAATGTGCTCATACTTGGAGAGCCAAAGCTGAGAGCATTGGGGGTGCTTAAACTTCGGCCTCCAACTCTGGCAGTGAAGGGCATGTCCTCATCTTGGGCACGGAACTCCTCCTCGTTAGGTGGCACCATCAGGCAGACATAGGTGTGAAGCTGAATGAGCAGCCGGTGCTGGAGCATCCAAATCACCATCTGAATGAGCTGAGTCTGCAGGGAAAGAAAGCAGGCATCAAACACCCAGGAAGTAAAAGAGAGAGGGAAAACAACGCACAGAGGTTAGGCCTGGTCACTAAGGAGCCACAAGGAGTAATGCTTCCCATACAACAGTTTTCTCTCTTCTCCTGTCCTGGCACATACATGAGCATCACAGCCAATGTGGATGCTTAGGCTGTAACCAACTTGTGTCTTTATGCAACAGTGGCCAGCACGGGCAGAGCCCTCAAAGCACCAGCCCTGCAGCCCTGCCATAGCTCAGCACCTGCTGTTTCCAGCAGGGCAGCTGAGTGCCCTCACCACAGCGTGCTTGTGCTTCAGCCATACAGCCCTGCTGGGAGCTGTTCTGTCCTCTTCTAACAAAACAAGCTTAGTAGCTGCCCCAAAACTGGGGTAGGCTTCCTTCTGAGAGACCAAGCATGGAAAAGGAGTCAACCAGATGCAGGCCCTGATGCCCACAGCCCAACAGTGTAAGGCCCAAGACCAGTTTGCTGGTTTCTACTCTGCTGAAATCAGCAGTCACTGAAGTGATCAGGTTGAAGTGCAGGCTCCCCAAGAAAGCCAGGGAGAGGGCAGGGTGATGGGGAAGAGCTGAAGCAACCAAAACAGGTGCCTAGAAGCAGAAGCCATTTGTTGTTGGGTGGCAAACTGCTGCCCAAACCTGTGAGAGACTCCAGAGACCCTGCCAGGACTCAGTGATGCAGCTACAGCACCAACAGATGCAGGAACCTTAGCAAGAGGCAGCAGCCTGCCACCTCCAAGAAGTCTCCTCCCAGTACCAAGGGTTAATGGCCCCCATTTGCTCAACACCCCTCTGCAATACAGGACAGGCCAAGTTTATGAAGGCAGTGAGGGTTTTAAGGGTGCAGGCAGCAAGTTTCAAAGGCTCATATTGCACAAACAAGTACAACACCTTTGTGGTAGAGCAGCTGAAGACCTGCACAGCATCCCCAGAGCACTGCTGCAAGCAGTGGGCAGAGTGAGGGACAAGGGTCGGTGGATTCTTGGCACAGCCCAGTCTCGAGTTTTGGAAGAGCATTCAGAGGGCATCATCCTGTCTCAATCTGTGCACAAAAAGTCTTTTCATATCACAGCAGGCAAGGCTTCCCAGAGCTAACAGCTCTGAACACCCTGATTCACTGCTTGGGGATTTCCTAGCAACAAGCACTGTTTGCTGAGAGCAACACCAGAGCATAAGCTCAGCCTTGAGAACAAAGTTAGCTCTGCTTCATTAATCATCAGGGGGACAGGCCAGACCTCAACAGAAGCCCCAAACCAAAGTTCACCAGCCCACATACTTCTTTTTCCATAAAGCTCAGCTCCCGCTCTGCTATCGATTTACAGAGGAACACCTCCTGCGTGCAGACAGACCCACGCCCTGACTTTTCAGGCATTACCACTTCTAGGGCCTGCAGGGATGTTAATCCTGCACCAGGTCATCTGGGATCACCTTCAAACACCTCTTGATCAGAAAAGCTATCACTCATTTGATGTGTTTAACAGCAAACCCACGGGAGAGGAAGGCTGGCTAAAGCTGCCAAATGCAGAGTGTTTTGCTAACATCTCAACTCAGCCTGGAGAAGAGAGGAGCCTTGCGCTGGTGATTCCACTGCTGGGAATCCTTCCTTCCAGCTGCAGGCCTGGATGGAACCATGCCTCATGTCTGTAACCTCTCTCTCCAGCCTGCCTGACAGCAAGTGAAAGAGGTCTCCACATTTCACTGCCCAAAAGAACCCTGCAAAAAGCCAAGGAGACAGGTAAGACAGCTCTGCCAGGCCTGCAGGCTCTGCCAGGTAGGGCCTGACCCACACCAACTCCCACCAGTCACTGGTGGTTTCCTGACCGACAAAATCAGCCAGCTGCTGTCAGCACAGCTCCCTGTGCCTGCAGAGCCTTACCCAGCACTCTCTGACTCTGCACAGGCACCTTTACCTCTGCACTTTGTGCAATTATCTATCAGTTGTGGCTCAGTGGGACAAGGAGCTAGGCAGAAGTGGTGTTACAGCTTCCCATCCATAATGGAAATGGAATATGTTCTGGAGTCTCCTTCTCTGGAGACCTTCAAAACCTGCCTGGACATGCTCCTGTGTGACCTACTCTAAGTGATCCTGCCCTGGCAGGGAGGTTGGTCTGGATGAGCTTTCAAGGTCACTTCAAACCCCTAATGTTCTGTGATGCTGTGAAAATATTGTACAACCAGGGACTGCCCAAAGCCTCTGTGCCCTAAGAGAAATGCTGGAGATAGACTGTGACTAACTTGAACCATGGAATCACTGAGGTTGGAAAAGACCTCTAGGATCATCAAGTCCAAGTGCTAGCCCAGCACTGCCAGGTCACTACTAAACCATGGCCCTCAGCAACACATCTACACAACTTTTAAAACCCTCCAGGGCCAGGAGGATTCTCAGAGGGCTGGAGCACCTCTCCTATGAGGACAGACTGAGGGAGCCAGGGCTGTTCAGTCTGGAGAGGAGAAGCCTCCAAGGTGATCTTATTGTGACCTTTCAGTATCTGAAGTGGGCTACAGGAAAGCTGGGGAAGGAGTTTTCAGGCTGTCAGGTAGGGATAGGACTGGGGGAAATGGAACAAAGATGGAAATTAGTAGATCCAGACTGGATGTTAGGAAGAAATTCTTCAGCATGAGGGTGGTGAGAGCCTGGAATGGGTTGCCCAGGGAGGTGGTGGCAGCCTCATCCCTGGAGGTATTTAAGGCCAGGATGGATAAGGCTCTAGACAGCCTGATCTAGTGTGAGATGTCCCTGCCCATGGCAGGGGAGTTGGAACTGGATGATCCTTGTGGTCCCTTCCAACCCTGACTGATTCTGTGATTCTATGATGGGACTCCGCCACTGTCCTGGGCAGCCTGGGCCAGGCCTTGACAACCCCCTCAGAAAATCAATTGTTCTTCATGTCCAATCTAAACCTCCCCTGGGGCAACTTGAGGCCACCTCCTCTCATCCTACCAAGAACTAGAGAACAGTGATGTTCCATATTGAAGTGAGCCCGAGCAGTCATCCCTATAGCAGAGAGAATGAAGATCATTGACAGTTGTCTGTAACAAGTCAACCTTCAATGGGAATTTAGTACCTCTGAAAGTCTAGTCCTAGAAAAAAGCCCAAGCAATGCAGCATCCTACAGCTGGCACCATGCCCCAGGTGGTATGTTTTGTGCCATCACTGCAAATCTGCCTCACACCATTCACACTCTTGCTAGCTTTAAGCCTGTTTCTCACCAAAAGCAGCAAACAGTCACACACAAAGTCTGCAGAGGCTCTGCAAATACATTCTGCTGCTTGGCCTTCCAGACATGAATGCTGAATTCACTCCATTCTCCATCTGCTTCTCTAGAGCTCTGCTGCAGCCCAGACAGAGGTCTGCTGGGCTCCTCCTGAACTCTGCTGCAGCTCACACACAGGTCTGCTGGAGAAGAGGCTTCCCTGCACCAGCTGTACTGCTCTGCCTCCCTCAGAGGTGCAGGCTTATGTGTCTGCTTGCTCTCAGTCTGCCTGGTTGCCCGAGCTCCTTGCTGAAGCCAAAGGGCTGGGAGCAGCTTCCCAGGCATAAATACACTTCAGTCCCAGGACTGCCAGCACTCACTCATCTGGCATGGCAGGAGCCCACAGCCAGTCTCTTTTGGCTGAAACAGCAGAACCGTCACAGAAATACAAAGAAAAAACATTTTCTGTTGCTTAATTTAACTACTCATGAACATTTCATCCATATTCCTTTCCTCCTTCCTGCCTCTTTCCAGTCTGCCACAGCATCTGGAGCCTGCTGGCATGGAGCAGCCCATGGCTGTCCCCTGCTTCTCCCCAGCAGTCAGAGCCTGCTGTGGTGCAAGGCAGCAGGAAGGCCTCAGCGACAACGCAGCACCTTGTGCTCGCTGGCAAAGGCAGAGCAGATGCTTTGGTCCTGTAAACATGGGCACTGCACCTCAGCCCTGCTGGCCAGCTCGGGACGCACAAGGGAAAGCTCAGCCCCAAGGCTGGGAGGGACAAGATCCAGCATTCCTCATTCTCTTCCCTCTGGGAATGAAAGGCAGCCAGTTTGTAAAACTCTCCAGTTAGGTGTTCAATAAAGGCATTCCTGCAGGGATTCCCTATGGATCTTTGCTTTCCCAGACCCAAAGAGCTGAGGGAAGCTTCAGGAAAGGGAAGAGAAAACAGCAACCTAGAAGTACCCAGTCCTAGTTTGTTTCTCATGACATGAGGGTACTCTTCCAGCTTGTTTTGCCTGCCAATGTACCCCTGCTTATCTGACACTTCCCTCTCTACTCTGCCCTGGGGAGGGCACACCTGGAATACTGTATCCAATTTTGGGCTCCCCAGTTCAAGAAAGACAGGGATCTACTGGAGACAGTTCAACAGAGAGCTGTGAGGATAATTAAGGGACTTGAACATCTCTGCTGTGAGGAAAGACTGAGAGACTTGGGGCTGGTTAGTCTGGAGAAGAGAAGGCTGAGAGGGAATCTAATCAATGCCCATAAATACCTGAGGGGTGGGTGCCAAGAGGAAGGGGCCAGTCTCTTTCAGGGGCACTCAATAATAGGACAAGGAATAATGGATATAAGCTAGAACACAGCAAGTTCCACCTCAACATAAGGAGAAACTTTGTTACTGTGAGGGTGCTGGAGCCTTGGAGGAGGCTGCCCAGAGAGGTTGTGGAGTGTCCTTCTCTGGAGACTTTCAAACCAGCCTGAGCATCTTCCTGTGTAGCCAGCCAGGGTGATCCTGCTCTCACAGGAGCTTGGACTCAATGATCTGTGGAGGTCCCTTCCAACCTTTACCATTCTGTGACTCTTCAAGGTCTGAGCTGAGAGCTAAGGGCTGCCTTGGCTCAGCAGAGCAGCACCCTCCAAGTCCTTGGGGTAAATGGATGTTTGCTGAAAGGTATCACCTTTCTTTGGCACTCAAACCATGCTGCTCCATGAAAACTCAGCCAGGTATTCAAACAGCAGCCTGTCCTACAGGACACAGAATCTGAAGACCCCTCTTAACATAGGCAAAACATTTATTGCCTACCCTCGAGGGATAGTAACTCCAGCACTTCCCTGGGCAGCCTGTTCTGGTACCTTCTGTCTCTTGCATGGGGCACAGCTGAGAACTCTGGAGGCCCTGGCACACACCACTCACTGGATGTCACCTGCCCACAGCAAGGGCAGAATGCAGACATGCACTCCAGCTTTCAAGGCAGTCTTGTCCTTGCTTAGGGAACTGCAGGTTGGTTGTATCTCCCTCCAGCTGAAAACCAGCAGAGCACCTCTAGCATACAAATGCTTTCACATTGGTTTCATCTACCTGAAGGGAAGTGGCAATTCCACCCCTAGCTAGCAAGCTGACTTTGTCCTCTTTCCAACCCAGCAGTAAGGTTGTGGAGCAGCAGGAGGAAAGGCTCTGGAACAGCTTTCCTATTTTGTATCGTGGACTTCACTAATGCCTTCCATATTCTGTGCCCATGCCAAAAGGAGGGAGCCAACCCCATGCCTCAGACAAGCATCAAATCGTTTCTGCAGAGCACAGAGCCCTTCCCACAGCACTGACCTCCCAGCACAGCTGACCTTCAGCAATAGAGACAGCACAGTCAGCAGGAGGAAAAGCAGAAGATAACAGAAAATCTTCCAAGTTAAAATCCCTGCACCCCCTCCCACACACAAAATTACCCTGAGAGGTCTCCACTGTGTTGCTTTTTCTCAAAGGCAAAGCAAATCCAGCTGGATAATATTTACAGTCCAGAGCACAGCACCAGAAGAACAAGAACCCACCCCCATCACATCAGATTCACTTCTCTATTCATCTCTGCTAAATACAGCTGAAGCCTTACCATTGCAGGACAGGGACTGGATTCACTTCTCAAAAGGCTAGCTCCTAACAGTATCGTAATGCAAAGAGGGAAACAAAAGCTGAAGAAGATGTAGTGATATGAAAACATCCAAAGCCCCTCTCTAGCCTAAACTCCCTCAGGAATTGTCATGCTTCACAGAAATCACAGAATCCTTGAGGCTGGAAAAGACCTTTGCCTATGACCTAACACCAGGACATCAACTAAATCATGCCACCAAGTGCCACATCCAACCTTTCCTTAAAGACCTCCAGGATTGTGACACCACCACCTCCTTGGGCAGGTCATTGCAGTGCCTAATGACCCTTTCCATGAGGAAGTGCTTCCTGACATCCAACCTAAATCTCCCCTGGTGCAGCTTCAGGCTGTGCCACAGGTGCTGAGACAGGATCTTCTGGTCCTGTCACAAGTTGCCTGGGAGCAAAGCCTGACTCTCACCTGACTACAACTTCTTTTAGGTAGTTGTAGAGAGTGATAAGGTCCCCTCTAAGTCTCATCTTCTCCAGGATGAACACCCCCAACTCCCTCAGCCTCCCCTCATCAGCCTTTCCTTCCAGCCCCCTCCCCAATCTCATTGCTCTCCTCTGGCCCTGCTCCAGCATCTCAGTACGTCTCTTGCAGTGAGGGCCCAAAGCTGCACAGAGTGCTCCAGGTGAGGCCTCACCAGTGCCAGTACAGGGGCACAATCACATCTCCAGTCCTGCTGGCCACACCACACTGTTCCTGATACAGGCCAAGATGCCACTGACCTTCCATGTCAGCTGGGCACACTGCTGGACACACTTCACTTGTATCAAAAGGCAGCTTGTCATAAATCAAAACAGCCCAGCAGATCATGGAGGTCTCCTTCATCACATCCTGCCAACGTGGCCTTGAGTCTTCTGCAACCACAATTCCCACCTCCTCTTTTCAGACTGCAGAAAGCACTTTCATAGCTCTTTACAGCATCATCCTTCATCATTCCATACACACCACAAGGACAACCAAAACAAGCTCTTCTACTGACCTCTGACCCCTCCACAGACATGCAAGCATCAGACAGAAGGTGCACACTCCAAGAGAGGCATTTTAGCAGTCCAGTAGCTCTGGTAAATGTGGATCACCCACTGCTGTTTCAGGGCACAACTGCAGCATTGATCACTTGCTGATAGCTCAAGGCACAACTGCAGCAGTCAGTGGCAGACTTCATTTGTGCATTTGAAACAGAAGCAGGATCTAAGACCAAACAGAAGTACTGCAGGAGAAGCATTAAGGCAAGCAATGAATTTTAAAAGGAGTGCTGAGAATAAGAATATCTCCTGAAGCTACTGCAGCTAGGATCAAATGAATGCCCTTAAGTCAGCTTCATTTTTCAGGACTCTGATTTGTCTGTAACCACAATGAATTACTAACAGAACAGCAGAGCTGCTCTGCCCCTGCCTCTCCAGGTGGCAGCTGACCGGTGCTTACTGTTGGCACTAGACATTGCATCAGCACTTATCTTCATCTCTGATCATAATCTCTGCCAACCTGTAATTACAACAAATTCTTCCCTCACATTTGTGCCTGTGTAGACAGCTGATGTTAATCTTCCAGATCTGAACAGCCAACTAGCAACTCACCCAAGAATGGAGGCCAGCAAACAGCACTGCAAGAGATCAGCTCAGGAGATCTGCCTGCCTGAGCTGTGTTCACAGCCCACAGACGCTTCACACGGACCTGATGGAGTGGGCCCAGAGGAGGCCACAGAAATGATCAGGGGGCTGGAGCAACTCTGCTAGGAGGACAAGCGGAGGGAGATGGGGGTGTCCAGCCTGCAGAAGAGAAGGCTCCAGGGAGACCATAAAGCAGCACTGCAGTACCTGAAGGGGGCCTGCAAGAAGGATGGAGAGGGACTGTTCGTGAAGGCCTGCAGTGATAGGACAAGGGGCAATGGTTGGAAATTAGAGGAGATTTAGACTGGATATTAGGACAAAGTTCTTTACCAAGAAGGTAGTGGAACACTGGAACTGGTTGCCACAGGAACAAGTTGGAGCCTCATCCCTGAAGATATTCAAGGTGAGGCTGGACAGGGCTCTGGGTGGCCTAATTGAGTTGAGGATGTCCCTGCGGACTGCAGCAGGGTTGAACTAGACGACTTTTGGAGATCCTTTCCAACCCAGACCATTCTATGATTCTATGCTTCACCTGGGATTCTAAGAATATCAGCCAAGAGAACACATTATTGAGCTTCTTGCAGCTCACCAGTTCCCAGAAATGTCACCAGCCATGCTCTATGTGTAAACAGAAGAGCTGACAAATCCAACCTCCCCTGTGTTCTTATTCCAAACCTGAACACTAAAATGCCAGTGCTGCAATACATGGACTTCTGGTGACTCCATGCTGAGCCTGCTTCCTCTAGCAGCCTTTCAACAAGTCCAGTTTCCTAGCAAAACCTAAGTGAACAGACAGTTTGCTTTTAAAACCAGGCTGTGAACTTAAAAGCATATGGAATAAAATGAAATGTGATTGTGAGGGATCCACAGACTTGCGCTGAGTTCTACTAATGTCTTTTCAGCAGGTCACATGAAGTTGCAGCTTTTTCCCCCTATCAGATGATTTAAGGAAAAGAAACATTCTGATTTTTCTTTCCTTTTTCTTTTCCACCACACAGCTTCATCCTAAGCATCCACACAACTCTATGAAATGGCAAATTATATAGGTGGCCTTTTTACAAAGGCATGGAGTGACAGGACTAAGGGGAATGGCTTCACACCAGAATAGGTCAGATTTGGACTAGATATTAGGAGGAAATTCCTCCCCATGAGGGTGGTGAGGCACTGGAACAAGTTGCCCAGAGAGGTTGCATCAGCTCCAAATCTGCAAGTGTTTAAAGCCAGGCTAGATAAGGTCTTGAGCAGTCTGATCTAGTAGGAGGTGACCCTGCCCACAGCAGGAGGTGTGAAACTGGATGACCTTTAAGATCCCTTCCAATCCAAACCATTCTGTGGTTCTATGAAACACCAATAATATTGTCCTAAACCTGCGCTGGCAGGTTCCTGCCCAGGTGCTCCAGAAGCTCCACCATTCCTTGTTCTCACTAGCAGGAGAACCAGGAGCTCTTGTACACTCCCCACCTCACCTCCTGAACAGGTGGTGCCAGCGGGTTCTTGAACTCCGAGAGGGACACTGGGAGGGAGAACTTGGAGAGCATGGAGGGCAGGTTGTGGCCCCGGAACTGGCAGGAAAAGGCATCTGCTAGTGGGGAGTAACTGCAGAGAAGAGGGGAAGGCAGAAATCAGTGTAACATTGATCCATTTACACATTGCACAAGTGCCAGTTCCCAAATGAAACATTCTCCATGACCCAGACAAACAGTAAGGATTGTCCCTGGCAAGCTGCACCCTGCAAAACCAAGCCAGAAGCACACGCACTTCCATCCTGGTGTTATGGGCAGCTCCAGTGTTCGAGGTGTGGAGGGAATCCAGGAGAGAAACATAGAAATGATGCAGAGTCTGGATTTCTGCAGTCTCTGATCAAAGAACAGGGATTGGGCACTCAGGGAAGACAGGCGTGGGCAGGGTAGAGCCACAGCCTTTGAATATGCAAAATGCAGCTGCAGCTGTGGCTGCTGTGCCTGCTCCTGCTGACAGGAGAAGCAATTTGTGTGCTCAGAAGTAAAGGAGAGGCAATTTAAACATTAGGAAAACTGCCCATCTTAGGTCTTCAAGAACAGCACTGCCATATATGACCCAGGCACAGCTGTTCCTGAACGACCTCAAGGTCCCTTCCAGCCCTATTTTTATATTTCCATCACAGAAGTTTGGATTTAAAACTATTTTCCTACAACCCAGTTCCAAAAACATCTCAAAATCTGACATAAAAATGGATGCCAGTCTTCAGAATAGCAAAAATACCCACCATGGCCTCCACATCTTCCTTGCATTGCTGCTGCCTGCTCTCAACAGATCAGCAGTGCCTCCAGCCTGGCATGTCAGGATGCAGTGCCACCAGAGGGAACACCAGCAGTGAGAGCAGTGCCACCCTAACGGGCTGCTTTGGATGAATATCAGGTGGTGCTGTGTGCCAGATGCAAAGGCTGTGCTAGGAAACACTCGGTGAACTAACTCGGCACAAAGTATTTTGGTTTGTACATGTTTCCACATTGCTGCAGGTTCCTGCAGCCTCAGCTGGGCATTCAGTCAGGAAAGGTACTAAAAACACTAAAAGCAGCTTGCCAGGGTAAATCTGTGGCCTTTCAGGGCCCACAGGACAGCAGAACCATAATGACCTGCTGTGGTGCTCCTTCCTACCCCACAGACTCCAGCATGGCTTTGCAAGCCCAGGCACATGTAATGGTTTGTGTTCTGCACTCTCTCTACACATTTGGATGTGAAGAAAGTGTTCACTCTGCACCCAGCAAGGCAGGGGAGGGAAGCACAGTTGCACTTCTCACCACTTTGTTGCTACTCACTCACTCTCCTTCTACTTACAGACAGACACTGGCATTTGGAGAGAGCATGTAGACGTTGTTCTCACACAGTGGGTAAATGATGATTGCTTTCCCCCAGTAAACAAGGTGTGCAGCCAGCTGGAAAACCTACATGGAGAAAACAGGCAAAAATTACACAGAATCACAGATCCCAGGATGTTAGTGGTTAGAAGGGATCTCTGGAGATCTTCCAGTCCAACTTTCCTGCCAGGGCAGGACCACAGAATCCAGCACAGGTCATACAGAAACACACCCAGACAGGGCTGGAAAGGCTCCAGAGAAGGAGACTCCACAGCCTCTCTGGGGAGCCTGTCCCAGTGCTCTGGGATCCTTAGAGTTAAGAAGTTCCTCCTTATGTTGAGCTGGAACTCGTCTCTTGTCGTATCCCAGAGCACAAGTGAGCAGAGGCTGTCCCTGTCTCTTCCTTCCTGACCCCCTCAGGTATTTATGGACATTTATTAGATCCCCTCTCAGTCTTCTCTTCTCCAAACTAAACAGCCTCAGGGCCATCAGCCTCTCCTCATCAGGCAGCGGTCCAGTTCCCTAATCATCCTTGTAGCCCTCTACTGGACCCTCCCCAGCAGATCCCTGGGGAGCCCAGAATTGGATACAATATTCCAGGTGAGGCCTCACCAGGGCAGAGTAGAGGAGGAGGAGAACCTCTCTCGATCTGCTGGACACACTCTTCTCAATGCACCGCAGGACCCCATTGGCCTTCCTGGCCACAGGGGCACACTGCTGCCCATGAAGAACTTGGTGTTCACCAGGACTCCCAGGTCCTTCTGCTGGAGAGCAGCCCTCGCAACCTGTACTGGCACAGTTCATTATTCCTTCCCAAGTGCAGGACTCTGCACTTATCCTTGTTCAACCTCATAAGGTTCCCCTTTGCCCAGCTTTCCAGTCTCCAGCCTGGAGGAGCAAAAGCAAATTTCAAACTCTCATCAAAAGTTCCAGTCAATGACAGAAGAGTCTTGTTTGAGCTGAAATGAAAAGAAAAATGTTCTTCCATCCTTCCACTCTGCCTCACGAACAAATTCACGGCTTAACACAACATGTGGCACATCAAAAAGCATTTGACAAGGTTATGAATGCTTCACATTTCCAAGCAATTTAGTATTTCCTGCCTTAAAGGAATTTCTTCAGCTTGTATCAATAGAAGCTGAGGTACTTTTCATGCCCCAAAGCCCTATTTTCATTTATGTACAAAATGCATCAAGTCTTGTCCACGAAAAACAAAGGCATCAGCTTCTGCCAGAGCACAGACAGAAAGGAAACCAAGAGTCCTGTTTTAATGCACTGAGCTATTTCAGTAATGAGTTACACAAAGTGTTTGGATGTGTGAGACAAGTCAGGGATTGGTAACGGCTCTGGAAAAGCCACATAAATAGCACCCCCGAGACATGAAATCCAGCTTCTATCATTGGAAACATTTAACCTGGCTGTTGTGTGGAGAACAAAACTACAGGAGCAGGAGGGAATTTCCAGAGCTCATCTCAGAGCTATGTAAAGCCAAGACACACAGCCCACTCCAACTACACCTACAAGTTTTATGAAACAACAGCTAACAGGATCACAGGATGTTAGGGGTTGGAAGGGACCCAAGGAAATCACTGAGTCCAACCCCCCTGCCAGAGCAGGACAGTACTATCTAACACAGATCACAGAGGAACATACTCAGACAGGCCTTGAAAGTCTCCAGAGAAGGAGACCCCACAACCTCTCTGGGGGAGATAACAGAAGGCACAGCATCTGAGATGAGAAGCCATGCTCTTCTCACCTGTCACATAGAGCACAGGCCACATCCTTGGGTCTGAATTGACCTTAGAGCAGCTTTCCCCTCACCTGTGCCATCTAATATAGGCATCAGGCCCAATAAGCAAAGGGCTACAATGACCATAAGCATCCATAGTGGTCTCTCAGTGGACTCTGTCTCATGTGATTGCCAGTCTCGTTCCCTCCACTGGCACAAACCTCCTTTCTCAAGTACCCCTTGAGCAATTCAGGTTTGAAAGCTTGGTTGTCAGCACTGGAAAGGCTTTTGGGAAGAGCTGCTGCCCTGGAGAGACTGGTTCAACATTTATGACCAAGCCCAAACTAGAGCCTCCTCCTGGGACTCTGCAGTCCCCACCCTGGTGTACCAAGGGCAATCAACAGGCAGGCTTGCACAGGTAGTCAGAGCACTGCTGCTGCACCTCTGCTCTTTACTCTCCAAGCTTTCCCCGTGCTCTGTGGCTGGCACTGAGAGAAGCCACAGGACCCCACTGGCACACAGCCAGCAGCACCTCCTGATTTAAAAGGCTCTGGCAGGCATTGGCACCTCCCCATACCTGCAGCAGTGCCAAGTCAGCATCTTGAGCCAGTTGCTGCAGATTCTTCACGGCAGAGGTAGTTTTAATTACTCTCACCAGGGCAGGAGAGCAGTCCAATGGGAGCTCATTAAGCAGTGACTTCTCATCATTTAAAAGTAATAAGGCATGGTAAGGCCTGCAGAAAAACAGAATACATTTGCACTGTAAACTGCAGCTTTTCCTGAGGGCTTAGCTATTCCCAGGCCAGCTACAGTGGTCAATCTACTGGCCACAAAGAACTTCTGATATCATTCTTTTGCTGTGGAGAGGTTCAGAATAAGCTTCTTTTGATGTCATTTTGATGTGAGATGCTGCCCATAAAAAGGGGATAGAGGGTTATATAGTAATTGGATGTCCCAGAGACCAGGAAAATCAGGTTGCAGTGTGTTGGTGTCCAGTTAATGGAGAACTGGTCTGGAAACTGCTCACCTTGCGATCCTAGAACAGAGAATGGAGGAGAAGGAAGGGAGAAAGCAAGAGTGAGTTACTTTTGTAGGTAAAGAGCTGTAAACATGGATTGCAGGTAACAAGTTATCTTGGGGCCTGGGCTGTCTTTCTTCTAAAAGCAAAGTGACTTCTGGGTCAGCAGATCAAGCTGAACACAATGAACACACAATTGCAGCATCACCTCAGTACTACCACCTGACTTCAAGATAAAAGCTGAGGCTTCACACTGCTACTCTCAGCCTCAGGTAGTGCTGTCCCCAGTCCATGCCCTCACCACCACTGCAGTTCAGCGTCACATCATTCCCCAAGCTGCACCAGCAGAGACATCTGCAGCACCACCCTTGGACCTGAGACATCCTAAAGGACAGAGCTTGCTCTTACCTGATAGATTTCAGGCTCCTCTCAATGGCTTCAGGAGGGATAAAGCTTGTGGCAACATAATGGATTTTATGAGGCAGGCAGAAGCTCACTTCCAGCCAGTTGTTGATGTGTAACCGGACCACTCCTGTTGTGCAGAGACTAAAATAGGAGGAAAATAAATACAGACAGCATTTACCATGGGTGGCAGATGGAAAGAGTGGCCCAGATTCACCTCTACACAGGAATCCCATCAGTAGATTGAACATATGCTCTCTACACTCAGCTGGCTGAAGCTTTCTTAGCTTGTCCTTACAGAGTATCATCATTGACAAAGCTCTGGGAGGACTACAAAGACTCCACCTCACTGATCTCCTGCTCCCTCTGCTCTCAGCATTGCAGCTGCATCTCTTAGACAGTGTTCTTGGAAGATCTACTGCAAGGCACTGGAAAATTCCCTAGGCCAGAGCTGCAAAGGACAAAGATGAATGAAGCACAATGTTTCCACTCCAATTTCCATCTCCCTCTCCAAGGAAGAGGAGATGCCTGTGCTGGCCAAGGGGTGTGACAAGCAGCACATTGCCACAATCACTGCCTCCTTCAGCACTGCTTCTCTTGGATGTTTCCTGCTAACCTGCTCCTGCTTGTCACATGAAATCACAAACGTGCTTGTGAAATGCTTTTTTTTCTTTTCATTCTAGGAAACCACCAGGATTGAGCTAAAGCCTTTAAGCTGACTTCAGACAACAGGAGTGGGGTGAAAAAGCTGGGGACATCTCAGGAATGACAATAAAGTCTGATTCTCTTGTTCAGCCTGAAAGCAACTATAAGCTTCTTACTGGAAAAGCTCAGAGAGCTGGGAGATCAGAGCAGTGAATGTCATGCAGGTAGCTTTGAGGAGGTCTGTAAATCTAGACAACAGAGTAAATACATGTGCAGAGAGAACTGTATTTACTCAGAAATGGGTAAAGATATCATAAGGCTAACATGCCATCTAGAGCTCAGCTAGCACCACCTTGCCAACCCTCCCAAGGCTGCTCAGCCCACAGACTGGAAATAGCTTTGCCAGAGGCAGAGAGACCGAGCAGGAGGAAGACGCAAGGCTCACGGCATCCCTGCATATGCACTGAATTAGGAACACACAGAAACTCAACAGCAAATCAGTCATCTCTACACTGGAGAGTTGAATTCAGATTCACAGGACAGCTTGAGTGGGAGGGGACTTTAAAGATCTAGTCCAACTTCCCCTGTCATGGGCAGAGACACCTCCTACTAAACCAAGGTGCTCATAGTCTCATCCAGTCTTCAGGAATGAGATGTCCACAACTTCTCTGGACAACTTCTTCCAGTGTCTCACTACCCTCACAGTAAAGAACTTCTTCCTAATGTCCAATCTAAATCTTCCCTGCTCTAGCTTCAAACCATTATCCCTCATCCTGTCACTCCTAGCCCTTGTCAGAAGTCCCTCCTTAGCTCTCATGCAGTCCCTTCAGCTACTGGAAGGCTGCTCTAAGCTCCTTCTGGACCCTTCCCTTCCCCAGGCTGAACAGTCCCAACTCTCCCAGCCTGTCCTCATAGCAGAGGTTCTCCAGCCTCTGATCATCTTCATGGCCTCCCCTGGACCCTCCCCAACAGGTCCATGTCCTTCTTGTGCTGCGGGTTCCAGAGCTGGATGCAGTGCTACAGGTGGGGTCTCACTAGAGCAGAGCACCACAGCCTAAAATAGAGGGAGGAAGAAGTAAATGTGGAAAAGCCCTTTCAGGTCTCTCCATCATAAGCCTTTCTCAGTATGCCCTTTGATTTGTTCCAAAAGAATTTGGGGGGCTTAAAATAAAATTTCCAAGTTTGCATTATGAATATTCCAGTCTGAATTTTAAACTGAAGAGTGCTGAGCCCTGCAGTATGACTTTTGTGTCAGTAACACCCACGAACTTCCCCCACAGAAACAGATGGAAAACCAGGCCAGGAACAGGCCAGGGGCAAATACAGGTCTTGGAAACTCTTTATGTGGTGAATTCAACATTTCTACCTGGCATTCAGTTGTAGGCCTCAAACTAATAGGTTACTTTTCAAGTTCATCTGGTTGTACCCAGGCTTCAGAGAGACCTGAAAATTCAGCTTGAAAACAAAAAACATTGGGTGGCTTTGGCTGCTGGTGTAGTTATTCACCAAACCACAACTGAGTGGTGAGAGAGCAACACGATCCTGTCCTGCCTGCTGTATGAGCAGACTGATGAGAGAGAGAATCTCACTGCAAAACCAGGGGCCAAGGATTTGCTCTCAAACCTTGCACTGACCTCCAGAAAGCAGTCATTCTTCCACCTGCAAATGGAACAGATACTACACATATTGATATTTAAAAGGAATTGACGTCTCTCACAGCTGCTCAGAGGCTGCAAGCCCTGAAGGAACACACAAAGTTCAGGAAACATCTCAGTTTCCCTTGTACTGAATGCTGTGACTACAGGAGCACTGCTTAGCCCACCAGAAACACACCAACTGGCAGATGAAGATGGGTTCTCTGAACAGACATCAATATAAAGGCCACCCTGAAGCACCACATCTCCACACTATCTACCCAGCCAAAGACTCCTAAGAGAAGACAGGACAATGAATGAGACAAGTGAGTTAAGAAAGCTCTTGGGGTTGTTAAAATGGGTTACTGAAAAGCAGCAGAGATGCATGAAAGGCTGGCAGGGATTTTTTCCCTGCACAGTTTAACACTCAGGAAACAGAGCAGGGGAAAAAATATGGTTGGGTCCTTTCATTCTTTGGTGCAAGGCAAAAGCTTTAATTAGCTAATTACACTCTGCACAGCAGCATTTTGTCTGCAGTGCACTGCACAACAAGAGCCTAGAATTAGAGACCACAAGCAAACCAGATTTTCAGTTCTGATCTGGATCTTCTTTTCATTTTCCCCATTTGCATTCAACTGTACCATTTTGAGCCTTCATTACAGCTTTATTTCCAAGATTTCTCCTTCACCTGCCCCTCCCTGGATGGAAAATGATTTAAGTCTCTAATAACTTGAGAAGGAATGAGCTGCATCCTCTAGCAGCTCTGCCCTGAACAGCAGTAGTGTATGTCACTGCTCTTTTGCTCTGCCCTGAACAGCAGTAGTGTATGTGACTGCCCTCTTCCAGCCAACACAGTTAGATCACTGCACTGAGAAATACAGAAGCATTCATGCAATGTCAACTAGAGTCATGGCCCAGGCAGTGGAGCTTGGATTCACAGTGCCTTCACTTATACACATTCCCCACAAAGTCATCTCTTTGGACAGCTATTTACTGTGAGCCTCACACATCTCCATGGGCTGGCCCCCAAGCTCTCTGGCTGGAGAACAGCAGACCCAGAAGCCACCTTCTTTTAGGGGCAGAAGCAGAAGGGCAAAGACCAGCAACAGAAAGAAATACCAAGATGCAAAGTTTACAGTCCCACCAGGAAGTCACTTAGCTCCAGTTCTGCTTTATCACAGAATTGTCAGGGTTGGAAGGGACCTCAAGGATCATCCACATCCATCCCTCCTGCCATGGGCAGGGATATCTTCCACTATAGATCAGGTTGCCCAGAGCCACATCCAGCCTGGCCTTACAAACATCCAGGGATGGGGCTTCCACCACCTCCCTGGGCAACCTGTGCCAGGGTCTCACAAGCTTTAATGGTGAAGAAATAACAATAACTATTATTAGGCTTCGAGAAGACCTTGTAGTGGCCTTCCAGTATCTGAAGGGGGCTACAGAAGGGCTGGGGAGGGACTTGTTTCAAGGTCTTGTAATGACAGGACGAGGAGTAATGGGTTTAAACTGGCAGAGGAGAGATTTAAACTGGATGTTAGGAAGAAGTTCTTTACAGTGAGGGTGATGAGACACTGGCTCAGGTTGCCCAGGGAGGCTGTGGATGCTGCCTCCATGGAGGTGTTCAAGGCCAGGTTGGATGAGGCCTTGAGCTACTTTTCTAGTGGGAGGTGTCCCTACCTATGGCGGTAGGGGTGGAACTGGACGACCTTCGAGGTCCCTTCCAACCTAACCCATTCTATGACTCTACTACTACTACTATTATTATTATTATTATTATTATTATTATGCTTAGCCAATTAAAAGCTGGGAGGCAAGAACCCAAGTAGAAGCAGGACTGTGGGAAGGTGAATGCATCAGCTGCATTGCAAACCAGGAAACTCAGGGAGCTTAAGCAGCCCCTGCTAGGACACCCAGAAGTGCAGAGAGGTGGGGTGGGCACCCCAGGGATGCAGAGCAGGCTCTCCTTTGCTCTCTGTTCCTTTCCTAACCACACACCTGATGGGGATATTTTGAAGTGCGACTGCACCCTGAGCTTTTTCACTGCGCTGAAATTTCCACTGAACCATCTGATGCAACTCCAAAAGCTCTTTCCAGAGCAGTTACGTGCTGCAGAAAGGCTGCTTGGCCTCCCATGCATTATTCACATCTATCAATATTGAATTTCATCTGCTCTTCTATCAGTTAACTGGCAGTCAGAGACCTGCCTAAGGCATTTCCTTTTGCCCACAGAATTCAGGAGCTACTGGGATAAATCAGTTCCATTCCCCATCCTCTAACTGGCTATTAAACCCTCAGAAAGAAATCCAGGCTATGCCAGCAAAACCTAGCTTCAACACTCATTTTTTTTTTACATCTCTGATAACAGCTGATGACTAATATTCAGGGATACGTGGTGAGGAATTAGGATACTAAGATGGGTATAGAATCATAGAATGGCTTCAGTTGGAAGGGATCTTAAAGATCCAATGCCTTCTGCCATGGGCAGGGACACCTCCTGCTAGACCAGGGTTGCTCAGAGTCTCATCCAGCCTGCTATTAAAAATTTCAGGGATGAAGTGTCCACAGCTTTTCCGGACAACCTCTTCCAGTCTCTCACCACCCTCACAGTGAAGAACTTCTTCCTAATGTCCAATCTAAATCTCCCCTGCTCTAGCTTCAAACCGTTATCCCTCATCCTGTCACTCCTAGCCCTTGTCAGAAGTCCCTCCTTAGCTCTCATGCAGTCCCTTCAGCTACTGGAAGGCTGCTCTAAGCTCCTTCTGGACCCTTCTCTTCTCCAGGCTGAACAATCCCAACTCTCCCAGCCTGTCCTCATAGCAGAGGTTCTCCAGCCTCTGATCATCTTCATGGCCTCCCCTGGACTCTCTCCAACAGGTCCATGTCCTTCTTGTGCTGGGGGTTCCAGAGCTGGATGCAGTGCTACAGGTGGGGTCTCACTAGAGCAGAGCACCACAGCCTAAAATAGAGGGAGGAAGAAGTAAATGTGGAAAAGCCCTTTCAGGTCTCTCCATAACAAGCCCTGTGAGATGTCTCATGGGAAGGAGCAAAGCCCACAAGAAACAGAAAGAATCACAGAAACAAGTTAAGCCATGGACCTCTTTATCAGAGGGTGCTGTGGCTGTTAAATATTTACTCTGGCTGGCAGGACTGGGGACTAATTCTGGGAAATGAGATCACCTGAAAGCTATGGAACATACAGAAACCACCTCTGGAGCTGCAGGAAGCTGGGGAGCAGTTTGGGGAATGTCACTGCTCTTTTGCTCTGCCCTGAACAGCAACAAAAGCTGGACAGAACCCCACAGAACTGCAGTCTTCTATTTGCTATCTATTGACAGACCAAAGGCAGTCTCATCTCCCACTGCACGAAGTGCTGCCCTCTCACACACACCCCTCATGTTATGTCCATCCTCATCCTATGAAGAATGATTGCTCTCCAGTTTGGTGGAGGTGAGCCTGTACCTTTGGAGTTTGGGTGATTTTGCTGGAAGCTGTGACTTCTTAGAGCTCTGCAATTGTTTCATATTTCCTTGTAAAGGACACATTGACCACCATCTGATCAGACACCTCTAACTGTTAAGAGTTTACAGTACAGCCACATTCACCACAGCTAAACTGAAGACTCCAGGGAGAACTCAGAGCAGCTTTTCAGTACTTCAATGGGGCTACAGGAGAGCTAGGGAGGGACTTTTAACTAGGATTGAGAGTGGAAGGATGAGGGACAACGGCTTGAGCTGTGAGAGGGGAGATTGAGAGCGGAGATGAGGAAAAAATTCTTTGCAGTGAGGGTAAGGAGACACTGGAACAGGTTGCCCAGGGAGGCTGTGGATGCCCCTTCCCTGGAGGTGTTGAAGGCCAGGTTGGATGAGGCCTTGAGTAACCTGGGCTAGTGGGAGATGTCCCTTCCAACCACTTCTCCCTGAGGTCCTGAGACAGGCTAGATCTAACCTAGATAGAGTCAGTTCAAATCTCACTATGCTAAAGATGCCTAAAGGCTCTTTGTGTATTAAAGAGAAGATACAAACAATTGAATCCTCCCTGAAAACTTCCCCCACCCCATCTTCACTCTTACTCCAATATAAAGCTAAGAGAAGGTTACTAAAAGCAGCTAGGCCATCAGCTAGTAAAGCTAACACCTCTTCTGCAGCTGCAGACTGCAGTGAAAGTGATCTTAATTCTCTAAATTGAACACAGGCTTAGAAGAGACAGCCACTGTACCACTGGGAGTTCTGTCAGTGCTGGAGGTACTAGCAACTGGACCTTCTTGGTGCTAAAGCCACTGGTTTTTGTTCCACACCAATGCTGAATTTGGGGACAAGATAAATGAAGACTCTCAAAACAATGTTATGAAATATTCCAGTTTTTTCCATCAAAATGCGAAAAAAAAGTCTCAGGAGCCCTAACCTGGGGTTTAATAAGAGTCTGTGACTCTGGAAGCAGCAGTGATGCAGCCAAGATGACCTGGCTGTCACCTCCTGCCCCACGAAACGCAGATGTTTCATTCAAAATGCAAGGGACAGCTTGAAAGACAGGAGAATTCCCACACTGGTGGTTTTGTACAAACCAAGTTGCCAAGGGGACGAGTTTGGTCTTGCCTGAAATACCTCAGCACCACCTACAGGACACTAAGAGCTAGACAGCACCTCGGAGCCACCCTGGGAAGACAAGAGGCCTTCCACTGGGACTGCAGGAATAAGCAGACACCAGGAAAGGCTGAACGGAGAGCTGGGTTCCTATATGCAACTCAAAGCACTCTATCTCCACCTTCCTATGCTGCTCCCCCACGCCCCAAGCTGTGCCAGAGATCTCTGCCAGTCTGAAGCAGCAGGCTGTCAGGGCACACAGATGAAGACTCACTGTACTCAGCACACTCTGCTCCTCTAAAAGAAACAGAACAGATCTTCCCAGCTTTCTTCTTAGGTCATTTTTACTCCTCCACACTCTATATGCCCCAAAGCCTTGAAATGTGGTGCCCCAAACTGGATCCTAGAATGGCTCAGGTTGGAAGGGACCTCAGAGATCATCTACTCCAACCTCCCCACCATGGGCAGGGACACCTCTCAACTAGACTCAGCTGCTCAAGGCTCATCCAGACTGGCCTTGAACACCCCCAGAAAGGAGGCAGATGCAATGTCCTTGGGCAGCCTATTCCAGAGTCTCACCACCCTCATACTGAAGAACTTCTTCCTAAGCTCCAGTCTAACCCTGCTCTGCCTCAGCTTCAAACCACTCCCCCTCATCCTGTCTCCAGACACACTCAGCACAAGTCCCTCTGCAGCCTTCCTGTAGGATCCCTTCAGGCACTGGAAAGTAGCTCTAATGTCCCACTGCAGCCTTCTCCAGGCTGCACACCCCCAGCTCCCTCAGCCTGCCCTCACAAGAGAGGTGCTCCAGCCTTTGGATCATCTCTGTGGCCTCCTCTGGACTCGCTCCACCAGCTCTGTCTCTCTTCTCATGAGGACACCATTTCTTCTGTCTAACCAGACAACAACTGTATTTCTCTGCCTGCATGGCAAGGGGCTGCAGCTCCTCTCCCCTCATCTGCCTGCAGCTGTACTAAGCATATTTCCAGTTTTCTAGGAAGAAGAATCAATGGAAGAATACTGCAGAACACCACCAGGCCCCCCAGGCAGACAGCAGCACTGTTAACTGCTCCTCAAACAGAGCTTTCCAGCCACCTGCACAGACCTTTGACATTTTTACCAACACCTTCTTACATGTGCTTAGGACAGCACCCTGCAGAAGTGTCCAAATGGAACTTGCACCACTCCTCCCTCAATGGCAATGCCTACATAAGAGAGACACTGCCTGACTTTACATCTGCGGTCTGTATTTAGGCTGTTCCTCCTGTCATGGAAGAGCCCTATTTGCACACTCCCATCATGGCTAAATGCCACAAGATGTCACTGTGTCACTAAAATGCCTGGAAACGAGACCAGGGGTTTCCCAGTCACAAAGACATAGCCCTAGAGGGCAGGGAAAAAGGTGCACTTTAGTATTAGAATTACAAGGTACAGAAAAATGCCTCACATTCAACTTTACTACAAGTTGTGTGTGCCCTGTATTGGACAACAGACGCCATTCCCTCCAAACGTGCTGAAATTCTCAGCTCTTGAACATAACAAAGAACAGCTTATGAGAACTTTTCTATTGTGCTTTGCAATCATTACATTACTTAGTGTCTTTCAGTGCCTCACCTCACAGGGTTCTGCAATTATCCCTTTGTACAGGGGAAACCGCAGCCCAGGGAGGCTAAAGGGTTTGTCTGATCTCATCCCATGTGTTCTGCAGCCAGCCAAGGATCTCCAGAGTGATCCTCCCTCACAAACACTCTCAGCGAGGGATACACCAAGCTTTCTCCCCACTAAAACCTTCTGTGCTGCTTGCACACACCCTGAACAGAGGTGTCTGCTGGTGACGAGCTGTCAGAGCAGACTGCTGCCAGCTTCTGCTGAAATTCCACACCAACTCCACATTCCTTTGAAATCCTTGCCAGATCTTTGGAAGGAGTCAAGAAACAGCACGTTGCACTTTCCATTCTGCTGAAATTCTCACCACCTAATCCAAATTCCCTGTCCAGACACGCACAGTGTAACCAAATGAAGCCAGGGCAGTATCTGGCTTGCCATCAGAACTCCTCTCTCGGCTGCAGCATTTCTACAGAGATCTGATAGTCATGCTAAGGCATTTCTCAGTTCAACAATTCCCTCTGTGCTAAGGAAGAAAAGAGCAGCTCTGAAAGCTGTGGCAGCCATCAGCACCTTTTCAGAACCAGAACATATCAAAAGGCAGACTAAGATAATGGTAAGGGGAGAAATTCCACAAACATTTCACCTGACAGCTGCCTTTTGCATTGCTCCACCTGCTCTCAACCCCAAATCCCTGTCAGTCAGCAGCATGCAGAGGTGGATAGTGCCCTAAGGAATGCAGTCAAGAGGTTTCAGCGAGAAGCAGCACACTATGAGCTAAGAATAAATCCTCACTTACCTGTCATAGGTCTCTTTGAGATCTCTGGCCAGTTTGCACTTGGGCAGGATGTGGTGAAAAGGTGACTGTGGCCCTTCTGTGGCTATAGAAAATTTCAACACAAGAAAGCAAACAACTGATTGCAAAGCAAAGAGAATTCCCTCTTCCTCAACTAGGTATCAACCAGTATCTTAGCCACAGAATCTGCACCTTTTAAATCTACTATTATCTTTCAAAGCTTTTACAGTTATCCCCTAAACAATACCAGTGAATCACTGCCAACTTCTCCTGCAACTCAACCCAGTTAAGCACACAGCACTGTGAATATGACAGGTGATTATCTGAACTCTTCTGGGGTTTATCCACGTTAGTTTTAATTTTCTATGCTTGCAGCAAGATGATGCATCACTGTCAGATCCATTCAGCTTAAGTAGCCCATGTTATTATAGCAAGTGTATAAAAACACCCTGTAACCATTTGCTAGCCATGGTAACACCATGCAAGAGTGAAATTTCCATGCAAGAAGCTTGGTGACTCAGCACACAGCATCAAAGCAGGGGAAACCCGCTCCAGGTCAGATAAAGCAGGCTACCAGCTCAGCCTGGCAGGTGCAGATCCAAATGTGATGGTTCAGTGATCATACCCACCTGACCTAGCAAGGAAAGTAAACAACCTACTTCACTTCCAAAGCTGACATCTCTGCACAGAGGCAGGGATTTGAGATGAGGCAAACCGCAGCCAAAAGCTGTCAGAATGCTAAACTTGTTCACACTTGATCCAAGCCACAAAGGAAGGAAAAGGGCACAAAAAGAGCTCCTGGACAAAGCTTCTCCTGCAGGAAGCTCAGCACTCACTCTCTGACATGGCAGACACCTCATCTTGGATAGCCAAGATCAGCTTGGCCTCTCTGGTCAGGTACTGGCAGCGGCGCTCCTCGTGCTGCAGGACAATGGCTATCCTGCGGGACAGGTTGTGCAAGCAGTTGATCACCGAGGGGTCTGCATTGGCCTGCAGGCAACAGAGGAGAGAAACAGATCAGTGCTTGGCCACAGTCACATCTATGGAACTGCAGTGGGGAATTAGTAAGCAAAATCACAAAATCATAGAAACATTCATGTTGGAAAAGCCCCTCAGGATCACCAAGTCCAATCAATAACTCTACACAGTGCACCCTAAACCACATCCCCAGGCACCACATCCAAACGACTTTTAAACACATCCAGGAATAATTCTCTTCAGCAGATACTTAAAGTCAACTTCTACAGCAAGTGGAAAAACAAAGGGATTTTCATGTGTGGCAACAAAGCTGAAGCTCAGAGATGCCCAAAGGTAAAGAGAGGATTCAGGGATCTCTAACCTTGTCCATGTACATCAACTGAACACAGAACCTGGAGTCCCATTCTCCTATCTGGTTTATTTTTTCCAGTTGTTAATCACAGAATTGTTTAGGTGGGAAAAGCCCTCTAAGAGCATCCAGCTCAACCATCAACCCAACACCACCATGGCCATTACACCACGCCCCAAAGTGCCATGGCCACACATTTCTTGAACACCTCCAGCAATGGTGTCCCCACCACCTCACTCTTTAAGTGAAAAAGTATCTCCCAATATCCAACCTGCCCTCCCCTGACACAATTTCAGGCCATTTCCTGAAATTCAGGGAAGTCCTACATGGGTTGAACATCTCAACAACCAAATTCCCCTAAATCTGTGTGCTGAAGGGAACCAAACAGCCATATGCAGGTAACTCCCTGGCCTTGGGTTATGGGCTGGCTGCAGGCAAAGCACCCAAAGATGGATATGACCTTCACATATTTAACCCCAAAACAGATCTAATGCTTCCTCAAGCCAAATATAATTACATGGTAACAAAGGATTTTGGGGAAAAAGCCTTTCTGATGGGTCTTCTGCTAGCAAAGAGAACTAAAGAACTAAATTTCAGCCAGTGAGAAAGGAGTGTTAAGCTGAGATTGTTCAGCATGGAAAAAAGAAGGCTCCACTGAGACCTAAGAGTAGCTTCTAGTACTTGAAGAGAGATACAGAGGAGCTGTTTCCAAGGCCTGCAGGGATAGGACAAGGGACAATGGTTTGAAATTAGAGAAGGGAAGATTTAGATTGGATGTTAGGAACAAGTTCTGCACCACGAGGGTGCTGGAACACTGCAACAGGTTGCCCAGGGAGGCAGCTGATGCCCAATTCTGAAGATATTCAAGGTCAGGGAGGATGTCCTTTGGAGGTCCCTTCCAACCCAAACACTTCTATGATTCAAGGTCCAGATTCAGGTCACTGGGAATACAAAGAGAGCAGTGCCTTTAACACAGCCTAGCCACTCCACGCTGCTGTCCTCATGTTTGTCTCATACTGACAGGACAGTGGCCAGCTAAGAATTACCAGCACATGATTGATCAACATCTGAATCCCAGACCAAAGTGAATTTGGATTTATGCTCCCAACATGCACAAATATTGCTTAGCTCTGACACTGCATTTGTGTGGCTCCCAGAATGAAAGTGCTGGAAATATCTATCATACAAGTACAGCTGACAAGGGAGGGGAGGTGGAGGGGATGGACCTCAGTGGCTTCAGGCTGAGTAAGCAGCTGCTTCATGTTTGTTAAGATATTTAAAGAAATTCAGAGTTCCAGCTAGTGATAACTTGGCAAGGAAAGGAGCAAACCATGAGTCAGCACTTCTGCATTCCACTGCTCTTGCTGAGTCACAACACGTTGGTTACCCTGAAGCTTCAGCACAGCAGGATCACTGCTGATTATAGCACTTGGGACCGTGCCTGCTGTGTCTGCCTGCTGCAGATGGACTCTCATCTTTATCTCAAAATGCCTCCACCCATCCCCTGTGGTGCTCTACACCATGTAGGGGAAAAAAAATGTTTAAAAGTTCACTTGCTTCTTGCACAGCACTTTACAGAAAGCTGACAGCTCTCTGTGAACTACGAGAGTCTCATGGGCAAATACGATTTAGTGCACACAATTACATCACTGGCACCACACTGCCAAAAAGTAAAGAAAGCAAACTTTCCTAGAACCCATAGATATTAGGTTCCACAAAAATGTGGGCTAGATACAGCCTGCATTGCCCTCCTCCAAGATCTTGCAGTGCTGTGAATGAAAGAGCACTGGTTTCAACACTTGCCTCCACGTGAACCAATATGCATGAAGGTTTGTGTTTGCATGTGCATCTACACACTTACTTATACCAAAACAACACAATGCCATGTCCAAGTGGAGGCCAGTGACAAGTGGGACTTGGAGGAACTGGTGGATGTGAAGCACTTGCAGCCCAGAAAGCCAAACAGATCATGGCCTGAATCAAAAGAAGCGTGGAAAGATGGGTGAGGGAGGGGATTCTCTCACTCTATTGCACTCTGGTGAGACCCCATCTGGAGTACCACGTCCAGTTCTGGAGCCCCTGGTACAAGACTGGACAAGCTGGAACAAGTCCAGAGAAGGGCCATGAGGATGATGAGAGGGCTGGAGCTGCTCTCCTCTATGAGGGCAGAGAGATTTAGAGCTATTCAGTCTGGAGAAGGCTCCAAGGAGACCTTATTGTGCCCTTCCAGTATCTGAAGGGGCCTACAGGAAAGCTGGTAAGGGACTTTTTAGGATGTCAGGCAGTGATAGGACATGGGGAGATGGAGCAAAACTAGAAGTGGTAGATTCAGATTGGATGTTAGGAAGAGGTTCTTCACCATGAGGGTGGTGAGACACTGGAATAAGTTGTCCAGGGCAGTGCTGGAAGCCTCATCCCTGGAGGTCTTTAGGACCAGGCAGGTTTTTGAATGACTCTGTCCTGAGCAAGCTTAAGTTGACCAAGGACACAGTGATGACCTGACCCTTAAGGCTGACGAGAATGAGCCACTGCCCAGTTTGCCTGCTGGAACAGAAGTGACCATCAGTGCCCAAGCTGCAGGGAGTCTTCAGGGCTCAGCACTGTGCTAGCAGGGATCTGGTCCTATCCCAGGCAGAAGTAGAGCAGCCATGGACAGAGAACAGCACCTGACATGCAGGACAGGCAGAGCCAGGCTGCCTTGTGCACAACTCAGTTGGACATGGCTCAGCTGCAGGGTGTAGAGAGCTGCCAGCAACTCACAGCTCACCAGCAACAGCAGACAAGACACAGAGGATTTGCAAGTGGGGTCAGATCTGTTTTGCAAAGTGCTTTCCCATGTGCCTTTACATTTGGGGTATTTCAACCCAAACTCTCTACAAAACCTCCTGCAGAGAACAGCTGCACTTTTTTCCCACCAAGCTGCTGAACTTCCCTGCCTGACAGTGTCATGCTCTATGCTGTTTAGGTTTATGGTTTCCAGTTAAAATGCCCCAGGGAAATCAGGCCCTGAATGTGAGACAGGAGATCACTGGAATGTGAGCCTACTGTATTGTCTTATACACCTGAAGAGCTTCCCACCGTAGAAGGAATGAAGACAGTCCTTACCCTTAGTGCAAACACCACATTGAAGAGAATCATTGTGGGCATCTCCCTCTTTGGGGAGGGATCAGTTTTGGATACCTGAAAAACACAAAATCCCATTAGACAGTGTCAAGTCAGTCTAGTACCAAAGAGGGGAAAGACCAAAAAAAAAAAACAGGCAAAAGGAAAGCCTGATATTTTTTCATCATTCAAGTGTCACAGCTGCTAACACTGCCTTTGCTAAGTTGTGAGCACCAAAGCACTTTCTTGGCCTCGGCTATGGAAATCAGCACCAGGTAAAGAGAGCAGACTCCTCAGGTGTATTTGCTTCTGCATTCCAGCACCACTAGGAACCTGAGGTTTGAATCCCTGAACACAATTGCCATAGATCTTAACTAAAGAGAACTCCATGGATTTCCCATCCCAGACCATACCTTTCCCTTCCTCAAATCCCTACCTGAATTGCATCATTTAACAAACTGTTGCTTTTATCACCAACGAATAGGCTCTAGAACTCCAGTACTGAAATAAAAGCTTCGATTCTGCCTTCCTGCAAGATTTCAAACACATTCTCCAGCCTCCTGGATGCCTTCTGAAGCAGATAGCTTCAGCTCTAATAAAGGAGCAGACTTTCTGGTGGGAAAGAAGTGTGGAAGCCAAGAGGAGCAAGTTGGATTTGCACAGCAAAGAACTACCAGCACTGACTCGAGTGAGTGTCACCACAAGATGGAGCACAAAATCCAGAGGACATTCCTGCCACCTCCCTGCTGAACACCCACCCAATACCAGCAGAAAACAGCTACCACCTGCCAGGGCAAACACTCAGCATTTGGGCTCTACTCAACATATGCTTGTACATTAGGAACAATTTCTGGCCCAGAAGTCTTGTCAAGCCCTGGACCAGGCTGACCAGGGCAGTGGTGGAACTTCCATCCCTAGAGGAGTTTCAAAGCCATGTAGATGTGTTGCTGAGGGACGTGGTTTGGTGGTGACCTGGCAATGGCAGGGTAATGGCTGGACTTGATCTTAAAGATCTCTCTTCCAACCAAAATGATTCCATGAGTCTTAACGTGGTGTTTGAGACAGGACAATCACAGAGAAACCGGCAAAAGCAGGATTGCATCCACCCCTCCTGACAGGTCCTAAGCAGCAGCAATGAACTCCAAAGATGAAGGGCTTCACTCAGTAGTCTTAAAAATTAGTGAACTGATAGAAGTGATCCAGGTATTTAATTTATTCTAAAGTAAGTGAAGCTCTATCAAAAAAGGCAGTGATGGAAGGGTGGTAAAGCCAATTCTTGTGTTCATGTGTTCTGGAGCGTCAGGTTCCAGGATGTCTTGTGAACTTCACTAAAGACTCAACAGCACTTTGGAGTGTGGGGGATATCCTGGGTCTTCATTAAAACCAAGAAACTATCACCATTAACATGGACACAAAGCTGCTGGAGTGAGTTCAGAGGAAGGCCACAAAGATGAACACCTCTGCTATGAGGACAGGTTGAGGGATCTGGAGTTGTTCAGCCTAGAGAGAAGAATCCAGGGAGACCTTAGAGCTGCCTCCCAGTGCAGATCCTGCAGGAAGGCTGCAGAGGACTGCACTCACAGTGTCTGGATACAAGAGAAGGGGAAATATTTTGAAGCTGAGAGAAAGCAGAGTTAGACTGAAGCTGAGGAAGAAGTTCTTCAGTAGGAGAGTGGTGAGACTCTGGAATAGGCTGCCCAGCAAGGCTGTGGATGCCTCCTCCCTAGGGGTGTTCAGGGCCAAGTTCGATGAGGCCTTGAGCAGCCAAGTCTAGTTGCCCACAGCAGGGATGTTGGAGCAGATGATCTCTGAGGTCTTTTCCAACATGAGTCATTCTAGGGTTCTATGTCCAGAAAAAAAAAATAAGAAAACAACAAAAAAAAAAAACAGATGGCTGAGCTAGAAAGGAAAATGCTGAAGGAACGAGAAGAATTTAGAATACTGCTACACAAAAAGTGGTCTGGCACCCAGGATTAAATACTCCTGCTCTTGGAACTCCTGAATCTCCTGTCAGTAAGAATTTGCTGAGCTTTCCTGTGGATTAATTTGCTGTGATATAAACTGTGAAGAAACCCAAACGAAAGACTGTCAGGTTAGTCTGGGCACTGCCTGTGCTCCATGGGAAGGGAGCTCTATTTAGCTTCCTCCTAACGGCAGAAGGGTCCCAGATTTAGACTCAAAGGAACTACCAGAGATGGCTGCCACACCTAGAAGGTTCTGGACACTAGAAAGTCCTGGGGTGCCTACAGAAGTGATAAGCCACACCCAAAAAGAAGATCGTAGGAGAAGTAACAAAGAAGTGCTTACAGCACTTTAGAACTTTGCTTCCTCAGGTGCAGACTGAAGAGACATTTTGTGCAATTAGGGTAAAAGTGACCGCAAAGTGAAGAGAATTTGTAAGTGGTGGAAAAAAAAAAAGAAAAGAAAAAGGGCATTTTCAACCTCATTTACACCGCAGCTAGGAAGCTGTGCTCTCTGGATAAGAGATACTGTGAGAGAACAGACTGCCACCAACCAGCAGGGCTCTGAGGGCACCAAAAGGTCTGAATGGTGTCCCAGGTGTCCCACACACATCCCCTAGCCCATGGTGCAGGAGTTCCATTTAAACTTGGCCCTAGAGCTCTATTTAAGTCCAGCTTAAGGCCTGGAGGTGTGCAGATCTCCAGCCTTGTCTCCTGAATGGACCCTGGACCACACTGTTGCAGGTAGCTTGGTCTCCTGGATGGACCTTTTGCTCCTCCAGCCCTGCTTCTGGTGCCATCTCCTTTGCTCCCTGTTCCTGGTTCATCACTTGCTTTGCCTAAAGCTGCTGATGCAAACTTTGAGGATGCTTGAATTCTGCCTTCCAAAACAGCTCCAGCATTTGAGGGCTGAGTTTTGGGGAGCTGCCATCGCATTTGCTGCAGACTCACAGCAGAGTTCTGAAAGTGGAACACAAGCATCTTTTGGTGCTTAAGGCCAGCTCCTCACTTGGACTGAAGCAGTCTGGTCCTCTAAATATCAGGGAGAACTTGCCAACAGTCTGTTTGCACCTCTAATTATAGCTAGAAAGGACAGAATTGGCAAGCAGATATTTTTTGCCCTGAAAAAATGGATGATTTCGTAAATGTGATGAAAAATGAGACTGAAGTGGTTCAGTGACAGAGATCGGTGCTCCATCCAGAAACTCCCAAAGCTCAGCTCATTCTGACAGTCCATCAGGAAGAAGAAATGGGACATGGCATATTTCACACATAGAAGCATATAAATTCTTTCCTAGATGTCAACAGGACCTTTTCCACAGTCCAAGTGTCAACTGCTTTCATTCCAAGCAGCTAAACCCCAGACCATGGAACAAGGTCTCACTGCAATCAGCAGCCTGACTTTGTCCACAAGAAAACTGTAGACCTTTCAACACCCAACCTGTTTCAACTGAGCCTTGTGAATCACTTTGAGCACCAGTAATAGTTAAAAGCCAAACAAGGCTGACGCAGCTCCTAGCATCTGTGAAGGGTTTGGGTGGTTTTTTTTAACTGCCACACTAATTAGAAATGCTAAAAATCCAACCCAAAGTTAGTGAAAAATGGCTTTTTCAGATGGACTGCTTAGTATCATTCTCCTTCCCCACGTTGTTTATTTGCAGTAGAATCATAAATCCATAATGTAGTTTGGGTTGGAAGGGACCTCAAAATCATCCAGTTCCACCCCTCTTCCATGGGCAGGGACACTTCCCGCTAGCTCAGGTTGCTCAAGGTCTCATCCAGCCTGGCCTTGAATACCTCCAGAGTGGGAGCATCCACAACCTTCCTGGGCAACCTGCTACAGTGTCTCCCCACTTTCACTGCAAAGAATTTCTTCCTTATCCCCAGTCTCAGTCTTCTCTCTTTCAGCTTAAAGCCGTTGCCCCTCACTCTGTCTCTAAAAGCCCCTGTAAAAAGTCCAACTTCAGCTTTCCTGTAGGCCTGCTTCAGCTACGGGAAGCAGGAAGGACTTCCTGTGAATCACTGACACAGCTCCCTCAATTTGCCACTCCCTGTGTTTATCTGGAAATAAGGAAAAGAAAGCTTTGACCATCAGGAAGTAAAACCGTAGAATGGCTCAGGCTGGAAGGGACCTCAGAGATCATCTACTCCAACCTCCCCACCATGGGCAGGGACACCTCTCAACTAGACTCAGCTGCTCAAGGCTCATCCAGACTGGCCTTGAACACCCCCAGAAAGGAGGCAGATGCAATGTCCTTGGGCAGCCTATTCCAGAGTCTCACCACCCTCATACTGAAGAACTTCTTCCTAAGCTCCAGTCTAACCCTGCTCTGCCTCAGCTTCAAACCACTCCCCCTCATCCTGTCTCCAGACACACTCAGCACAAGTCCCTCTGCAGCCTTCCTGTAGGATCCCTTCAGGCACTGGAAAGTAGCTCTAATGTCCCACTGCAGCCTTCTCCAGGCTGCACACCCCCAGCTCCCTCAGCCTGCCCTCACAAGAGAGGTGCTCCAGCCTTTGGATCATCTCTGTGGCCTCCTCTGGACTCGCTCCACCAGCTCTGTCTCTCTTCTCATGAGGACACCATTTCTTCTGTCTAACCAGACAACAACTGTATTTCTCTGCCTGCATGGCAAGGGGCTGCAGCTCCTCTCCCCTCATCTGCCTGCAGCTGTACTAAGCATATTTCCAGTTTTCTAGGAAGAAGAATCAATGGAAGAATACTGCAGAACACCACCAGGCCCCCCAGGCAGACAGCAGCACTGTTAACTGCTCCTCAAACAGAGCTTTCCAGCCACCTGCACAGACCTTTGACATTTTTACCAACACCTTCTTACATGTGCTTAGGACAGCACCCTGCAGAAGTGTCCAAATGGAACTTGCACCACTCCTCCCTCAATGGCAATGCCTACATAAGAGAGACACTGCCTGACTTTACATCTGCGGTCTGTATTTAGGCTGTTCCTCCTCCTGTCACAGCTGAAAAGGTACCCTACCCTGTGAGTTCTAAGTTTGTTAGCCAAGGCTGACAGTTTGTAAAGCAGGCAGGTCCCCAGGAGGCCCTCGGAGTGTTACCTGCCCCAGGGCATGCTGCAGCAGGGTGGGGTGACCAACAAAGCGAACGTTGTCAATCTTCAGCTCAAACTTTTTCCCACACATATCTGACTTGGTCGCCAAAATTGTTGCCAGGATGACATCAGAAAACCTTGAAGAGCAGAAAGAGGAGTTATTAGAGTCTCCCAAAAGCAAGTCCCCAGAGAATTCCTCCAAATCAAACCAGCTTTAACTCATAAGTTTTTAAAGTATTATGAATTGTGTTGAAATTGCTGTACCTGGAGTAGCACCAATTATGGGAAATTAAGAACCCCTTAATTACATCTCTCAGATCATCACAATTACCAACCAGGAAGCATTCAAGACAAAGACTGCAGGGTCACGCTTTATTTAATTACATGCTCAGCAAAATACATTGGAAAGATTAGATGCAGTTTGCCCGGATTTAGCTGCAGGTTAATGAACTTACTAAGCGACTCCACATGGACACAGTCTGTCACTCAAGCACAACAGGGACCTTTAAGCCACCCAGTATGGCAGAGAGGAAGGCAAGAAAGAGCTGACTCAATCAGAAGAAACAACCAATGCTTGTCCTTCCTCTCCCGTATGTCACCAGTAAGACTCAAATCTGCTCCCTTAATAGATCCAAGCCTGTGGTCACCAGAGCAGCAGCACCTCTGGAGCAGCCTTGGCCTCACCAGGGCTTTCTCGCTTGACAAACCAAACCAAGGCAAATTCATGACGGAGTAGACCCTTCCTAAGGCTGACCATGTTGTTACTGGATTGCTCTGGATCAGTGGTGGGAAGAAGGCAGCTGTGAGTACCTACAAGGAGCCTGCCCTGTAAATGCCAACTACTGCTGAACAAAGGGGTAAGGATCCAGTGTGACTGGGAAGGAACTCTGCAACTGCTCTTTCCAACAGCCCTCCAACATCGGTCTGGTCACTACAAACACTTGTTTCCCTCTGTGGGATCTCAATTAGCTGCTGCAGGGAACTTGCTGTCCTAAAACTGGAGCAGTGGAAGGTTTGGTGTTAGCAAGTTCTTTCCTCGTCTGCTTTCTCAGGAGCTCCCATTTAACCAAATAAACTTCAAAGCAGTTTCTGAGGAGACTTCTTTTTTAATAACGAAAACGTTTGCTCCATTTTCTTTATTTACATTTGGGGATGTGTGTCCCCTCAGCTCAGCTCCCCTCCACCAGGCAGGTATCCCAGATAACCCAGTATCACTCAGAGCCCAGGGCAGGCATGGGTGTGTGCTGCGCCCACCTTATCTCTTGGCCACAAGCGAGCCCTCAATGCCCACAGAGGGCATCTCTGCACCATGCTCTTGCCTCACCCTGACTAGGGAGTGCTACAGAAAATAAGACAAATGCTCACAGCCATCTCCATATGACCCACAGGCACTTCTTTTGTTAGCCTTACATATCCTGATGATAAAAAGTCAGCATGAGGGCTTTACAAGCTGTCAGAGCCTCTGGTGTTTGTCTAAGCAGGTCACTCTGAACAGAGCACACTTATGGAAGGAGCAGCTGTGTACAAACTCCTGAATCCTTGGCAGCTAAGGGCAAGCAGAGAGACGGGGAGACTAGACAGACACTCCTGAGGCCACCAAGTCCACAGTCCTCTGCCACCACACTGTGCTGTGGAGTTCATGGAAAAAGGGCCAAGTGTCCTCAGACAGGACCTGGTGTGAAAGTCTCTGGCGATCACATCTGGAGCTGAGTGAAAGGTCAGCATGGCAGCAGTGAGCTTTCCCACTCTTCTGGCCTTGTTCTGCCATGTTGGTTAATAGGTTCCTGATGGAGCACAGGATACCTTGGGAACTGGAAATCAGACCTTTATGATGACTTGCACCACTGTTAAGATCTGACTTTTACAAGGAATTAGCCCAGCAGATCTTTTAACAGATAAATGTGGTGCTGAAAGTGTCCAGCTGCTCCTCAGGACAGCTCCTGTCTGCCCTGCCCTCTACATGGCTCTGTGGGAAAGAGGAGTTTAAAAGGCTGAGTTTGTAGAGTCCTCAATATCTTCTCACTAGCAGAGACTTCTTTCTGTGAGAGTGCTGCAACTGCAGCCAAATGACACACTCAGGACAGACAAACCTGTCATGGGCTACAGGGGTGCTACCTGATGGGTACAGACACCTGGTATCACCACAAGCTCTACCCAGAGCTCCATTCTCCTCCTCTGACAGCCTAGAGAATTATTGGTTTTACTGGTCTGGGGAGGGGGAGGGAGAAGAGCTGCCCACTGTGCCACTTCCTGGCCTTCAGGATGCCAGGAAGGTTGAGAGAGAGCAGGTACATTGCTCCCATCATTTCAATTTATCATCATACCTTAGGAAATAACATTTTTACTTGAAACATTTTAATATTGATTTTCAATCTCTAGGGTCTATTATGATGACCTAAAAATACTGACTGATGAGAGCCAGAGAGTTTGTTAGAGGCAGATTAGGTTCCACGGTAAGGCTGTAACAGTCTCTTCTCCTTTTACAGGATTAGTCTGGGAACTGTGATTTCCAGAGGGAAGCAAGCATCTCCTCTACTAAGGAATTCAGAAGGCAGAAACTAAATACAAAACTTGAAAGCTCTGATATCTCATCAGTCTCATCAGAAGCTCAGTGGAGCAGCAACAGCAGTATGGCACAAACCATATCAGTGCAGATGGGCTGCTGTCAGCAGCATCTCCTCTGGAAACCAGCTGAAACCACAACTGATGTAGCAAAACGAAAAGAAAGGGGAAAGAATCCCAAACACAAATTCATTTATATGCCACAGGAATTCAAAGTAAGGCTTTTATATGCAGCTCTTCTTTGAAGTAGTTTAGAATGGGAGCATCTTTGTGATAAGCAGGGACTAGTTTAATACCTTTGGGTTCCTGGGGACAGATCAGCACTTCTCCCATCACATTTTCCAAAAGGGAGTATAATGCAGTCATCCAGTTCAGCTTAGTGGGGCACCAGGCCCAAGCAACCAGCACAGCTGCTCCAAGTCAGGTCTCTGAAGAGCATTCCATAACCACTAGAGGATCGAAGAGTTTACTCACTGACCACCTAACTCATTACTCATCAAAATGCAATCTGGTTTAGGGCTCCTTGTTGGAATAGCTACAATACCAAGACCAGACTTGCTGCATTCTGGAAGGATCACAACTTTTCTCAACTCATTTGTCCCAGATTTGTGACAGTAGCACCCCCATTCTGGATACCCTACAGAAATGTTAGTAAGACCTTCATAACTATCCTGGCAGAAACCTTCAGCAATACCTTTCCTGCAAACATTGTGATTTAGCATGTAATTATCTCATAATTCAGTGTAAAACAGAAACTGGAAACAAAGCACAATTAAAAGGCTGGTGAGAGAAGAAAGCCATTCTAGACAAAGGTGATTGTTTAGAACGTTTGCTCTTACCCTGAAACCAATTGCTCATCAGTTAGAGGACATTGGTCTCTGAAATGGGAACATGGCATAAACACAAAACAAAACACAACAGGAGAACATAAACGAGGCAAGTAGACAAAATACAAAGAAAAAAAAAAAGAAAGGAAAAAAATACAATATTAAAACCCAGGATGAACTGTTCAGGGTTAAACTTCTGTAAAGGAAACAAAACTATTGCAAAAAGTCAAAAGTTAATGGCGGGTGTCAAAAGTTAATGGTAGGTGAATTCATTGCAGGCTCAAAACAGGCATTTCAGTGCTCTCTGGCTGCTGCAAGGTGTTCCCACACAGGCTGCACTTAGAACTGTAGTTGCACAGTAGTTCTTAACCCATGCTTACCTTCAGAGAGAATAGAAGAGGCTGCAATCTGGTTTCAAGCAGGTTCTAAACTTGAGTGTCTTTTCTAGACTATTCCTAGTGTATTCCTCAAAGGAACCTCCTGTGCAGCTTCAACTGTCCCCACAGCTCTTTCACAATTGCTTCTGGTGCTTCCATACCCACAAGATTTGGGAAAAGAGGATGCCAAAGATTTACTGCTCCATGCACAGACAGGATTCTATCGAGGGCCTTGCACATGGAGCTGCTGCTGCTACTGCTGCGGCACCACTTCCCCAGGATCTAAAGAACAGGTAAAGCACGGCCACACTTACAGGACAAGCACAAAGTCATTCTCATCCCTGTCTGCCCCAGGCAAAAAGCAGAAACTCAGGAGGAGCAGGCTGGAAAAGTTTTAAAAGCAAAGAACCTCAAAACTCTCTCTGCAACAGATAAAGGGAGGCTCTAATAACAGCTTTATTCACTTTTATGTCAGAGAAACAAACCCCTGTTTTCATTTTAACAGTCGACTGCTTTTTATTCCCCAAATAACAAGGGCGGGGGGTGGGGAGGAAAGGATTTGTTTCCTGAAACAAATTCCTTAACTATACTGAGTAACTATTCTGATCCAAGTTTTATTCTGTCCACGTTAGACAGGGGAGACAAAACGTAAACCTCCAACAATTATTTAATCCAAAAGACAGCAGATGTCTACCAGTCAGGTTATAAAGGGAACCTAGAGCAATCCCAAATGGCAAACAACACAAAGGAGGTGATAGGCCAGGAAAGGTGGCTCAGGCGATGGAGGAATGAATGGAAAAGCTCACAGAAAGGAAGCCTTTCACCGCAAACATGAGGAGGAACACTAGAGTCCAGTGAAAGAGGGACAGAGGATACAGAAATGCTATCACAGAACTACTGTTTGTTAGCAAAGGGACATTCATGGCCTTGTTTGTCACTAACTTGGGGGGGGTGGTGTAACAGAAGCAGTTGGCCAATTAATGACATCAGTGCTGTCAAACTTGATGAAATCTTTCACTTAGTGATGCCACTAAAAAATGCAAAGCCTGCTGTCACAAATGTTACTACAAATGCAACTTCAGGAGAATGTTTGCTTGATGACTAGACTAGCATCAGAAAAACTACAAAATCCTCACAAACCAATTTAACAAAACATTATCTTCAAAGGAGTCATTGCCTCACATTTTTTTTCCAGGGGAGAAAAACCAAAACAAACAGCAACCAAACAATTCCAGCCTGGCAGGCATCTCCATAAGCTGTGAGGGGTGTGTGTTACTGGTAAAGCACTCAACACTGAAGGATGTTTCTGAAGAGAACAAACAAGAAAGGCTAAGAGAAGCCTACAAAAGAGAATCACTTGACAGGCAATTTGTTTTGACAGTGACAGATTCTTCTGAATACCTTTCTGCTGCCATCAACACACCTCAACAACTTCTGCTGCTTGACTTGGTTTGAAAAGAAAGAAAAAAAATCTATATTCTGAGGACCCAAACACACAACTTCACTGGGGAGGAATTAATAGAGGCAAATACACACCAGTGGCCCAGAGGCAGGATTGTCATGAATAGCTGCAATTGTCCCTGAAAGCCAAAGAGCAACCAACGACTAGGAAATTGGAGTCTGAGGACTAAAAGAGATCCAATTATCCATCCAAACATGCTCCATGAAAATGGGAGAGTTAAGGCACCTCGACTGATGTAATTCTGCCCTTTCTGAGGCCATAATATATGCACCTCAACTGCTCCAAAAGAGCATACGAAAGTGGATCTGTCTTAGCATAGCTTGGGGAAAAAAACAACAGTGAACTTTATCCAGGATGCAACTGGTGCTAGGTTGCTAACAATTCAAGATAGCCATCCAGTATAATAAAGCACAAATCCAACTCTCTTAACTACTGCAGCAACAAGATAAACCTGAAATAACCTTTGCTACTGAACAGGAACGCATGGGAAAGCATGTGCTGGACCCCAGGACTGGCCTCTAGCAACACTTTGGGAGCAACATAAACATGTTTCTTCTTCTATTACCCTTAATGTGTAAGGCAGCTACATACACATTCACA
This sequence comes from Tricholaema leucomelas, assembly GCA_013400475.1. Taxonomy (NCBI): domain Eukaryota; kingdom Metazoa; phylum Chordata; class Aves; order Piciformes; family Lybiidae; genus Tricholaema lacrymosa; species Tricholaema leucomelas. Next base: position 615,101 of record WAAF01001940.1, on the reverse strand, counting down.
GGAGAGAGACTTCCTGCTGGTAGACCTGTGTCGTTTGACACCTCAGCTCCATCTCACTTGATACAAGGCTTACAAACATTGACTTTAGGAAGAGTCAGGGAAGGCTCTGCTGCAGTCATGTGTTTGTATTGCTTACACAAATCTGTACACGTGTTAAGTTCTTTCTTCTGAAGATCATCACTGCAGAGGGGGATTTCTGCCTTAATATTCTTCTGTTCAGCACTTCAGAACTCTCTTTTGTGCTTAGTGAGCTCAGCTGAGAAACCAGAAATTTTCTTAAATACTAAAAGCTTAATTACAAATACCTGATTAGGAGATCAATCCCTGACTTTCAAATCCAGAGTTCTGGCCACCACTACCACGACATAACCTAAATCCTTTGATTAATGTAGGTTACACACCAGCACATCAAACATACCTAACATCAGCTTCAGGAAGACACCAGCAGTTTTCTCATCTGACCAAAGTTTGAAAGGACTGCAGCTTTTCCTACATGACCAGTAGTCATGACTCACACTAATTCAGTACCATAGGCAACATCCAGCGAAAGCATGAAGTGCTCTGCCCACCCTGCCCAAATGGCAGAGGCAACAGGAATCAGCCCTGGGCAGAAGCTGCTACCATTCCAGCACCATCTTCATCTATGTAGGGAAATAGCAGAGCCAGGCTCTGGAACAGCAACCAGCAAAATCCCTGAGGTAAGCAGTGGATGTGTGCACTGAGCCTGCCTCATGTGCTGCCATACACAGCGCAGTCTGAAACACCTTCACCAATCTTACAGACCCAAGGCTTGCTGCCGCAGGACCTGTCCCTCTGCTACACATGGCAGAAGGTGGCACCTGAAGGTTTCAGAGACACTAGAAGAGGCAACAGACAAATGACTTGAAGCAAAATGTGTTTTCATGAGATCCCAGTCCTAGGAAAAACACAGAAACTGATCTAATCTGTTGTCATGGGTGACTTTCAGTGCAGGTAACCCATTCTCAGGTAGAGTTAACACAGCCTTACATTTTGCATGGCTGGCATCTAAATTTTCTTTATAGAGGCAACTGCTAAGCACTTTTTTACTGTTATCCAAGAGAAGCACAGCAACTCCCCCATTTATTAACACTGAAGGTTAAAGCACACATCACAGAAAAAAAGATCTGCAACAGGAAAAAAAAAAAAGGAAAGAAAAAGCCTTTTTCTTTCCCAGATTTGTCTCCTATCTGATAGTGACAAATTTAGAACCCTGCAGCAGATTTCAGATTTCCCACACACAGACTAATTAGAGGATCCATCCCTATGCACTGCCCCTTTTCATTGCATTTGTTACCCGCCAAGTTCCTGTAACTGCAAAAAAACATCTCCGAGTCTCAAGTTTCCTTTTGATCTCCTATTTCACCCCACAGACACAAAGGCAGCTAGATCTGGAGGAAGAAAATTTAGTCACTCATTAGTGCACAGATATAAGAAGTACGTGAGCTGGGGAAGAACCTCAGGCGACTGAAGAATGTATCTGGTTAGAGGGAGGCAGGTAAAGGAAAGTGGGATTTTGCCAAAGGATTAATTCTTCTAGTTCTGAAAGAGTGATGTTGTCTTTCTAACAAGCACAAAATACCTCACCTGTACTTTGCCTAGAACTCAACAGATTTAGCATTCTCTCACACACAGAATCACAGAATTGTCAAGGCTGAAAGAGACCTCAAGGATCATGGAGTTCCAACCCCTCTACCATGGGCAGGGACACCTCACACTACATCAGGCTGCCCAGAGCCATATCCAGCCCAGACTTAAAAACATGCAGGGATGAGGCTTAAAGCCCCTCCCTGGGCAAGCTGTTCCAGTGTCTCAGCACCCCTGTGGTGACAACTTCCTCCTAATATCTAAATCCACCCTGCTCTAGCTCAGATCCATTCACCCTGGTCCTATCACTACCCTACACCTTAAAAAATCCCTCATCAGCTTTCTTGTAGGCCCCCTTCAAATACTGGAAGGCCACAGTAAGGTCTCCTCAGAGCCTTCTGTTCTCCAAGACCTGAAACACTCCTGGTTACTAAGCACTAATTTGTTCCACATGTAATTAAATAATTTTGTGGTAGATTATCTTCTACAGTCAGAAACAATTTGTCTACTGAACTAGGAGGCAAGAGAGCAAGAGGTCATCTCCCCTCTGTTTCAAACTCTGAGGCAAGAGGAAAAGCTTTCCCCCCTACCTGGAATCCCCATCTTGATCTTCTGTGGTATCTCCAGAGCTGTTCACAGCATATCGACTCCGTGGTTTATCTGAAGCAAAGAATAAGGAGATTGTCCCTTTAAAAAGTTGGTTTTCAAGTCTAGGTGTTAAGAGAATACTTGTCTGTGTCCTTTAAAAAAATTAGTCACAAGGCAGACCTAAAAATGCAGGTGCAGAAAGCTCTTTCCTTTCCAGGTAAATGAACTGTATCTTGTTTGGGTTTATTTTTTTTATTCTTACTAAAACTGATAAGAGAAAGATGTTTTCCATCTTTAGGGGATAAAGAGGAAGAAGTAAAATACTCATAGAAACAGATTTTCTCCCAGGTGCCGGGCAACAGTGTGCAATTCTAGAGGGTGGAAAATAAAATTCTGACCAATGCACCTCTCTCTTTACTCCTCGAGTTTGTGACAACATCAGTACTCCAGTGTTCCCTCCTGCAGGCATGGCTGTTGGAACCCTTCACCCACAAAAAGCAGAAAAGGAAGGCAGGGAAACAAGCAGTAAGAAAACCCAAGAATCTTTTCAGATTTTACCCATAAAAACAAAAAATATTTTCAAAGCAGTACACCCAAAACACAACTCAAACAGCCCTGCAGCACCCTTAGCACACACCAAGGCCCACTGGTGAGGCCAGCTGGGACACTGACCCTGACCACATCCATCCTGCGCCAGCCCCTGCAGTCCCCTGGCTGCAGGCACAACAGAGCCTGGCCCAAGATGCCAACCTGGATCAGGAATCTTGGAGGAAGAAGTACAACCAGCACTTCCTCCACGGCAAACTGACAGCACTGGAAAGGTCCCACATTCCCATTTTCCAGAAGAAATGAAACTTCTCCACCCCATTATTCAACACAAGTGACCAAAAGCTCTTCCAGCCTTTACTGGTTAAAGCTCACTTAGTGTCTCTGCAACATCACCGCCTTCACCTTTTACCCTGCCTCCTCCTGCTCCTACAGCTCTTAAACCAACAAAGCACCTGTCCACTAACACCTGGCACTAAATTGGTTTGATTAACGTGGAGTAGGAGGGGTGCCAGGCCCCCACGGTGGATGGGAGATGTGGTGAGAGTGCCAAGCCCCCATGGTGGATACAAAATGTGGTGGGGTGTCACACCCTCAAGGTGGGTATGAGATGTGGGGGCTGGTATGAGATGGAGGTGCTGGGTGCTACCAGGCCCTCATGGTTTATAAGAGATGTGGGGGCTGGTGCCAGGCCCTCATGCTGAGTAGGAGACGTCTAAGGGCTGCCATGCCTCCATAGTGAGCATCAGGGATGCCAGGGCCACCGGAGGGGTACAAGGTCTGTGAGGGGAACCATGCCCTCAGGGTGTGAGGCGTGTGGGTCTGAAGGGTGCCAGGCCCCCAGGGTGCGGACGAGGCATGGCTGGGTGTGAGGGGGGCGTGTGGGGTAACGGGGCCTCACAGGGGTTCCGGGGAGGAGCCAGGCCCGAGCGGAGGCCGCCGCAGCCCCCGAGGCGTCGCACACTTACTGGCCTGAGCGGCGGGGTGCTCGGCGCCGCGCTGGAAGGGGAAGCGGAAGAGCAGCTTGTTGCCGCGGCTGCCCGAGCTCACCAGGATAACGCTGATGGGGCTGGTGCTCTCGCCCATGCCGGCGCGCCGCGGCCCGCAGGAAGGCCCCCGCGGCTCCCGGCTTCCGCTTCCGCCCGCAGCCGGGGACCGGCCCGCGCCTCCCGGATGGCCGAGCGGCGGATGCGCGGCTGGGGCGGCTGGCTGGCTTGGGGCCTCCCGACGGCGGGCACAGCGCAGCGGGGCCGAGCCCCGCACAGCCTATTTCGGACCAGCGCTCCGCGACGCCGGCTCTCAGTTCGGCATCGCATACACCTGCAGCCCTGTTCCCCAGTGCAGCCCAGCGCTCCCAGTTCAGCGTCTCGTAGACCTGCAGTCCTGTCCCGCAGTGCTCCCAGTGCAGCACCTCATAGACCTGCAGCCCTGTCCCGCAGTGCTCCCAGTTCAGCGCCTCATAGACCTGCAGCCCTGTCCCGCAGTGCTCCCAGTGCAGCACCTCATACGCCTGCAGCCCTGACCCCCAGTGCTCTCAGTTCAGATAGTACTTAGCATGGACACCAGTCCCCATTCCACACAGGACACTGTTCCTTATTCCCAGTTTATTCCAGTGATTTGTGTACCCACAGCCAGCACCTTCCATCTCAGCCTAGTGCCCCCAGTTCACACAGAATCACAGAATGGTGGAGGTTGGAAGTATCCTCTGAAGATCATCCAGTCCAACTGCCCTGCTAAAGAAGGATCACCGGCAGCAGCTTACACAGGATAGTGTCCAGGCAGGGTTAGAATGACTCCAGAGACAGAGGAGACTCCAACACTCCCTGGGCAGCCTGGTGCAGTTCAGCCCCAGCAGCCTGCCAGCCCAGGAGCCCTTGTGCCAGGGTGCAGAAGGCCTGTGCTGCCCATTGCCATTTCTTTGGGTCATTTGTCACTTCTCAGCCACTGTGGTCATTCACATCTCCACAACTTCACTACAAGATGGTGGCAAACAGCAGCAAGGACTTGTTGCTGCCTCCCAGGGTGCCCGCAGGAGAGCAGGCTGTGGGGCAGTCACCCCTTGGGGGGTCTGCATCCAAATTGCCTCTATTCGAGTGTGTTGCTTAGCAGGTTGAATGATCTCAGCCCAGCTCTGGATGCTGCTCTGCAGTTCCTCCTGGGATGACACTGGGCAGAAGTGGTGGTTGAGGGGGCAGATGAGCAATCCTCGTGTGTCCCTCCAGCCAGGGAACACTATGCAGAGGTGGTGGCTGAAGGGGCAGATGAGCAATCCCCACCTCCCCCACTCCCACCAGGGGTACACTGTGCAGAGGTGGTGGCTGAGGGGGCAGATGAGCAATCCTCGCCTCCCCCACTCCCACCAGGGGTACACTGTGCAGAGGTGGTGGCTGAGGGGGCAGATGAGCAATCCTCGCCTCCCCCACTCCCACCAGGGGTACACTGTGCAGAGGTGGTGGCTGAGGGGGCAGATGAGCACTCAGGCCTAATCTGTGGGGCCATTCTCCACCAGCCTTCTGATAACAATTGCAGCAAGAGAAGGTGTCACTGAGGAGAGAGACTTGTCCGAGGGCGATTAAAGAGCAGTCTCATTATCATGGCAGAGCATTCTTTACCAGCCAGTGCTGGACAGCTGTGTTAAACCTTCCCAGCATGTCTGCCTTGAAGCATAGTTTTAGTTTCTCAATAAATTACAGCTCTATCTCTTATGTCCATCTCTTGGAGGCTGTAGTTTACTTAAAGCAAAGTGCTGCATCTTCTTTGAGCACTAGTAGGAAAGGAAAGAATAAAGCCAGGATTTAGATTCCACTTTGAAGATTTCCAAAATGCCCAGGGAGGTTGTGGATGCTTCCTCCCTGGAGGCGTTTAAGGCCAGGCTGGATGAGGCCTTGAGCAACCTGCTCTAGTGGGAGGTGTCCCTGCCTATGGCAGGGGGTTGGAGCTGAATGATCCTTGAGGTCCCTTCCAACATAAACCATTCTATGATTCTATGATTCTATAATGTGCCCCAAACTTTTCAGAGTCACAGCCAACATATCCTTGGGAATTCCCTTGAGGAAGATGCACTCTCTGGGAAGAGTACAGGCCTGTGGGGAAAGTTATCCCTGGTGGAGCCATTCAGATAGTCACTGAATTTATAGCTGGGACTGATGGAAAATGTAATCCCGCTTTTATATCAGGGCCTGTTGCTTGCTTCTGCCATTTGAAATGAGAAACTCGGGCAGCCTGCTTTTGGAACAGGATTGAAAAGACCCATGTTAATAGTGAAAGTCACTTCTGATGACATTTTGCAGCTTCATGACAGCAATTCATCCTCTGCCCAAGGGTGGACATTCTGTAGTGGGCTTGTGAATCACAATTCTGAGATACAGCAGCAGCAGCAGCAAGAGAGAAAGGAAGGCAGGTCTGCTGGGATTCCCCAGGGGACACAGCTTCGTTCTTGCTCCTATGACAGAGGAACATCAGCAATGATGTCGTTCATCTCCTTGCATTGCTGAGGCCAGGACCTCCACATCTCACTGGCCTGTGGGCATCTGCAGCACTGGAATAGAGGAACTTGGCTGAGAGGCCCATGCAAAGACAGGGACAGTCACTCTTCATGTCACTGTAGGGACACATTGCTGAGAATTATTCTTTTCCTTCCAGGCACATTCCTGAGCTGTTCCCATAACCATTCCCAGGGTAGCTCCTGCTAGCAAACGAGTGTCATCTTCTGGCTGCTCTGGCTTTGTGCTAGTGCAAGAGGAGCTCAGCAAATGAATTCAGCTTGCATAAAGATCTCAGCATCCATGAGCCCTCCTGTGTGGGCACCACTGCTCATCATGCCTGCGCTGGCTTTGAGCCCACGGTCGTGGGGCATCAGAGGTCAGGTTAAACAGTTGGCAGACAAAGAGCAAGGAATCCCCTAATAATGAATGCATATTTAACACCAGCATCTTTATTTTCAACATATTTTTGCCAGGTGAAAACTACAAGGTTTTGAAATGTGCCTAGCGAGGGATGATGGACACAGCCTCCCCTGGCACGTCCATCCATTTGCTCTGTCCTCTGCCCTGGCTGAAGGACTCCTGCCTATGCCATCAGAGGCACACTGCATCTGTGTAGCCAGAGAGTTAGCTCCAGGTTTTCAGTGACCATGTGTGGTGTCTGTCAATGGAAGGGCATACAATGAGCACTTCCTTTTGGTAGAGCTATTCTCATGGCTGGGTCTCAGGTGAGTTCTCTGTTGTATCCCCTCTTGAAGTGAGATACTAAGAGAAGTAAATTACCCAGCCAGTGGACAGAAGTGCTGAGAAGGAAGCTGTGCTACTGAACATAATCCTCATGAAATCCTAGATGTTGGCCTCCTCAGAGGGGATGATAATACAAGGTCACCAGACCCAGCTAGGCTTGCAGACCAAGAAGCATCAAGTGCATTTTTTTCCTACCCTTTGGAAAAGCCCAAGGATTCTTCTGCTTCATGTTACAGATGACATGCAGAGAGGCTTAAATTCAGAGCCCAGTGCAAAGCACAAGCGGTGAGCCAGAGCTTTTCTGCAAGCACCACTGCAGCCACCAGGATACTGTGGAGAGTCCAGAGAATACAGCAGCTGCCGTCTGATCCCATCCCTGCCACTTCTCTAGCACCACTGATTCACTCTTACCTGACCCATGGGCTTCGTGGCAGAGTCACAGCCCCACAAGAGTGGGGTCTATTTGTAGTGACTGTATCAACTCCTCTGGGCTGCAGCCTACCCAGAGATGAGAGACCTGTCCCCAGTGCAGGCACTGAAAAAACCTCCGTGGCAAGCACAGCACATTGGAGCCTAGCTCCTGCCTCAAACTCAGCAGCTGCAAACAGTCATGTTGCCATGCCCAGCAGCACAGCACAGCAGCAGCCTGGCTCGCAGGAGAGGCTCCAAGTTTGGTCGGCGCTCTCATGTGACATGTTGCTGATGTGATTGCACTGGTGTTGTTACTTTGGTACAGATAACCATAGGCTGCACATATTCCAATGCCTGTGTGACCCAAGTGTCACTAGATCCCTAGAAAGGCTTCTCTCCAAGCAGGGCAACTATGTCTGGGAAGAACCTTCTGTAGCACTTGCTAGCATTGCTGTGAAGCACAAACACATCTTGATGAGGTACCTGGCTTATATTTATCAACCTTCTGCATGCAAATGTGAGAGGCCATTTGGGGAGGGAACGCTCTGCCTGGACCAGCAGCTTCCAGTGCAAGCTGCCAGCACTCCGTGGTGTACTCAGCTGCTGCTGTTTATCAGGGTGGCAGAGAGATTTACCTCTGCTTCATGTGCTGGCAGGATATTCATTCCCTGAGGTTCAGCAACCACCATCTCCAGTAGAGTATTTCTTTGACACTTTGCCCACTTATCTGTGATTACAGACTTGCGCTGGTCTTCCCTTCACCTCTTTGGTTCTTCACCCATCAAGTGTGCCCACAGCCTGAAGCTATAAGCCATCTATGGTGGGACAAGGCTTTTCATCTATCCTGGGACCATGCTTTCCATCTGTGGTGGGACCAGGCTTTTCACCTATCTTGGGACCAGGTTTTCCTGTGCATGTCCAGCACATGGCACAGCGTACCCCAGCACTGGCTGCGGTGCCGAGGGCTAATGCACAGTGCTGCAAATGTAGTAAGATCCCACGGAAATCAAAGATGTGCAGTAAAAGGCATCTAATGATGAAAGAGTCTGACTGGGATTCCTTGCACAGATGTTTTTTCAAGGAGCATATTTAACTCCACAAGCTCCTTCTCCTTGTATCCATAGGATCATTCCTACTGGTGCTGTTAGAAGCAATCTGGACCAGGGAGTGTGTCCCTAATTCTTTGCCAGAGGCTGGCAATGTGAAGTCCTGGCAGTGCTGAAGAAAATGGCAACATTTCCACTGATTGCCACAAAATCAGAGTCGTCCCCACTCTGATCGCACTGTCCCAGGCACTCCTCAGGAATCATTCTGTATGAGATACTGGGCCATGTGGTCGCCACAAATGGAGTGCACCAGATGGCACACCCAGGTCCAGTCTCCTGTTCACACCTGTGAAGAGAGGCAGAAAAAAAGATTTTTCTCCTGGCTCCTTAGCATGCTTGAAATCCACCCAGACTTCATCTTAAAGATGCATCCTAATGCTCTGTGGCTGAAATTTCCCAACGTGGTCTCCCTGCTCATGTATCAAACCATGTCCAGACAATTTCTTTGGGCCACACAGCCATGATGTTCAGACGCCAGAAGCTGATAAGGTCAGCAAGCAAGGGGCTGACCCTTGCTGAAAGAGGCATTGTTTTGTGAAGAGATAAGAGACTCCCACCTCCAAGGGTGGGCCTCTGGGGTGACCAATGAACGTGGACAGGCACCAGGGTCCACTTTCCCCTTCCTCTTTATAACCAGGGCTGCCAGAGCAGTCAGTCCAAACCCGCTCTGAGCCTTCAACGCAAGGAGCCTCATCCTGCACCCTGCTGCACAATGACACTGACTCAATCCGAGAAGGCTGCCGTGGTCACCATCTGGGCGAAGGTGGCTACCCAATCTGATGCCGTGGGGGCAGAATCACTGGAGAGGTAAGGCCCTCAGAACCCCTCTTAGGAAAGCTTCTTCTCTGGCTTTGCTGTTAGGGTGTATCTTGTGTAAAACTTGCGTGAGCAAGAGCACGCTTGGTCTGGTGGGAGCTGATGGATGGCCTCTGTATGCTAGGTAATTGTCTGGAATGATTTCTGTGCTACTAAATGTTAATAGATGGCTTCAAAAATCTTACAGCCAAACATTGTTTTGTAAGCAACTCTAATGGCTTATTTCCCATTACAGCAATTCAGAATTCACAGCCAGAAGCCCAGGCCAGGGATTCAAGGCCATTCAATACTCACTGTCCTGGAAACAGGGCTGCTGACACTGTTAGGAAACGAACTGGAGGTGGTTTATTGCACAAGGGATGCAATTTCTCTTGTAATTACTGGGCAGTAAGAGAGTGGTTGTCCACTAAATTCACTGGACATTCCCATTTCACTGTTTCAGTTGATCAAGTAGCAAAGTGCTAGGGAGCAAGACAACTGGATCTCCCCTCCACAGAATACAGCACGCTGATCCAAAAGACCATACAAATTAAGGAGCTTTGGAAATGTCCAACCTCCCTGCCAAGCAGTCTCTCCCTAGGGTAGTCTGCACAGGAACGGATCCAGGCAGGTTTTGAAAGTCTCCAGAGAAGGAGACTCCACAGCCTCTCTGGGCAGCCTGCTGCAGTGCTCCATCACCCTCACCATAAGGAAATTTCTCCTCATGTTGATGTGAAGCCTTCCAAGCTCGCACAGCTCTGTTAGAGCCACTGGAGAGTGCAGTCCTGGCAGCTTTACCTTGCACCTACTCTAAGGTTTTCCTATCCCATGCCTGCCATTTGCACTGCTGAATCTCATTCTCTTCTTCTCCTCCAGACTTTTCTTCAGCTACCCCCCGACAAAAACCTACTTCCCTCACTTCGATCTCAGCCAAGGCTCAGCTCAGCTTCGTAGCCATGGCTCTAAGGTCATGAATGCCATCGGGGAAGCTGTGAAGCATGTGGATGACATCCGAGGTGCTTTAGCCAAGCTCAGTGAGCTCCATGCTTACATCCTTAGAGTGGACCCCGTGAACTTCAAGGTGAGCCAGCAGGTTTGCAAGGATGGAAACTGCCATCACAGACTTAGGTCATCTTGGCTGATGGCAGCTTGATCTCAACCTTGTTGTTGCTTGCTCCCCCCTTGATTTTTAACTTGGGGTTGGATCTTTTCATGGAAGATCTGGTCTAGCTGAAAGGAAAGAACTGCTGGGGGAGGGGGGGCTTGTGTTAGACAGACTTGAGTCTGCTCTGCCTTTGTTGTAATCTGTGACTCTCCCTCACACCTCAGCTTGTATCACCTGTCTGTAAACATTTCCACTTTGTTTCATTTCCCTGTGGTGAGGAAGGGATGTTTGGAAGAGGGAGCGGGATCCAGCAGTGCCTTTTGCCCTGTGCTGAAGGCAGCTCTGCTTCTTCACACATATCACCAACTACCTGGTTGGGGCACACAGCTGTCACTGCAGAGGGTGCAGGGAGTCTGCTGCAGGCCCTTAGATGGACATCTTCTCCTGGTTGTGATGGATTTAATCTCGTTTTCCCTTGCAGCTGCTTGCCCACTGTATCCTGTGCTCCCTGGCCAGCCGCTATCCCAGTGACTTCACCCCAGAGGTTCATGCTGCATGGGACAAGTTCCTGTCCAATGTTTCCTCTGTCCTGACTGAGAAGTACAGATAAACAGCTTCCAGAGAGGCTGAGAGATGCACATCCATGGTGCATCCCAGCTGCCAGGCTCCAGCATACTCTCCCCTTCCTATGCAGCCCTCTCAGATCTCCTGTGCAGGGGCTTGGTCATCTGCAAAACCAAATAAAATATGAGAACCTGAGCTATGGTCTCTGTGCATTCTTCTCCACACGTTCCACCTCCACCTCGATGCTCAGGGAGGGGTGTTTTGAAATGTCTACACAATACAGAGAGGGGAATTTGTAAATTCCAGTGCTAACTCCTCTGTTAGGGAATTCATGGGCTAATTCTGAGTCACAGAATCACTGAATGCTCTGGGCTGAAAGGGACCTGTAGAGGTCACCTAGTCCAGACCCCTGCAGTCAGCAGGGACATCCCCAACTAAACCAGGTTGCTCAGAGCCTCATCAAGCCTGACCCCAAATGTCTCCAGGTATGGGTCCCCTCTGGGCAACTTCTTCCAGTGTTCCACCACCCCCATGGCAAAGAACTTCTTCCTACTGTCCAATCTAAATCTACCCTCTTCTAGTTTAAAACCATTGCCCTTGTGCTAGTGTTTGTAAACAGTCCCTCCCCACCTTTTTCGTAGGCCTCCTTCATCTTCACTGACAGGAGAGGCTAAAGCCCTGTCCCTGCTGCTGCTCACCAAAGGTGTATCAGACAAAGACTCCAGACTGACCAGGAAAATGTCTGTTGTCATGTCAGGACCCAGGGGCTTTTTTTGTCTGGCCTGTACCAAACCCTGTCTGTGAGCCTGTCTGTGAGCAAAACCTGCATTGCCATACGTTGTGATGTGCCCACAGTGATACTGGGTATTGTCTTCTCGTGCTCCTCTCTACGGTGTGTGGACAAGGCATCTGATGTCCTTCATGAACACCTTGGGCTATTGCACCAGCTAGGCAGGTTTGGTAAGGGGACCATCCCCTCAGCTCTACATCTCTTCTGTCTATGTGGAGAAATTCAGCTGCATTTGAAATGTGGGAATACTGGTGGCCACAGGTGATCAGCGTAGACAGCACCTCAGGGCCCATACATTCCCAGGTTTTCTCTGGAAAGCAGTGACAGGGAAGAGGACAGAACTGATGATGGGTTGCCCAGGGAGGTGGTTGAGGCCTCGTCCCTGGAGGTGTTTAAGGCCAGGCTGGATGAGGCTCTGGCTAGCCTGATCTAGAGTAGGGTGTCCCTGCCCGTGGCAGGGGGGTTGGAACTAGATGATCCTTGTGGTCCCTGCCAACCCTGACTGATTCTATGATTCTGATTCTATGACCCTGGGGGCCACGCAGGGATCCTCCCCACATAGCTGTGGTGGGTTAGCCACAGTGGGCAGCTGAGTACTACACAGTGCCTCACTTGACCCCCACAAAGGAATGAGAAGGAGAGGAAAGGAAGCATAAAAGCAAGAGGAAAAATTAGGGCCAAGACCAAACAACCAAGCAGAAATAACGGTTTAGTAAGTGAAGAGGTGATGCGAAGGCAATCACTCACTGCCTCCCATGGGCAGACTGATGTCCCACTGTGAGCAGAAAAGATGGGAGCTCCCCTAAAATCCCCTCTTTGTCCTGTTATTGATGAGCATTGCTTTTGTATGATATCTTGGGTTAGACTGGGTCAGCTACCTGGTCACAGAATCACACAGAACCACAGACATTAGGGGTTGGATCTCAAAAGATCATCCAGTCCAACTCCGCTGCCAGATCACCTAGGGCAGGTCACACAGGAACACATCCAGGTGGGTTTTGAATGTCTCCAGAGAAGGAGACTCCACAACCTCTCTGGGCAGCCTGCTCCAGGCTCCAGCACCAGTGACAAAGTTTTCCCTTCTGTTCCTGTGGCACCTCCTCTGCTCAGCTTGCCCCCAGTGCCCCTTGTCCTATCATTGGACATCCCTGAGCAGAGTCTGGCTCCATGAGCAGTGAGGGCAGCCCTCAGGCTCCTCTGCTCCCAGCCCCAGCTCCCTCATCCTATCCTCAAAGGGAGATGTTCCACTGCCTGCAGCAGTTTTAGGGCTCTGTGATGGACTCTTTCAAGCAGTACTCTGAGGCCCTTCTTGAACTGAGGATCCTTGAACTAGACACAATATTCCAGATGTGGCCTCGGCAGGGCAGAGTAATGGGGGAGGAGAACTTCTCTCGACCAATTAACCACAGACTTTCTAATTGACCCCAGGATACCATTGGCCTTCTTGGCCACAAGGGCACATTGCTGACTTGCTGACTCACGGGCATCCTTCTGTGCAGCAGAACCCCCAAGTCCCTCTCCTCTGCACTGCTCTCCACAGCTGAGTCCCCAGCCTGTGCTGGTCCATGGGGCTGCTCTTTCCCAGATGCAAGACTCTATACTTGCCCTGGTTGTATTTAATTCGATTCCCCCTCCCAACTCTCCAGCCTATCTAGGTCCTGTCAGCACAGCCTAAGTGGGTGTCAGCCACCCCTCCCTCTGTGCCCTCAGCCAGGCCATTCTTATTTTGAACAGTACTGGTCCCAGTGCCCACCCCTGAGGGACCCCACTAGATACATGCCTCCAGCTAGACTCATGTCATGTTGTGTCCCCTCTGCATCACAAAATCTATTTCTTAGGGAGAGAGAGAGAGAGAAGCAGAGAGAGCTTCGATGCTGTGCAGAAGTCAGAAGCCAGAGTGTCGTCAGGGCTGTTTTGGGCACAAATCTAAAGCACAGCACCACTGGAGCTGATGTGAAGAAAATAATTTACCACGTTACATCCACTGCCCCTATCTATCTCAGAGCACTTCTGACATGAAAAAGTGGGTGCAAAGTCTTAATCTCACTCTGTGCAGCAGCTTCAACTTGCCCTGCAAGCAGTGGTCCTCTCCTCACAAAAATTCAGGGCTGTGTTTGGGCAAGGGGGCAGGGAGATGCTATAGAAGCTCTGACATCAGCAGATATGTGACCTAATGTACCAACCACAGCAGGTCTGAAAAGGTTCTGCATTTGTCTGTAGGGTCTCAGGTAAGCTGAATGTTTAAATCCACAGCTTAGAGGGTAGGTCAGCATCCGGTGTGTCCCTAACCCCAAGTTTGTACCCATAGTTCATAGACAGGCTGAGTGAAGGAGGTGACAGTCACCAACCACCACCTGCCCTGTGGGACATCCCAGTGTTTGTGGGGAGAGAAGGAGCACGTGCTGGGGTGGGCAGGAGGGAAGAATCCTAGTCCAAGGATGGACTTTGGGAAGACCATGCAATCAAATAGGAGGTTCTTCCCCACCCAGGCTTCTCCCAGCTGCTGGAAAGATGGTGTTTGTCTTGGGAGGGCTTGTCCATGGCTCCTGCTCAGAGTACCAGAGGCTACTTAGGCAGAGAGGAGCTGGATGTGCTGGAAGCTGGAGGACATGAGTGGCCAGAGACAAGTGTTGAACCCACACTGATGCTTGTGGAGCCAAGGAGAACCCAGGGCCGGCCAGGGGGTATGGTGGCTTCTGACAAGAGCCTTCAGGACATGCTGGCCACTGAGGCCAAGGATATGGCACCCAGAGGCTGTGTCCATGACTGCTGTTGACCATGGGGCAGCCCAGCTAGGTGCTGCCCCCAGCCCGGTGTAGGGGGGGAGGGCAGGGGAGCTGGGCCCCCTTGGGGCCTCCCTGGGGCTGGGGCCCACCGAGGTAGCAGCACAGCCTCTCCCTGGGCCCAGCACTGTTCAGCTGTGGCCCCTCCACCCCTCGGTACTGATAAGATAAGGCCAGGGTGGAGGTGCCTGCTACTATAAGAGTGTGTCCCCCGGGCACTGCAGCCACCAAGACCTATCTGTCTCTGCCAACCGCCACCATGCTGACCGCCGAGGACAAGAAGGTGATCCAGCAGATCTGGTCCAAGGTGCAGTCCCATGAGGAGGAATTCGGAGCCGAAGCCCTGGAGAGGTGCAAGCCAGACCTGGGGACCCCAGGGGTTGGGGGAGAGAGTGGGTGGGAGCCCCATGGGGAACTGGTGTGGAGGGCTTGGCTGGGGGTCAGCAGCACTGACTGTTCCACTCCGACAGGATGTTCTCATCACACCCCCAGACCAAGACCTACTTCCCCCACTTCGACCTGTCCAAAGGCTCTGACCAGATCCGTGGCCATGGCAAGAAGGTGGCAGCTGCCTTGGGCACCGCTGTCAAGAGCATAGACAACCTCAGCCAGGCCCTGGCTGAGCTCAGCAACCTGCACGCCTACAACCTGCGTGTCGACCCTGTCAACTTTAAGGCAGGCGGGGGACAGGGACAGCGATGGGAGCTGGGATGAGGGCATGAGGGACAGGGGACAGAGACAAGGGGATTAGGGATGAGGGACAGGGAGTGAGGGATGGGGGATTGGGACAAAGGGATGAGGGACAGGGGATGAGGACTGGGACAAGGGGATGAGGGGCAAGGAGATGAGGGATGGGGACAAGGGATGAGATGGGGGATGGGGACTGGAATGAGAGGATGAGGGATGAAGGACAAGGGGACAAGGGACATGGAAATTTGGGATGGGGACTCAGACAAGACAATGGGAGACAGGGACAGGGAACGGAGACTGGGGTGAGGGAAGAAGGGATGAGGCACAGGGGATGGCGACTGGGGGACAGGTGCTGAGCCCCGTTTTGCCTTGCAGCTTCTGTCACAGAGCCTGCAGGTCGTGCTGGCTGTGCACCTAGGCAAGGACTACACCCCCGAGGTGCATGCTGCCTTCGACAAGTTCCTATCGGCCGTGGCCGCTGTGCTGTCTGAGAAGTACAGATGAGCTGCCACTCGCTCCCAGTGCCATCAATAAAGACACTTCTGCCACAGCACTGTGTCTGTCTGTGCTGGGCCAGGGGGCTGGGGAGGGCTGGCCTGTCGTGGTGCTCCTGCCAGAGGGAGGGTGCTGCTGGGGAGGTTGGTTACGGTACCGGGGGACAGCACCGGCCGTGGGCTCCCTGAGTGTCCCTCAGAGCTCTGTCTTCTTCCAGCTACCTCAACCTGTGATGTGGTCAGTGATGGTAGAAGCACATAGGGAATAAGGCTCAGTCTGGTGCCTTGCTGTGTCTGCATCTCTCAGGAGCACATCACAAGCCAAATGTGGTCCTTTCCTTGGAGGATTCTCCAGGGGGATAGGAAGAATCTCTTCTGGCTGTATCACAGTAGCTATTTAGGATTTCACTGGAGTTGCTGTGGGAGCTAAGTGCCTGCATGAACTGCAAAAGCAATCAAACAAGTTCATGGAGTGAAAAAAATCCACCACACACCATTAAGCACAAATACTGTTCTTGGGCTCAAACCCCTGAGCCACAGATCCCAGCTGATTGCCAGGGAAGTGCCCTACACCTGTGCTGGGTGTCTGCTCTTCCCCTGGCACCTGGGCAGGGGTGGAGTGGAGCAGGCAGAGCTGCAGTCCAGCAAAGGGTAACTGGTTTGGACCCTGAGTTTAAAAAAAATCATTGCCTTCAGATGTCCCACCACGAGACACTAACCAAGCCCTGAGCTTGCTCTGCAGTGGCACCAGAGACAGGAGATGAGCATTTGTGAGGCGTGACAGTGGTCAGGAGAATGGTGCTTGGAGTGGTCAAGTGAAGGCAGCAGCTGAGTGCAGGCAGCAGCTGGGTGCTGGGTGTGCAGGGACTTGCATAGAAACACGGGGTTGGGAGCCCCTGGGCCACACCTACCCCTGCTCCCAGAAGTGTAGTCAGGCATCCACAGCACCTTTCCTTCATCCTCAGACAAATCCCAGCCCACACCCCAGAGTCTTCCTGTGCTTCACTGACTCCTGTTCCACCAGTCTGAAAGGTTCCTCAGCCTTTGCAGTTTGCCCCGATGCACATCCAGGCAGCAGATGCCTGAGCTCCGCTTCCTAGAAGATCACCTCCCACCCTCCCCTCCCTCCCTGCTCTGAAATGGTGCCAGACAGAGCTAATCTTCCCCAAACATGAATGATAAGAACTGTCAGCCATGGAGAGGACATGGGTGTGAACTGTCCCCTGCTCGCCTGTGCCAGCTTTTGAACCTACTAGAAGCACCACAGGCCTCCTCACATTCCTGTTCTTCCTCACCATTCTCATCTTCTTTGTCCTTCTTGCCCTTCTCACCTTCATCATTTAGGGCACAAAGGGCTGTTGTTACCTTCCCTGGCTGTGAACTCCCGCTGCTACAGGCTGGTGCTGCCACCAGTGCTCAGTACTGAGCCCTGTGGCTCTGCCCAGTGTCTCCAGTTCCCAAGAGTCATGGTGATTTGGTGCCCCCCAGCACTTGGGCCAGCACCACATATGGTCAGGAGAGAAGGGTTGTGGCAGGGTCCATCTGCAAAGGGATGTGACTGTGTTTTGAAGGAGAGCACACACACTTTGGGATACACTGGTTTGGGGGGCACTTGAGGAAAGAAGAGCAGTAGGTGCAATAGGGAAGATTGGATGAATGTATAGGAGCTGTGTGGGATGCCAGGGGGTGCAGAGGGGCAAGGACAGTGGATGTGCAGGGCCATGTCAGGTGGCAGTATGTGCAGAGGCAGTTCACCTGTGTGCATTGAGGCTGTGTTGGATGGCTTGGTCTGTACATGTGGGTGCCCATGGGACTGTGTGTGGGTACTGGGGGACCTGGGCAAGCTCAGCCTATGGGGCAGAGACTCCCACTACGCTACTGAAGCCACAGTCCCCATGCCGCTGTCCCCACCATCCTGCCAGAACACATCCAGGCTGTGCCAGCACTGCCTGCAGCGGAGTATCTCAGTACCCTGATCCAAACCCTGGACACAGCCTGTGGTAGGACAGGGCACACACAGACTCCTCCATCTGTGCCAGTGCAGACTCTGACCCTGAACCTAACCTAACCCTAACCCTGTATCTTAGTCTAAGACTAAACCTAAGCCTAAAGCCGAATCAAAGTTGGCTGGTGCCAGAGGGGCCTGCCCTGACCCCAACCCTACTCACCCCCAGCCGGTGCAGTGGGTCTGAGCCCCACCCCGCCGGGCTCGGTGCGGTGGCGGCCGCGCCTGGCCGAGCTCCAGCGGCGTGGCCGGGGGCAGGGCGGGCCGGAGGCGGGCGGTGCCCCGGTACCGCATATAAGGGCGGCTGAGACCGGCGGGGGCACCCGTGCTGGGGGCTGCCAAGGCGGAGCTGACACCATGGTGCTGTCTGCTAGCGACAAGACCAACGTCAAGGGCATCTTTGCCAAAATCGGCGGCCAAGCCGACGAGTATGGCGCCGAGACCCTGGCGAGGTACGTGTCCATTCCCATCCCCTCCCCATTCCTGTCTGTCTCTGACTCCCTCCTATCTGCGCCCACCCTCTCCCCATCCACGGCTGTCCCTTCGTACCCATCCTCACGCAGCTCTGACCCGCTCTGTCCTGCAGGATGTTCACCACCTATCCCCAGACCAAGACCTACTTCCCCCACTTCGACGTGTCAGCCGGCTCCGCTCAGGTCAAGGCTCACGGCAAGAAGGTCGCGGGCGCTCTGATCGAGGCTGTCAACCACATCGATGACATCGCTGGTGCCCTCTCCAAGCTCAGCGACCTCCACGCCCAGAAGCTCCGCGTGGACCCTGTCAACTTCAAAGTGAGTGTCTGGGAAAGGATGGCCAGCCCTGCTCCCCTCCCGCACCCCACCACGGACCCCTCCTCGCCTCATCCCTTCGCTCACCATCTCCTTTTGCCTTTCAGCTGCTGGGCCAGTGCTTCCTGGTGGTGGTTGCCATCCACCAGGCTGCTGCCCTGACCCCAGAGGTCCACGCTTCCCTGGACAAGTTCCTGTGTGCCGTGGGCAACGTGCTGACTGCCAAGTACCGTTAAGACAGTACTGTGGCTGGGGCTGGACCCCCACCCTCTGCCAGCCCTCTGACAGCGAGCAGCCAAATGATCTGAAATAAAATCTCTTGCATTTGTGCTCCAGCCATGGTGTCCTGCTCTGGTCGATGCCCGCGGGGAGGGAGCGGGAGGGATCTGCTCAGCAGTCTGAACAGAGGGCCCCCTCCTGCCAGGTGAGCACACAGAGGAAATGGGTTCTGGTTTTGCTGTCTCCGAGAGAAGGCAGCGTTTGGATGGTGGTGCCCGGCAGGCAAACTCTGTTCTGCCAGCTGTGGGCAGAATATTTCCAGGCACTGGTGGAGTGGGACACAGAGACAGCGGCCAGAGTCTGGTCTTTGGGAGGCTGCGGGAGACAGTTCCCCTGCAAGGGGAACACACAAGGCTCAGTCCCAGACCCTGCTCTTTGAGCTCTGAGCCACAGTGGGGTGGGGGCTCTCAGGGCAGGAGAGGGAGTACAGGCAGGGCAGCAGTGCTGGGTACAGCTGCGCTGGAGTCCATGTAGCACCCCCACTCCTTATCGCAGTCTGCAGCAGGGCAGCCATGGTGTGGGGGGCTGATAAAGGACATCTTGGGCTCTCCTCCAGCTCTGGGTGTGGTGGGAGACAGGGCAACAGATAGTCCAGCACAGGGGGGAAGACAACCTGCCAGATGCTGAGTAAAGGCTGTCTTGTCTCTGCCAGGGCTGGGAGGTGCTAGGAGCTGGGGTAAAGGTTTGAGAAAGCCCCAGGGTGGCTGGTGGAAGCACAGCATAGAGCCAAGCCAAACTGCCATGGCACTCCTTGGCACATGCAAGGATGGATGAGGGTGGCTTTTGCTAGCACCCTGGCCTCCAGCCACCATTGGTGAATGCACCCAAGGCAGGAGAGATCTCAGATTACTCTGGAGGAAAAAAGGAGACCATTCTGTCCCCATAGCTTCTACTGCAGAGCACCACAGGCAGTAGTGACGGCCACCAGATCCCACATGCCCCACTACACCCGAGTACAGGGAGGAGAAGACAACAAAGCTGGTCAGCACCTCACTGACCAACCTGTCCCAGCTTTGCACGCAGCAGGACATCGGGGCTAGCTGCACTCTTCTAGTTGCCATCAGACAGCTGCGGGCACAACTCTGCTCCATCAGGAGCTCATCAAGGCCAGGGTGCAGGGCAGTGTGGGCCAGTGTGTAAAGCACTGGGAAGAACCGGCATTAAATCCAGCCCAGACTCAGGCTTCATAATCTTAAGTGTGGTGTGTGCAAGAGAGAGGTGGTGTGAGAGCAGAGCAGGGTACAGGACATAGAGGAAGGGGTTGGCAGTTGTCCACCATGCTTCTGACAATCTTTTGCTTCCAGCAGTTCCCACTGTTAGGTCCTCAGGCAGGACGCGGTGTGGCAGTGGCAAGTGCCCTGGCTCTGCAGTGCTTTGCCTGACCAAACCACCACTGAGCTCCAGCTGGCTTGAGTTGTCTCTCAGCCATTTGTCCCTGCTGCCACCAGGTGGGGACCTCAAGCCGTGGTGCTTTATCAGGGCCAGGCAGAAGGTACAGAGAGCTCAGCCTCGGTCCCTCCTGCGGGGCTGAGCTGGAAGCTCTGAGCAGAGAGAAGCAGGCTGCCAAAATGGGCAGGGCCCAAGCATACTGGCAACACTGGTGCCAGCTTGGAGGACCCCTACCCAGTAGCTCATTTCCAGTACTAGGTGCCCCAGCAGCCAGCCACCCCAGGCCTCCTGACTCATAGCACAGGGGCATGGGAGTCCTAGGCTCCTTTCAGTGGGCATCTCTTGGTGGCCATGGCTTCATGTGCCCCAGCCAGTCCCATGGGATGCTCTGGCAGCAGCTTCCCATAGCTTGGCTTTCCCTGCACCAGCAGTGCTGGGATGGAGAAGAGCAGGTCAAGTATTTACCCCACTGCTGGCCCAGGTTTGTTTTGGAGACCATTTTGCAGCAACCACAGTGATGATGAGAGAGATGAAGGCAATTTTGGTACTGTCACAGCCCAAAATGGCACCAGGTGGCAAACTCTGGGGACAAAGTCTCCTGATCCAGGCCATGGCAGCACTCAGGAGGCACAGTCACAGTAAGCAGCTGCAGAAGAAGATTGAAGATGAACATCTTCAGATGAGACAAAATCCTAGTCTTATGTCTCTGCTATCTGGAGGCCTCTCTTGCCTCTTATCAATGTTTGTTCTTGGTGGACAAAGCATCTATGGTTCAGAGACACCCAGAGAACAACGGAGTGTTTTGTTATAGGACAGCCACCAAGTCAAGCAGCATCTCGGAGCTTGTTTCTCTTGCAAGGGGAGATGAAATGACATCAGGATGGTTATGACTTATCTGATTACAACACTTCTACCACCCTCTTGCAAACAGCATTTTCCAGGTAGCTTGGATACTCCTCTTAGCAGATTCTGACAAACAGCCATGGCCCTAGAGAGTACTTCCTGGAAAGGGGCACAGAAAGACACTTCTGGAGCAGGTCAAACATCCACGGGGTAGTTTACCAGAATTCCCCACTGCAATTGTCAGTGAAGCAACAGGAAAACACAGAATCCATTTCCTACTGTAGAACATCAGCTGAGAGATCCTCTTGCTGGAAAGAGGAAGGAAAACACCACGTGTCTCATAAACTGTTCCGCTTATACATCCAACATGCTGAGAGCACAACTCATAATCCATGCAACCATGTGTTGAGAAACTGCTGCCTCAGCAGTTTGTTTGCCATGTGTTTGGACAGTTCTTACTAAACATCAGGTTTTCCACACTGAACCACTCTCTGGTGTCTGTAGCTCATTTCAAATTTAAACCCTCCAGCTCAGGAACATCTGAGAATTTAATAAGCACCTTCCTCATCACAACACAGAAGTTATTGATGGAAGAAGAGTGAAAAAAATCACCTTGAAGCAAGGACTGGAATATGTCACAAGGGGAAAGCTTATCTGAAATGCTTCATTCTTGGAAATGGCCATGAGTATTACTCATCTCTATGTCCCTACAGTGTTTTTGTGATTTGAAGTTAACTGGTCTATAGTTCCTTAGTTTCCTCCTTTTGCCCTGCCAATGGTAACAGACCCTCTCATCACATTTCTGTGCCACATCACTTCCCAAAGGTGCTGGCTGTTTAGAGATGGCTTCAATGGGTTGCTGAGGGAAAGGGGAATATTTTTTTTTCAGGCAAACAGCCTGAGGAAGTCTCCTTTAATCCACATTTTAGGATACCCCCCATCCTCACCACTGCTTCTTGTGCCAATGGGAAAAAGAAAAGTGGTTATGGAAGACAACAAATAGTCAGCCTTCACCAAATGCCAATTTTGATGAACGACTTAAAAATATTTTCTCTCCTTCCTTTCCTAAAAGCAGAGACTGCTCCCAGTGGAGCAGCTGCATCAAGCACAACCTCTTCAGGAAGGATGGAGTTGATCGAAGCAGGCATTTGCAGAACTCGGGAGGTTGCTCTCCTTTGCCACCACAAGAGGTTCCACACTGCAAGCAACATCTAAACAAATCTTCTTGCTGATCCCTGTCAAAGATGACCCGTGAAGAACTCAGGCCTCATTGCATAAGCTCCCATGAGCAAAAAGGCATAAAGCATTAGGAATCCCCTACCTGGAGATGCTCACAGCAAAATCCAAGTCTTAGATTCTATATCTGGGAGGAGAAGGTGCAGATCTGTGGTAATGTGTTGTTGGCCAATGGTGCCTTCCCACTGCTGTGCTGAAGCCATTCATCAGCTAAGCAGCAGAAATATTCCACTTTCTTTTTGTGGCAGACCATGCCTTTTTTGATAAGTAGATCTAGCCAGATATTGGCTGCAACTGTACCTTTAGCAACCCTTCTCAATACAGCATTCTCCAGTCATGCCTGCCTGACATTGAATCAGATTTTCACTACAGAGGTGGAAGTTGAACAGAAATGGAAGAAGGTTCTCCCTGCTGCCTGCCCTGTCTTCCTGCCACACAAGGACCACCTCAGAAGACCTGAATTTGCCCAGGGGTGGTGAAACTCACAGTATCACCAAGGTTGGAAGAGACCTCACAGATCATCAAGTCCAACCCTTTACCACAGAGCTCAAGGCTAGACCATGGCACCAAGTGCCACGTCCAACCTTGCCTTGAACAGCCCCAGGGACGGCGACTCCACCACCTCCCTGGGCAGCCCATTCCAGTGTCCAATGACTCTCTCAGTGAAGAATTTTCTCCTCACCTCGAGCCTAAACTTCCCTGGCGCAGCCTGAGGCTGTGCCCTCTCGTTCTGGCGCTGGCCACCTGAGAGGAGAGCAACCTCCTCCTGGCTACAACCACCCCTCAGGTAGTTGTAGACAGCCATAAGGTCACCCCTGAACCTCCTCTTCTCCAGGCTAAACAATCCCAGCTCCCTCAGCCTTTCCTCGTAGGGCTGTGCTCGAGGCCTCTCGCCAGCCTCGTTGCCCTTCTCTGGACACGCTCAAGCATCTCAATGTCCCTTCTAAACTGGGGGGCCCAGAACTGAACACAGTACTCAAGGTGTGGTCTAACCAGTGCGGAGTACAGGGGCAGAATGACCTCCCTGCTCCTGCTGGCCACACCATTCCTGATGCAGGCCAGGATGCCATTGGCTCTCTTGGCCACCTGGGCACACTGCTGGTTCATGTTCAGGCGGGTATCGATCAGCACCCCCAGATCCCTCTCTGTCTGGCTGCTCTCCAGCCACTCCGACCCCAGCCTGTATCTCTGCATGGGGTTGTTGTGGCCAAAGTGCAGCACCCTGCACTTGGAGCTATTGAATGCCATCCCATTGGACTCTGCCCATCTGTCCAGGCAGTCAAGGTCCCGCTGCAGAGCCCTTCTGCCATCCAACTCCAAACACTCTGTGGTCAGCCACCTCCCCCGTGTGCAAAGAGGAAATTGTTGTGCAGGGGCTCAAAAGGGAATTGAATCTCACTTCTAATAGCTAATCAGGGAGGAGCTCAGGCTAAGTCAGGAGGCACAGCCAGCACCCACAGGTGATGCTAGAGTAAACATCGAGCATAGCCCTACCTAGCCGGGGGGCCACCAGGCCCCCTGGCCTTTAGATCCCCTTCACCATTCACCCAGTGTGCACCATGGGGACTCACCAGTGATGAAGGAGGAGGATCCCTCTGCCCAGTTGGGCGCAGCTTAGGGCTGCTGCCTTTCCTGGGGTGGCTTAAATAGAGGAGTGGGCAGGGAGGGCAAAGTGGCCACACCTGGGGTGGGAGGAGACTCCAACAGAACCCAGGTGCTCTGGGTTTGGGGGAAATGGGAAAATCTGGTGCGGGGTGGGAAAGCAGCAGATAGGGTGGAAAAGGAGAGTGGTGCTGAAAGGAGGGAGATGGGGAGGAAAAGGATGGAGATGATACTATGATACTATGAAAAGAGGAAGATGGAGAGGAAAGAAAGGAGATGGAAAGAAAAGGAGAAAGATGGGGGGAAACAGGAGATGGAGAGGAAAGGAAGAAGATGGGGAGAAGTGGGATAAAAAAGAGAACAAAAATGAAAATTGGACTGGTGGGGGAGTGATCTTGCTCTGGCAGGGGGGCAGGGGGGTTGGACTGGATGACCTTTCAAAGTCCCTTCTAGCCCCTAACATTCTGTGGTTCTGTGAACACAGGGAATGCTCTGATGGCCACGTCATGCCCCTAGGGGAGATGCCATCTAGGGATAGCACTTGGGACTGGCCATTTCTGATTGTGCTGCTCCAACATCCAGACCAGCAGTAACAGCCATTCCAGAGAGCACTTTCCTGTTGCCTTCAGCACTTGTCCGTTGACTTGCACCACCTTCAATAAACCTGCTGCTCTGATTTGTTTCTACAGCCTCCTGTGGCAGCAAGTTCCAGAAGCTCCTTCTCCCCACTGTCCTGTATCCAGTCCTTTTGATCCATTAAAAACCAATCTTCCAGACAAATCTGTGGCCTCTAATTCCAGCCATACAGAGTTTGGTGAGCACCAGGTTCATCAGGTTCATGATTTTGTAGAGTCAGCCCTTTCTGCTGGGAAGCCTTTCTCCAAGGAAAAATCTCAGCCTTCCCAGGACCTCCTCATACTGTAGCTGTCCCCATTCCCTCAACCACCTCAGCTGCTCTGCTCAGGACTCTAAGTCCACTGTGTCACAGATACACAGAGTCCATCAAGTTGGAAGGGACCCTCAAAGCCCATCTTGTCCCCGCTCAGTGCAGTGAGGCCAGAACTGCTCAGATATGGGTGCTGCAAGCTGTGGCAATGCAGGCAAAAACTGCCCTCTCTCTTGTTTTGAGAGCCCAAGCCCTTCCTGATGACATCACCACATTTTGCTGACTTTGTTTTTTTTGCTGCCCATCAAGGCTATGATTTTGGTGAACCATCAATGAGGACTTCAGCATCTATTTCCTGAGTTGTAATGGCCAGTTGAAGATCCACCTCTGCTTTTTTAGATCACGTTTCCCTGTCTGTGTCGCCTAATTTATCTACAATGAAGCCACTGACCTCCCATTTGTCCGTTTGTGAAGAACACTGAGAGCTGAAAATAGCAAAGTTCCCTGGACCACATCAAACAGCCTCTCACCAGTCTTCTGCAGTGATGGAGCATCATCTGACATGCCAAAAGCTCACAGGTGCAAGTCCTAGAGCAGATTTTTGTTCCATATTCCTGGGACGCTGCTCTTCATTCGCAGAATCACAGAATGTTAGGGGTTGGAAGTGACCTGGGAAGATCATCTAGTCCAACTGTTACCCTCTTCCTTTCCAGAGCTCTTGCCACGGTGACTTCAAGTAGACAATGAGCTGATAGGGAGAAACGACCCAAGAAAGATCTAGCTGAAGATGGTTAAAACAGGGTTTACATCCAATGATGGTTTTTTACTCCTTGTACCCAGACCAGGCAGAGATATAGGAGCAGACTGTGCCAGCTCTGTGCTCCCCAAAGACCTTTGTACATGGCCAAGGGGATCCAAGCTCTGGATTTATGGAAAGCAATACAGCAAAATGGGCATTGCAGCTGCTCAGCCAGAAAGCCTTTATACCTCCTTCAACGGTTGAGTGGCTGAGAGCCTTTATTAATAGCAGAAGTATATTCATCAAAATTCATGGGTCAGCATTGTTAAAGCTCCATAGATTCAGTTTGGACCGGTCACCACTATTCATTTTTCCAGAGAATAGCTTCAAACAGGGATCTTTCAGCACACATCCCAAGCCTGCTTAAAGCACTGTAGGAAATATCCTCTCCAGAACAGCGGTTTTGACTTGTGGCTGACTTCTGAGAAGGGCTTGGTGCTTGAGGACTCTTGGACCAAAGAGCAAGAAGAAGATGTGGTGAGCCATTGCGCAGGCATCTGCATTGTATTCAGAGTCACTAAGCCAGACCAAAGCCCTGACTCCACACTCTCTCAGATGCCAGCATACACAGGAGCTCATCAGGGCTTTTCTAAATCTTGCCATTTTCACTGCCAGCACAAGAGGAGGCAGGGACCACAGCAGCTCAGTCTTCTACAGGTTGTGGTGATCCATGGACGGCTGCATGTGTCCACCAGTGGCATTGTCAGTAAAAGTCGAGGAAGCTTCTGCTCCAGCTTTAGCTCCAGTTCCAGCTCTGCAGCAAAAAGGAGACCCTCCCAGGTTCAAACCCACCCTTTCTTCTGAGCCTGCAAGGTTGCTTAGCCAAAGGGGAAGGGAGCAACCCACAGAGTCACTAAACCAGTATTTCAGTGTCCTCGTCTGTCTGGAGCAGCAGTCAGTCTGGAGGTGACATGTCCTATAGCATCCACCACCCCAAGAAGTGACAATGAGCAGAGAAAGTTTTCCTGGGGACTGGGGGCAAACCTGAGGGACTGGAGCTGTGAGGAAACAGGTTTTGTAACACGTTGTGGAGCTGATCCTGCATGACATTAGGTGAGTTTGATTTATGCTCAGATCTCTCAGATCTTTGACTTTGAATCTGATTTTTGTTGTCCTTCAGGAGGAAAATAAGTAGAAAGGAAAAGACATAGAGAGAGTGCTGCACGGAAGTCATTGATAAGGCTTGATTGACAACGAGCTGATACCTTTGAAGTGGAGCTGAAGGCTGAGTTAATGTGGAATGAGAGCAGAAGGGTTCGTTGGTTTGTTTATTCTTTTGAAAGAGGAACAATTTTTGAGCAACAGCAAAATCAGCTGGGAGAGCTCAAAGCTAATGTGGAAGAGACTTCTCATTCTTTAGGGAGAATGGTATGAAATCACTTTACATGCCAAAGAAGCAGGAAAAATGGGAGAGAAGGGCATAACACCTCACTGGAGAGTGATTTCCTACTATCAAAATGATGTTAGGAATAATGAGCAGGTGATGAAAAATGGAGAGGAGGACCAGATGCTGAAAAAGGCTTTGACTGATGCTCGCTGCAAGTCTGAGTGAAGTAAGAACAGAGACATCCATCGAGTTGTGGATCGAGATCTCAACGCTGGGTCAGAAGCTTTGTTGTAAGTCACGAGCCCTGTTCCTGCAGCATCATGTGGTGCTGCTGGGCCCATGTGATTCAGACTGGAGGAAATCTCCGTGGAAGAACTGCAAGGGAGGTGGTAACAGGAAGGCTGAAATGGGATTATTGGGCTGGAGGGAAATTACTGATGGAATCTGTAACAGAAAGCTTGGAAATGTTATTAATGGCCAAAGCACTAACAAAATAAGGAAAAGGCTGTGGGTACTGCGACAGCAGAGGAGGATCAGCATATTAGATGATACTTGCATGGCCTTGAGGATCATCATGGCACCAAGGGGATGGTATCCTCATGCCCACCTAAACGCTGGGGAGGAAGCTGATGTTGTCATTAGGCAGGACATGCTCCAGGAGAGCTGGGAGCATCCAGGGAGAATATTACACAGGGACAAATGGAAATGAACAGGCAGTGAACAGCTCTAAGCTGGGAATTGGAAGGATAGTCCCTTCCCATCCCAAGCTTTATGTGCTCAAGCTTTTGGGATGACTTCAAGGAGTTCTTCTCACAAATTAGATGAGGATGTTGCTAGCTAATGATGCCTAAGCTGCTCTGACTGGGCTTTTGGTGATGTCAGAGCATCTTCACAACACTGAGATGCAAGCCCACAAGACTGCTGTCTCCCATGGTAGCCTGGTTCCAGCCACCACCAGCACCAATACACCCCCTTCCCCCAGGGCACTCTTTCACAGGTCCAGGGTGTTCATGGGCTTTTGAGAACCCCTGCCCAGGTCACTCTGTCCTGGGGCTCTCAAGGGTCTTCTGCAGTGGCAGGGTGCCCCCAGGACCATCTCAGGACTCTGGGTCATAGAGCTTCCTGGTCTTGTCTGAAAGGCTGAGGGAAGCAGCCTAGAGCAGACTGAGGGAAATCGTATCAATGCTGATCAATACTTCAAGGGTGGGTGTCAGGAGGATGGGGCCAGCCTTTGCTCAGTGACAGGACAAGAGGTAATAGGCACAAATTCGAACATGGGCAGTTCCATCTGAAGGAAGAGGAACTCGATGGTGGAACACTGGATCAGACTGCAGAGAGAAGTGGTGGAGTCTCCATCTCTGGAGACATTCAGAACCCGGCTGCGGTGGGTGACCCTGCTTTGACAGGAGGGTTGGGCTGGAGGTCCCTTCCGAGCCTCACCATTCTTGGATTCTGCCTTGGGGTGCTGGTACGACTCCCGCACTTCCTCAGTGTCGCGGGGGTCCTCTAACTCATCCCGGGGCTCTCCAGGATTGGAGATGTGTGTGTGTGCGTCCCTGGGTCGGTGCCGGAGTTACCCCGGCTCTGAGCACCCCCGAACCGCAGGCTTATCCCCGAGCACCCCAAGGCTTCCCCGCCCTGCTCACAGCCCCGACCGCCGCGTTCACCCCGGGGCGCCGCCGGGCCCGTCCCAGCTGCTGCCCCGGTGGCGACGGGGCTGGCGGTTCCGCCGGGGGCGGGCCGGGGAGGGGCGGGGCGGCGGAAGCGGCGGCGGCGGCGGCGATGGCGCTGCGGGGCGGGCGGCGGGCGGCGATGGCAGGATAGCGCCGGGCGGCCATGGCGGGGGGAGCCGGCCCGCCGCTGCCCCTGCTCCTGCTGCTGCTCCAGCTCCTGGCGCTTCCCGCCGGCCGCGCCAACCGCACCGGCTCCGGTCAGGCCCGGCCCACGGCGGGGCGGGGGGGCTAGGGCCGGGGCGGGGATGCTCCGCGGGGATGCTCGGGGAGGCTCGGCGGTGTTTTGGGGATGCTGGAGCGGCTCGGGGGTGGTTCGGGATGCTCCA
Organism: Tricholaema leucomelas; assembly: GCA_013400475.1. Lineage (NCBI taxonomy): Eukaryota > Metazoa > Chordata > Aves > Piciformes > Lybiidae > Tricholaema lacrymosa > Tricholaema leucomelas. The sequence goes on along the minus strand of WAAF01001940.1, from coordinate 586,182 downwards.
TGGGGATGCTCGGGGGTGGTTTGGAGATGCTCAGGGGATTCAGGTTCAGTTCGGGGACGCTCGGGGACAATCTCAAGATGCTTGGGGGGGCTCGGCGCTGGTTTTGGGACGCTCGGTGGGCTCGGGTGCAGCTTGAGAATACTCGAGTGCCTCCGAGGCAGTTTGGGAATGCTCCGCGAGGATGGTCGAGGGCTCGGGAGTGTTTTGGGGATGGTGCAGGGTCTCAGGTTGAGTGTCGAAGTGCTCGAGTGCCTCGGGAGCAGTTAGGGGATGCTCTGTGGGGATGCTCAAGAATGGTTTGGGGACGATCGAGTGGCTTAGGGGCAGTTTGGGGATGTTTGATAGGGCTCAGGGTCAGTCTGGAGATACTCTGCGGTCATGCTTAGTGGGACCTGGTTCACTATGGAAATATACTCGAGTGCCTCTGGGGCAGTTTGGGGATGCTGGGAGGGCTCAGAGGTAGCCTGGGGCTGTGCCGTGGAGATGATGGTGGGGCTTAGAGGCAGTTTAGAAGTGCTCCAAGGTGGTCAGAGCTGGGACAGAGGGATACGGCTGGCAGGGGAGCTGGGCTGACGGGGTGGGGAGGGGTGGGGGAGGCGGCTTCCCTGCCTGCCTGAGGGTCAATGGCGTCCCGGCGGGGGTGAGACACTGGTGGGAAGCTGACCGGGTTGGGTTGAAGTGATCTGAGTCCCACAGCTCTTGCCCAGGGGTGGCTTTGAGGTGGCTTTGTGATTTCCCCTAATTATGTGGGTGGTTGGGAGCTCTGTGAACAGCAGCGCTTGTGTTGGATGCTGCAGAGCAGCAAGAGGTCAGGCCTGGACCCCGAGGGGTTTCAGATGTGTATGTGGCAGCGGTGGTTGTGTTGCTTAGGTTTGCTTTGTTTTCATGTTCTTTTCTTCCAGTGCACCGAGGCAGTGGGGCAGGAGTGGGGTTCTTGCCAGAGCAGTGAGACCCCTTCATGGTGGTGCTAGGGGTTTGGGGTCCCCAGGAGCCATGGCTTCCCCTCCACAGGGTCAGCCAGCCGGTTCAGTGGTGGAAAGGTTTGTGGAGGAGAGGTTGTTTGCCTGCTTAATCCTGTCACAGAGGCAGGTTTGTGCTGCTGGTGGCTATCCACTGTTGACAGTGGTTATCGTTTCCTCATAGTCTGCAGAGCTGCTCTGTGAAGCCGATGGGTGAGATGGCCTTTTGCCCCAGGCCCACCCTCCTCTGGCATCCTGCTAGCTGGGTTCCCAACTCCGGAGACCTACACTGTGCTTGAGGTGTGGTGCTTGGTTTGTCTTGGTGCCATCTCGACAGCTGAGGGAATGCCTCCAGAGGGTTAGGTCTGGAAGCTGGTGAAGATCAGCTTCTGCCCAGAGGAGCAAGGGGTCCTCTTTCTGGAGCATTTAAAGATGAGGTTTTGACCCAGGCTAAAAGAACACAGTTTATGTTTGCTCTGTAGCCCTGTTTTATCCAGAGTGAGACTGTGTATGTCTTTACAATAGCATCTGCTTTGAAATGAGGGTTTTCATCCTTTGGATGGGAAGCCCTGAAACCAGCAGGCAAAGTATCATTTCCTGAAAGTACCATAAACAAACCTAAGCTATTGCAAGGAGGCTCTTTGCTCTGAAATTCAAACAACGTGGCTCCTCTCTGCATCTCTTCATTCTACCACATTCTGTTTCTTCTCTTAACAAACACTTCTGGGTTTTGCATAGTATGCTTGAAATGTGTTGATGGAAAGGGATAGAAACAACATCCATTTGACAGCTCCTTTGCTCAGTTTAAAAGGCTTGTTCTACATCATGGGACAGCTGAGTGGGACTTTCCAGGTGTTGCTGTGCTGGTGCAGAGCATGCTGAATGGTGACGGTGTCACAGAGCACAGCAAATGCCAGAGCAGCGCTCTGGATGCAAATGGGCTGCCGGAGCACACGCCTTGCCGGCAGCAACCTGTCTTTCTGGCTTTTCCCTGCTGATGTTCCCTTCATCTGTCTCTGGTATTTCCTTGTCAGCCTGGGCAGAGGGTGCCCTGGGTGCAGCTCTGGTGCCCGGTGCAGCTCAGCAGGGGCTCGACTGGCTGTCGCCACGAGGGGCTGTTTGCGAGTGGACTTTGTCCGTGACTGGCTGTCACCACGAGGAGCTGTTTGTGAGTGGACTTTGTCCGTGCCAGTGTTTTGTTGGTACAGCTACAGCTGCTGCTAACCTGGTGGCAGGCGGTGTGTGGGCCTGCTCCTGCTCTTGACCTCACTCCTTGTAATTGACCAGTCCTTAATAAGCAGCACCACTGGTTGCTGGAGTCTGTAGTGCCTGCTTGCCCTCTCCTTCCCCAAACCCACACCAATCATGCTGCAGCTTGGTGAGGACGTGCTGGACTGGTGCTGACTGTGGCTGGCAGCCATGCAGAGCCCAACAGCTGGTGGGGTTGGAGCAGCCTGCATCAGGACAGGAGAGCTTATCCTCATGCAAGTTGTCTGACGGGACCTGTTGCATTGAGCAGGACCATCTCTGCTCACTCTTCGTGCACCTGTTTGCCCTTCTCCTGGTCACAGACATCTCTAGAAAGGAAGATGCTGTGTGCATGTGGGGTGCAGCTGGGGTGTAGGTGCCACTGGTTAAGAACTGTTCTCTTCCACAGCTCCTGTGTGTAAATTGTGAGCAGGCTGGCAGGGAATCTCGGCCAGCTTTTCCCTCCCGCAGCCCAGGCGCTGCGCTGGTGTCGCAGCCGGGGAGCATTTGCTTCCAAAGCCTCTTTTGTTGTCTCTCTTCCTCGCTGGCCTCAAGAGCAGCGGCGTGGGGGGCGCAGCAGGATGGCTCAGCCCACGGGCTGTGGACTTCCTGCTGTCCTGCTGGAGGCTCACCCTTCCCCACGACCTGGCGCTGTGCACTGAGATACTGCGAGAGCTGCTCCCTTGGTCGGACCTGGCGGGCACACAGCAGGGACAGCGCCTGCGGCGAGGCGAGGTGCCCAGGCTCTTCCTCCACGAGTGAATCCTCCTGTTAGCTTGCCTGGCTGGTATTTCTTGCTTTCCTGTTTCCTCCTTTCCCTGCTGGGTTTGCAGGATGCCCCGAGGCTTCAGCTTGGTAATTTGCCAGGGATTTAAAGCCGTGATTACTGTTTCTGGCTCTTTGTAGTGCCGTGGGGGCAGGCCAGCGTGCATCCTGCTTTGGGGCATGAATGGTAGATCCTGCTCGCTCTGAAACTAAGACAAGGAGGTTCAGACTGGAGAGAAGGAAGGAATGTTTGACACCGAGAATGGTGAGACACTGGCACAGGCTGCCCAAAGAGGTGGGAGATGCCCCATCCCTGGAACCACTGCAGGTCAGGGCTCTCAGAAACCTGCTCCTGCTCTGCTTGCAGATGTCCCTGCTGACTGAAGGCTGTTTGGACAAGGTGACCTTTAAAGGTCCCTTCCACCCAAACCAGTTCTACGATTAGGTTCCTCTTGGCACAAAGTATATCCCAAATGCTTTGGTCTTGCCTGAGGATTCTTCCTCTGTCACCTTTCTCAAACTAAGCTGGGTCCTCAGTGTTTCCAGCACAGCCCTGTGCTGCATTGGAGGAGGGCAGGTTGAACTCCACTTGCTGCTTTATCCTGTGAGGGAAACGAGGAACCTGCATCTGAGAGCTGCCACAGTTTCTCCCACTCCAGGGAATCCCAGAGTAGAAAAGGAGCATCTGGGAGAACTTGGCAGGGATCTGAAGACATCTTCTTCTATCCCTTTGCTGAGTGCCATGAACTTTGTTTTTTTGGGTGGGTGGCATGGCCTTGTGTCTGCTGTCTCCATGCAGTTTTGTTCCTTTCCCAACCCTGGTGTGATGTTTCTTTTCCACCCCGGAGTTGCAGTCTGGGTGGTTTCTTGCTAACAATAACACTAATGTTTAGTTTTGCTGGGTGTGATCTGTGGGAATAGCTGGGCAGAGGGAGGGAGGGACGGAAGAAGGGAGGGATGGATGGAGAGCCTAGCTAGTCCTGATGGCTTTTTAGCTGAATAGCTGTTGTCCTCTTGCATGACCTAGGGCTGTTCTTGCTATCCCAGCAGCCTTTCTTCCAGGAAGCAAAATCTGTAGGCTTTGGGAGGTAGGTCTGAAAGCAGAGTTAGGTTTGCAGCTCATGAATTTTCATGATGTCCCAAGAAGGCAGCCTGCTGTGCTGTAAGTGTGTCCCAAGCTGGGGAAGGCTGATAACATCATCTTGTGTGCTCAGCAGAGACAAGAGCAGAGACATCAGAGACAGCTCTTGCCTTTTGGCACCATGAACTGCTGCTGGGGCCTGGAGCACCCCTGAGTTACCTGCATACATCTACTCTGCACCATCTGCCCTAGGGGTTGCTGCTGCCTGCTCCTTGTTTTGTGCCATCTACTTTTCCTTCTGATTTTTTCCTCTTCAGTGTCTCTGGTGACCTCTCCTCTTCAGAGCACATCTCACAGAGCATGCTTAGGGTTCTCAGACTGGAACAGGCCAGGGAGGTGGCTGAGTCACCATCCCCGGATGTATTTAAAAGCCATCTAGGTATGGTGCACAAGGATATGGTGTAGTAGTGGTCCTGGTGGAGTTAGACAGTGGTTGGACCTGAAGATCTTGAAGGTCTTTTCCAACCATAGTGATGCTGTGATTCTGTGAAGGCATCGTTTAGTGCTCTCTGGCTCTGGGTGGTGGTTCTGCAGCAGAGGTGTGGGTGGTTCTGACTGGAGGAACAACATGGGTCACCACACCTCTAGTGGGACCGAGGTGAGAAAGCAGGGACACAAGCCTTGGAATCCCTAGGTGCTTCTGTAGGTGGGTGCAGCCCTGCAGCCTGTCCTCAGCGTGCCCCCAGCCACTTCCCGTGCTGTCTCCCTCGCAGACTCCCTGTATGTCTCTGAGTACTTCTCTCAGAGTGCACAGAAGCTGTCCTTCTACAGCTGGTATGGCAACGCCAAGCTCTTCCACTTCCACGTGCCAGAAGACACCGTGCTGCTGCGCTGGCTCCTGCAGGCGTCCCGGGGGAAGGGACCCGAGTGCACCGACATGGAGGTCACAGTGTATGTATGTCCCCGGGCCACTGCTAGCCCACGTGGGCTTCCTGTCCTTCTCCTGCCCTTGCTGCTTGTGACTGTGGCTGCTTGGTTGCAAGAGACTGGACCCATATAGCTTCTTTGTGCAGCGGTGCTAGGGCTGCGTTTAACCTGCAAGTGCATTCTGTGTTCACCTCACCAGCGCATCTGTCAGATGTGGTGTCTGAGAGACACTCTAGAAACACTGCAGACAGCTTCACAGTGAGCCTGGTGTTGCTTCTTATGAGCAAAGGTGGTCCCGGAGCTTTCTGTGCCTGGCAGGAACCCCAGCGTGGTACCAAAGGGTGTGGCAGGACTACTAGGGGCTTGAGGGGACCCACAGGGATTGGAGACTGACAATTCCCCCAGGTCAGAGGAACTGTGGAGACCGGGGACACTTAGTGAGGAATGTGGCCCTGTGCTGAGCAAACATAGGAGAGGAATGCCAGTCCTGCAGACACGAGAGCATGAGAAGATTGCAAACTCATTGCCAGTGAAAGAAACACTACTTAAAGCAGTACTTGAGTTGTTGGAGGGTTTGAGATCTAAAACTTGCATGGCTTCAAGCCCTGTCTTGGGAAGGTACCAAGTGTCCTGGGCAGGTTGTGCCCAGGGAGACATGTGGGTCTCTGGCACCCACTCCATGGAGGTCTTAGGAGTGATTGAAGCTGCTTGGCTTGTGCTTCCCTGGTCTGCCCTACTCCAGAACAGCCTGGCACGGGTGATCTTCCTACTTCTTGCTTCCCAGAAAGGTTTCCAGTAGCTTGGGGATGTGAGGGACAAGGCAACAGCTGGATGCTGTCCTAAGAAATGAACATCACAGGATCATGGGACGTTAGGGGTTGGAAGGGACCTCCATAGCTCATAAGAGTCCAGCACCTCTGCCAGAGGAGGACAGGATCAAAGATCAGCCCAGTTGAGATGGAATGGGTTAATAATGTCACTTGTCATATTTGCTTACTGGACTTGTTACATGCAGCCCCAAAGTGCAAATAAATGCCAAAGTGGCTGCCCAAAAAAGTACCTCCTGTGTGCTTTCCTACTGCTTCAAATGCTGGGCTGCTTCTCTGGAATGCAGAAATGCTGCTGTACTGAGGGTGGGTCACATGGACCTTCCTTGGTGAGCATCTCTTTAGTCTCTCTGCTCACCCTCCTTAAAGGAGGAAATGGGGAAGTGCAGACCTGGGCTGGAACGTGAAAGCTCAGTGTGGAGGATTTAGCCTATCTGGGGAATTTGCTGATGGCTATAAAAAAAAGGAGTCCTCTTGTGGCTGGGACTTAACCTTAGTGAGTGTGGAAATTTGCTTTCAGGCTTGATGCAACCATGTAAATCCTTATCTTAATAAGCAGCCAAGTTAAAGCAATCTCTCAATAAATCCCGGATAAGCTAACAGCAGCCAGATGAAAACGGGGGCTCCTGGATTCAACTTGAAGATGGAGTTTTCCCATCCCGCGCCCCCTCAGCTCCGGGCCCCCCTGAGCGTGCGCTGAGCAGTCGGGATCCCAGCTGACGCCCCTCAGTTTCGCTCTGCTCTGGTTCCTCCGGCAGGCACTTCCGCTACGGGGCGCCGCCAGTGATCAATCCCCTGGGCACTCGCTTTCCTGCCAACGCCACCGTCCGTCCGTCCTACAACATCAGCATCGTCCTCAGCGGCGCGGCGCAGAACACCACCTTCGTCAACATCACCACCCCTGCTGCCGGAGACTGGTTCATTGCTGCCCACCTGCCCGAGGCTGCCGGCAGGATTGAAGTGAAGGTGAGGGTCCCGCCGAGGGTCCCAGCCACCCTCCTCTGCCCGCTGAGTCCGGTCACAGCTGACCTGTCTGCTCTCCCCTCCTGCAGGGTTTCTCCACCCCGTGCCCCTACATATTCCAGGCAGATATGTTTGTGCTCAGACTCACTGACATGCCCGTCCTGCAGCCTGGGGTTGCCATGCCACAAACCATCGTCTCACCTGCTAAGCCACTGCATGTCAAGTGAGTGAGGGCAGCGGGTGGGACGGCCTGTGGCCATGGAGGGCTGGAATCTCCTCTGGGTGCTGTTGCCATGTGCGGCTGGGGGTCTGCAAGCCTGTTTGCAGCAGCAGTGGGGTTCACACGGGCAGCACATGAGCACCCTTCTGCTACTCCTTCCCAGGAGCATTTAGAGGTTCAGCTGCAGGCATTTTAGTTCTTGGAGATGTTTCCCTTGGGAAGGGCTTTCACAGCACCAGCCAGGGCAATCTAGTCGTGCTGGATTTGGCTGGGGTAGAACTAATTTTCTTCACAGTAGCTAATAGGTGGTTTGGATTGGTGCTGGAAGCTGTGTTGATAGCACAGGGGTGTTTCTGTGGTCGCTGAGCTTGCAAAGAGTCGTGGCCTTTTCTGCTCCTTAACACCGTTCCACCAGAAAGGGGGCTGGGGTGCTGGGAGCTGGAAGGGAACACAGCCAGGACAGCTGACCCCACCTGACCTAGGGGATGTTCTGGGCTTACAGCATGACACCTGCTCTTGCCACAAAGCCCCAGGGACTGTGGTGGGTGGTGGAAGGCTTGTGGTGAGGGTACAAGCTCTGCAAAGTGCTGGTCCCTCCTGCTGCAGGGTCTTCGTTCCCAAGCATGCCGCAGGGATGCGGCTGGAGCTGCAAAGCTGCATGACCAGCGAGCAGAAAGCCTGCACCGTGCGGGTCGTGCTGGGCTCTATCACCCTGCCCCAGTCCTTCCAGAGGATTGTCACCTGCGTGGGAAATGTCACCTGCAGCCTGGCCCTGGATTCACCCCCCTGGGAGAAGTGGCTGCAGATCATGGTGGAGAGTTTTGGTGCCACAAATGGCAGTGTGTCGCTGGTGATGCTGGCTTCCTTCACAGGTGGGCTGCTGCTTTCTCTAGCCCTATGGGGAGAACTTTGTGTCTGATGGGTCTCTCGTGGGCCTTTGGGCAGCTGACTGTAGTGGCCTGCAGTCCCCAGCACGCTGGTGGCCTGGGCACAACCCTGGGGGGACTGAGAAATAGTTGTTTGGGGATCAGAAGTGAAGGCTCTGGTATGCTCTGTATGATGTGCCCTGGAACTGCCTGGTTTGGAACTGCCAGGGACGCTGAAGGTCTCTGATTCAGGGATGGTTTCCAGAGGCTTCTTGGGGAGCAATGTGTGGCTTAAAACCTGATGGGCAGAAGAGCTCTATGTAAATGCACCAGGCTAATGATATGGTGGCTGTCAGCTGGCCACAAACCATCTCAGAGAGGTTTACTTGGGGTAATGTCTGAGCTGTAGCGGATGTCGCCATTTCAGGTGACACCTTGTGACTCAGGAGGTCCCCAGGTCCTTGTGGCTGTGGTAGGCACCTTTTGCAACTTGTTATTACCTGACCATAACCCCTGTTTAACTCTTGGAAGCTCACCAACTAGGTACATTTCTAAAGCTTTCTTCCACTGGGTGTTCTGCCATCTCCTGCTCAAAGCAGAGCCTCACCCCCGCCAAGGGGTTAGAGGGCCCCAAGGGGTTAGAGAGGAGCACCAGAGGCACTGGCAGCAATGAGCAGGCTCCAGCAGTGTGACTCCCAAGTGCCACATTTGGCTCCAGCTGCCATGCCGTGATGGCTTGTACCTGTAACTACACTGCATTGGCTTCTGTCTTCTTAGCCTTGTCTGCTCACCTCTGGGGAACTGTAGAGACGTCTCTGCAGCCTGTGGTTGTGGTGGGACAGCCGAGTGCTGTGCTCTGCTCCTGGGCAGTTCGTGCTCCCTGGCTACGCTGCCGTGGGACAGCACCGTGTGTTCTCCTCTGCTCCCACTCTGCTTCCCTGCAGCTCCAGGTTGCTTCCACCACTGCCTGGCTTCCCTCACTGTCTCAGGGTGTGGAAGCACTGCTGGAGTTCGGGGAGCCCACAGTGCAGTGCCTGAATCAGCTGAAATGCCCCCCAGTCTACACTGCCACTGGAGGAGCTAGAGCTGCTGGGCCCTGCCTGGACAAGCTGCTAGCCTTGGCTGTGCTGATTGCTCTCCTTTTCTGCTTTACAGCTTGCAGACCAGGAAGTTCCAGTTCATTCCTTAACTTCCTCAGCCTAAACCAGAGCCAAACTGGTCCTAGACCAGGCAGTGCAGGAGCAGCAGGGAGCTCTGGTGTGTCTGCCGGCGAGGCTTCCCACAACGTGTCTAAGCAGAGGAGCTTCTGCCTGCAGACCCAGCCTGTGGTTCGTGAGGACCTGGACGTGGTGTCTGTGCGCTACAGGCTGCTGAACGGCCCCAGCGTGCCCGTCGGCTCCCTCTCCCCCACCCTCCTCCTCCTCAACCTCAACACTGGCATGGACAGCGGCGGCTCCCTCGTCATCAATCTGCTGCTCAACAAGGTGCAGAGCCTGAGTGGTGGTGCTGGTTGCTGTGCATGGGGCTTTGTCCTGGGCTGGTTCCTCACTGGTTGTATTGGCTGCTGTGCCTGGGAGCTTTGTGCCTGCTCCTGGGCTGGCTTCTCACCAGTAGGGATGGCTCCCCTTTGGCAGGCTTTGTGCCTGTTCCTGGGCTGGTTTCTTACCAGAGGGTTGGGTCCCTCCCAGGGGATTTGTGCCTGCTCCTGGGCTGGTTTCTCACTGGTGGGGTTGGCTGCCCTCTTGGGGGCTTTATGCCTGCTCCTGGGCTGGTTTCTCAGCCAGCTGCAGGGTTTGTAGGTACCAGTGGGATTATTTATCTTTCTTTTTTGTTGTAACAAAACACTCTGAGCCTGTTTTAGCTGCTTCCAGCATGTCCCACCTACCAGCTCCCAATTCAAATGCCACAGCTTGCTGGCATGTGGTGGCAGTGACGCAGAGGAGACAAAATGGGAAGCAGCTGCAATGTCATCTTCTCCACAGTAGCCTGGCACCTTGCCACCAGGAGAGGAGACTGAGCAGGGAAACCCTGCCCAAGCTGCCGAATCTTGGGCTCTTTCAGTATCACCTCAGCATCAGCCCCCTGAGATTCTAGGAGACTTCCTGAGGGCTGGAGCAGGGCTCAACCCTGGTGTCCTGTTGCCTCTGACTTCTACCACCCAGTGCTCAGGCTGAAGTGATGTGTGAGTGTCCCAACGTTGGGGCAGTCCTCCCTAGGAGGCTCCCTTGCCTTTCATCCAGTATGCTGCACAGTTGCAGTGCAGGGTGAGGTGGACATGGGTTTGCCCAGAGAGAGCTGGTGGGTGACCTTGATCTGCAGAGATTGTTGTCACCTGCTGCTCTGTAGACAGCATGCAGCATGGGAGATGAGTTGTGCTGAGGGTGGCACTGGGGTGCTCTGACGTGGGACCCTGCTCTCTTTGCACAGACATCCCTGAGCCTGGCCAATGCCACCGTGGCAGCCTGTGTGAGTGCTGCTTCACCGGTGCTGTCCCTCAATGCCACACGGAACTGCAGCACAGGTAGGACACAGGCTGGCACCTGCTGCCAGCTCCACTATGCCAGCTCAGGACTTTGCTACCTCGTGAGCTGTCAACTGAGACAGGACTTTGTGGGGTGTCCCAGGGAAAGCTCATTTTGGCATGCACCCTCCTGAGGTCTTTGTGCTGGCACATGCGCAGGGTCCTGGGGTGCAGGTCTGGCACTGGGACTTACCACCTGGGGCTCTTCCAACCTTATTGTCAAGGTTTGGAGATGGTCAAGGTATTGCTGGTGTGCAGAGAAGCTAAGCTCTGCACTGGAGGACCAGGCAAGCAAACAGGCTCTTCCAGGTGCCCTGTGCTGTCTAGGCAGGTATGGAAAGAACAACCATGGGTCTCAGGAGCAAGGGTCTTCTCCATCCCCCTGCTGCTTCCTGAGGATGGCAGCAAGGAACCACAGGAGCATCTGATTCCAGTGCAGTTAGTCTCGGTCTGTGAATGCTGTGGGCTCTGCTCACCTAGTCTGGGCCCACCACAGCACCCTCTTTTCTTTAAGCTTTTTTCCAGGGCTACCCTCTGAGCGTGGGAATGTCCTCTGCAGAAGCAATGCTGATTGTCCTGTACCCACAGACTGATGTCTGGTTCCTCTCCCTGCAGCTCCTTTGCCTGAAGGGCCAGGGGTGAGTCTGGTGTGTGTCATCTGCCTTGGGGCAGAGCACTTTGCCTCCACATCCTGCTGCCCCGGCTACTGTGAGCAAAAGCAAACCTGGGACTAGCTCAACTGTTAGGGCTGAAGCTGTGGCTGCAGAGGGGGAGGGAGGTGGGTGGCAGTTGCCACTTGCTCTCCTGTGAGCCCCCAAGCAGCTTGGCTGATACTGAGCTGGCACCTGTCGTGCAAACTGTGGGTGGCACAGCCTGCCTGGGTGAGCTTCCCCTTCCCCAGGTGGGTTTTGGGGTGATAAACTCGAAAAGAAAATTGAGTAACTGCTTCAAGGATCACTGAGATGCAGGTACCTGTGTCTATGTTCCTGTGGTTTGCCCTCTTGGTGATTCCATGCATAAGGGGCCAAGCACACAGTGCTGGTGATGCTGCTGCTGGGCACCAGGGTCTGCTGTGGGATGTGGGGAGAGCTGACATCCACCTGCACTTCAGTGTGTCCATCTGAGTGGAGAGGGAGCTGACTCTGCTTCTAGCTCTTGGGAGGGATGGAGCAGATCCTGAAACAGGAGGCAGCTTGCACACACAAGCATGGCTTGAGCCTCCAGAGCAGAGTGCTTCCTCTGGTTCTTGGGTGGAAAGCTGCCAACACACAGGGTGGGCATCCCAACACAAAAGATGGGGCTCCCAAGATGAAGGACGGGGTTCCCAACATGAAGGATGGAGCTCCCACCATGGAGGATGGGGCTCCCAAGATGAAGGGTGGGGCTGCCCAAGTGACCTGTTCTCCTTACAGTGAATGTAAGGCCACAGAAGCCAAAGTGACCGTCTTTGCATACCTCACCCCCTGCTTCAACGACTGTGGGCCCTATGGACAGTGCAGCCTCCTGAGAAGACATGGCTACCTCTATGCTGGCTGCAGCTGCAAGGCTGGTGAGGCTTTGCTGTCCTCCCCAAGGACAGACTGTGTTTTTTTGGTGGGTGGGTTTGGGTGGGGGAGCCTGGGGTCTGCTGTGACTGCCACGAGCAGTCTGGAGCCACAGTGCCTACCCAAAGAGCCTTCAGCACCTGTGGTGGCTTCTTGGGGAGCACCCTGAGTTCCCTGAGGGAGGGGTGCTGGCTTCTGGGGAGCACAGAGAGCTCGGGGGCAGATGGAGGAGATGGAGGATCAGGGCGAGGGCAGCTTTCTGCTGAATGGTCATTTTGCTTCCAGCTTGAAGTCACGCAGGGCTTGGAAAGATGCTTCTGAGCATCTCCAGAGAGATCATAGTGCTGGCAGGGCTGCTCGAGGGCACTGGAGCCTCCACCTTTCAGGGCAGCTTGGGATGCAGGGTCCTGACATGGGGCTTGATGAGGCCAGGCTGCAGTCTCTGCCGTTGCTGTGCCGTGGTGCTGTCTCCTGTCAAGAGCCAACATGGAAGCCAGCCTGTAGGGAGGTGCCCCTGGAGGAGGAACTCCTGTGTCAGCTGCTGATTATCTTAATGGGATGAGGAGACTGGGGGCAGAGCTGTAGGGAAGATGACAGCTCTGCCAGGATGGGTTCCTGTACCTGCTCCCAGCAGAAGGACACAGCACAGTGTGGGCCACTGCTGCCCTGGAGCCCAGGCAGAGCAGCCCTGCTGCATGCTGGCATGGGCGAGGAACAGCATCTTCAGTTGCCCGAGGGCTGCCAGGTTCTGGGAAGCACAGAGCACCCCAAGGGAACTGGGGAATCAGGCTGAGGACAGCTTTCTGCTGAATCACTCCCAGGAAAATGCCCCATCTTGCATATTTGTGACCCAGAAACAAACTGGAGAGAGCAGGCTGCCTGGCACTGCCTGGCAGACAGGGCAGAGCTGCTGGCTGGCTTTCCAGGGGCACTCTCATGGCATGGATGTGACTTTTCACTCTGCTTTTTTATCATGGAGTGCCTACACATAGCCCAGCTGCCCTCTGACTGCCCTCCTTTCCCTGAAAGGAAGGCTTAGGCATCCTGATCTTGAAGTGAAGTGATTTAAGTTAAGACACAAACACCACAAAACCAACCAAAAAGCCCAAACCAAACCAGGTTCACTTTGACTGTTCAGACTGAACTGAAGACTGACTCAGTTCAGTCCTTCATATCCTGGCAAGAGGCTGAGAATTGTCTCATGTATCAAGCTTAAAACATGCAATGTCTTCCAGGAGATTTTTACTCCCTCTGTCTCATGCAGAGCTTGATGTCACCCTGAGCTGAGGCAGCAGGTTTGGTCACCCAGGAGGAGCTGGAGGAGAATGAAATTGCACCTTCCTTCCACTGCACACAGGGGTTACTGGAGCCCTGGAGCTGGGCTGTTCTAGGGGAAAAGCCACAGACATAGGCTGCAGCAAGGCAACTTGCAGATAAATCAAAGAAGACAGAATTTCCCCCAGCAGAGCTGTTTGGATTTGCACAGTATCCAGGTCTCCACCCTTGGAGATCTTCAAAATTCTGCTGGACGAGGCCTAGAGCAGCCTGACCTGTCTTCAGCCTGCCCTGACAGGAGGTAGGACAGGAGCCCAAAGGCTTTCTCAATGCTGTGGAGCATTTTCCATTCTGGTTCGTTCCAATTAGGCTTAAACCAGCACAGATCTGTAGGGAGCTTGCACCCACCTTAGAGCACCATCCACAGCATCTAAGCCTCAAACACTTGATGTTATCTCCTGCACAGGTGTGGAGTTACTGTAGGGATGAAAGGTACTAGGCTGGAGAGACCCACACTGTATGTAGCATGGCCTCTGCTTCACGGGAGCAGCCCAGGGGATGTCCTCAGAGAAGACACAGGGCTCTGCTGGGGCTCCCCAAGACCTTGCCCAGCAGAGCATGCAATGAGTAACGAGGCCATGCTGAGAGCAGGACAGCGAGCGGCTGATGGAGCAAGGGAGAAGAGGCTCAGGGGCAGGCCTGGGGTCTGGTTTGCTTCGTCTGAGGCGCCGCAGGCTACGGGAGGGCACTGCCAGCCCCACAGCAGCCTCTCTGCTCCGCAGGCTGGGGTGGGTGGAGCTGCACAGATGACACCAAGGCCCAGTCTGTGGGCGTGCAGAACCTGGCCACGCTGCTGCTCACCCTCAGCAACCTCATGTTCCTGCCGGCCATCGCGGTCGCCATTCATCGCTGCTACCTGGTGGAGGCCTCTGTCTACACCTACACCATGTTCTTCTCCACGGTAGGCATTGCCTCAGTAGTCCCCTGGCTGAAGTCCTTGGTGAACAATCCATCCTGGAGCTCTCTGGGACACTGGGATCACTGGGCAAGCACTTCCCTGGCTGCATCCTGCCCCTTCAGAGCTCAGCAGAAGTAGTATTAATGTTTATAAATACATAAAGGGTGAGTGCCAGGAGGCTGGAGCCAGGCTCTGCTGGGTGATGCCCAATGCAGGACAAGGGGCAAAGGGTGGAAGCTGAGGCACAGGAAGTTCCATGGAAACATGAGGAGGAATTTTTCCCTGTGAAGGTGACAGAGCACTGGAACAGGCTGCCCAGGGGGGTTGTGGAGTCTCCCTCTCTGCAGATATTCAAAACCCGCCTGGATGTGTTCCTGTGTGACCTGCTCTGGGTGATCCTGCTCTGGCAGGAGGGTTGGACTGGATAAGCTTTGGAGGTCCCTCCAGCCCCTGCCATTCTGTGATTCTGTGATTGTTGGCACTGGGCTCTCCCACACAGATTTAGGGGTAGGACCCCAGGGAATGGACGCAAAGTTGGAGCTTTGTGCACTGGAGGGGTTGAGCCAAGGAGCTCTTGGCTGCTGCTGGCACGGTGCAGGTTGGTGGCAACTCTCAGCTGCTTTCTGTAATACTGCAGGGGTTTGGTGGTGCTTCCTGGAGGCACTGCCAGGAGGTGTCCTGCCTGCTGTGAGCTGAGCCTTCTCCTGCCTCTCCTTGGCAGAAAGCCATGTGGGTGCTGCTGGGTTCATGCTGGCCTTTGCTTTTGTCCCCGGCTCTAGTTCTACCACGCGTGTGACCAGCCGGGCGTGGCGGTGATGTGCATCATGGACTACGACACACTACAGTACTGTGACTTCCTGGGCTCCGTGGTGTCCATCTGGGTGACCATCCTCTGCATGTCCCGAGTGAAGAAGATCCTGAAATACGTGAGTGTCAGCTAGCCCCACGCTGCAGGGCCAGGCCCGAGCCAGCCGCGCTGCAGGCGGCCACACGAGCCCTCCGGGGGCTGTGCTAATGACAGCCCCAGCCTGGTGACAAAGCCTGTTTGCCACCCAGCGTCATGCTGATCTTCAAACTAGTGGGTTGATCTGGCTCAGGAGTTTGGATCATGACCCTGTATGCTTGTAAGGGACTGAGCCTGAAGGGACTGAGGTTTGTGGGTCCTCTGGTTTCTTCTGAAGGTGCTGCTCCTGAGCTGGGCATGTCTGCAGGGCTGCGTGCCCAGGAGGTGAGGTCTGTGATGCCTTGCTGTGATCTGTCAGCCCACCAACTGCTGACATGAGTGGTGGTGTCTCGTTTCCAGGTCCTGTTCATCTTGGGGACCCTTTTAATTGCCATGTCCCTGCAGCTGGACCGCAGAGGGGTGTGGAACATGATGGGTCCCTGCCTCTTTGCCCTCATCATCATGATTGCTGCCTGGGTAAGTAAGGGCAGCCAGGCAGGACCTGCTGCTCTTGGCTCCCCTCCAGGGAATGATGGTGGAGGAGTAGACCCCAGGCTACAGACCATCTGCAGGCAGGGCTTGATCTCCCTGAAGCATGCAGGGAGGGGGAGGGCAGGGCAAGGGATTCCTCTTCCATCCCTCCAGTAGCTGAAATATCCCCTGCTTAAGAATCTCAGCAGAGTCCGTCTGCTGCAGCTCCATTTGAGTGCATGCCTGTGGCTGGAATGTTGTCCCAGAAAGGTCCTGTTGCCTGTGCCCTGGCCTGGAGCTTTGGCATCCTCACTGCCCTCTGCATGCTGGGTTTTGTTGCTACAACTGCTTGTGGGCTCTTGCCCACAAGAGATGGGCCCAGGAAGGGGGGAGAGGCTGAATTTCTTGCGGGGCAGCAGGTATGGCCTCTTAGTGTGAGGTGAGCAGATGCTTCTGGGTCAGGCCTGCTTCCCTCTGCCTAAGCCCCTGCTTGTCTGCTGAACCCTTCTGTGCTCTGCCCACTGCAGGTTCACCACGGGGTGAAGCGCAGGCACTGCTACCCCCCGTCGTGGAAGCGCTGGGTTTTCTACCTCCTGCCTGGGATCGCCTTGGCTTTCATCGCCATCTCAGTGTACGCGTTCATGGAGACCAATGAGAACTACTACTACACCCACAGCATCTGGCACGTGCTGGTGGCTTGCAGCGTCGCTTTCCTGCTCCCTCCTCGGGACAAGCATAAGAAGCCCTGGGCCTGGTCACAGAAGCTCACTTGTCGCTACCAGATCTGCCAGAACGACCGCGAGGAGCTCTATGCTGTCACCTGAGCTGCTCAGCTCCCGGTCGCGGAGGTGGAGGGCTGGTGAAGCTGCTCTTTGTCTGGGCTGCCCTGCTCTGGCAGCTCAGCAATCCTCATCCCTGTTCATTCGTTGGCCAGGAGAGAGCAGCAGGGGCCAGGTTTAAAGATTAAGATGGGCTTGGCTTGTGAAGGCAGGTTTGAGGCCACCTCTGCTTTTCTGCTGGGATGGGACAGGCTGTTTGTGGTTCTCGATGAAGGAAAATCCTGCCTCCCACTTCCCCATGGCCCTGGGGGAAATCGCTGACCCTTCCTCTCCTGCTGCATCCATGGGCTTAGCCCATGCTGAGCTGGAGCCAAGACTTTGGCTGCCGAGCTCTTCTTTGCACCCCATGTCCTAACAGAGGGCTATGGGGTGGGGATTTCCCCTTTCATCCTGCAACTGGCATTTGAACCCAAGAGAAGAATGGGTCTCTTCTGGTCTGAGGAGGCAAATGCTGCTGCATGCCCTTGGTGCTGATGGGGGTGGGAGATGATCTTGGTGTGTGCTGGGCCCTTAGCTCCATCTGCCAAGGGGTCTGGAGCTCCTCCCCCTGTGAAACAGGTGGTGCTGCTCTTACCTGTTACTGATTCTGAAGGGGCAAGGACAAGGCCATGACTTGGGCCCTGGATTCAGGATCAGACTTGAAAGGAATGTGAAAAAAATTCCATGTGGGAACATGTAAGAAGCAGCAGCAGCAGCATCTTGCCCAGGGCTGTGAAATCCATGGCAGTGCAGGGTTTAGTTTTAAGATTCACTGCATCCCGCTTAGCTGATCTGGAAGGAGCCAGGCTGCTGCATTGTCCGCTTCCTCTCTCGGTGTTCAGGTATTCACTGTCTTCCTCCCTGTGGCGGGTTTGGCATGAGCACAGCTCTGCCTGGGGCAGCGCAGTTGGTCCACGATGGTGTCTGAGCCGTGCGCAGCCTGCTCCTCCAGCCTGCCGCGCCTCGGAGGCTGGCTGTGCTGCAGAGTGCCGGCTGAGCTGCAGAGTGCCGGCTGATCAGAACCCATTGGCAGTGTTCCCCCTCAGCCAGGAGCACCGCCGTGGGCTCTCCAGATGATTGTGGTCGCCTTTGCATCATCTGTCTCACCTTAGCCTTACTGTAGGGCACACAGACATCAGAAAGCAAGGGCAGAAACTTGAAAACCAGGCAAGCTGTCTTTGCCCCATCCGTATTCTATAGAGAAGGGCTCCTTGCCGTGGTTGGTGTGGTGCATGCTGCTGGGAGCCTCCCATCAGGTGGCTTTGAGGAGGGAAGAATTAATGAAGGATTTGCCTCCTCGGGGTTATTTCTTTGCTTTGAAGAGTGCCCAGCTTTCTGCTCAGCTCTGCACTTTATCCCTCTGCCTCCCCTTCCTCTGCAGACTCCAGCTCTAAGCAGACGCAGGACGAGCACAGGGCACTCGCCTGCACCCGGCCACGTCGTCCTTATGTCCCCCGCGTTTCCTTTCGCTGCCGCCATCCACGGCAGCTCTGCGGGAAGAGGGGACATGGGGGCCTCAGGGCTTCCTTGAACTTTGATTACTTTTAGGCACTTTTCCTCCCCCTGTCTCGGTTTGCACAGCAGCGTTGCAGCCCCGGCCCCGTGGCAGGCGAGCGCTGCTCCTACACAGCCGTGCCGTCCACGCCGAGCTGCCGGTCTGGCCCGGGTGCTGCCGCTTACCAGAGAGCAATAACTCCTCCTCCGGCTTCCCTGCCGCGGAGCAGAAGCTTTGGGGCGAAAAACCGGGTGACCGTGATTGTTGATTTTATGTTTCATCACCGAAATTCTGCTCCCCTTCCCCCCGACTCCGGCACACGGCAGTGTTGGGTGCCAAGGGGAGGGGAACGGTTAATTATTCTGGGTAAAATCTGAGCAAATTCCTGTGTCTGGGGGAAAGAAAAAGAAACAAAATCTGGTGGGATTTTTTTTTTTCCTTTTGCTGTTAATACCTGTGATTATTTTATACGGTAAATTTTAAAGCTAAGCTTAAGAGTTTTATAATTTAATAAAGGTGGTGGTACTTGAGGGCATTCCGCAGTGGCCGCCACTCGCACAGGCGGGCTCAGGGCAGAGCCCCAGCCACCAGGCTCAGACCGCTCGCGAAACGCGGTCCTGCAGCGGCCCCTGCCGGCCGCCGTCGTGGCCCTTGCGGCCCATGGTCGCTAGCCAATGAAAGGCGGCCCCAGGCCCGTTTCCGGCCGCAGTGGCGGCTGGGAAGGGAAAAGGGCGGCGGTGGTTGGTGGTGGCGCTGCACAGGGATTCGCGGCTGCAGAGGGGTATCTGTGCGGGGCTGCCGGAGCGCCAGCCTGCATCACGGCGTCATCTGCACGCGAAGGCCTGTCCTCGGAAACGAAATAACGTCTCTGACAGCAGCCGTGGCTGTGGCTCCACGGGGTGCCGCTTCCACTCGCTGACAAGAGACAGAAAGTGACCCTGAAAATCCCAGTTCACATTCCAGGCCTCAGAGTAAGGATTTCTGCTGTGTCCTGCAAGAAAGGGGGTGAGGGTTAGGGGCGGGGAAAGAGCTCGAAATGAACAGGGTTGGTCATCATTTTACAGAATCGTAGAATGGGTTGGGTTGGAAAGGACCTTAAAGATCATCCAGTGCCACCTCCCTGCCAGGGACAGGGACACCTCCCACTAGCCCAGGTTGCTCAAGGCCCCATCCAGCCTGGCCTTCAACGCCTCCAGGGAGGGGCCATCCACAACCTCCCTGGGCACCCTGTTCCAGTGCCTTCTCACCCTCACTGCAGAGAATTTCTTCATCTCACTCTCCCCTCTTGTAGCTCAAAGCCATTGTCCCTCGTCCTGCCACTACAAGCTCTTCTAAACAGTCCCTCCCCAGCTTTCTTGAAGCCGCCTTCAGGTACTGTAAGGCTGCTTTAAAGTGTCCCTGGAACACTGTGGCTGAACAGCCACAACTCTCCCAGCCTGTCCCCATGGCAGAGGTTCTCCAGACCTCTGATCATCTTTGTGGCCTTCTCCAGCAGCTTCATGTTCTGCTTGTGCTGAGGGACCCAGGATTGGACACAGTGCTTCAGGTGGGTCTCACCAGAGCAGAGGCAGAACCACCTCCCTTCTTGCAGGTATAACTGATTGTATCAGAGCTTACTAAAAAAAATGTTTCTTGTGGCCAGCATTGGTGTTTGAAGGCTCTCCCAGCAAATGTTTTCCACCACCTCTCAGCTGCTCAGCACACCCTGGAATCTGTCTAGACTGCCATGTCTCACTCAGGGTCCCTTTTAAGGATTCTGCTCCTTCAGCTGTTCTAAGCCTAGGGGAGAAGATTTTCTGTGTGAACACAGGAGCTCAGTTCAGTGGCTGATACAGTGTCCAAACACTGGAGAACATGTGACTCTTCAGAAAGCAAAACTTTAATCAATTATAATTCAAATCTTTGGCCTCTCATAGTTCATTTCCTCACCACCCAGGGTTTGGCATGCAGCTGGCTGACCCTCCAAGCTACAGGTGGTTATAAGTGGCTGCTTACACAGGACACTTTCAAGAGCTGATTGCACACCTTCCTGAACCAGCTAGGACCTGCCCTCAGCAGCAAACATCTTTCCCTGGCTGGACACAGCTGTCCTTACACCCCCAACCAAGATGAAATCAGCCTCTGCAGATCTCTTACATCTCTGTCAATGACAGAGGTGAGTGAGCAAGGGTGATTCTCACTCCTTTCCCTCCAAGATCCTGAGCCCATAGTGTCTGTGTGGCACTGGTGAGGCACACTGTCCAGGGCTTTCTGGAAAGCAGAAGCTGCACTCACACAGGCCCCTGTGGAGTGGAATCATCCACCCAGGCATTGTGTTCATGCTGCTGGACCTTCACAGACACTGGATCTCCACTACAAACCACTCCTTTCTGTGTGTACTGCTATCCCATCTGTTACCAAAGGTTTGCTCTGCTCAAAAGCAAGGGGAGAACAGGAAAATAACCAATATAAAAGACAGATTCTTAGGCTAATGTCAGTTCTAGAGGAGGAGAAAACCAAATTCGTCCAGACTGTGTGCTGATCTTTTGCAAAGGTGGATGAGCACAGAGGAGAAGCACATGGGCTGAGCCCTGAAGTCATGTGTGTGGTAGGCAGACCTGGTTTACACCTCTAGGTAAGGCACTCTGAAAGAGGCTCCTTCCCTTTGGAAATACACAGATTCTGGTGTAACATTTTCTGCTGCACAGCCTCTCTCCACCATTAAGCTTATAGAAGCCTGGGCATGGGTTTTAGCCACAGTTTTAGTCTAAGAGACTTTCCTCAAAGAAATTAAAGTAAAACTCTTCTTGGGGAGCTATGAATTTGAGTAAGCCTGTGCTGAGTGTCTTGGGTGATTCTGAAGGGGATGCTGCTGAGCCCTGGCTCTTCCTGCAAGCTCCAGAGGGCTTCCGGATGAAGCGGCAGCTTTTGTTGCAGGTGTCCCTCTGCATTTCCATCACTCTGGCAGATTTCACAGCTTGAAGAGGGGAAAAAAGAGCAGTAAGAGATATTTAGTCATCTCATCCAGTGAGATGCCACTCTGCAAAGCAATATAGAGAGCAGGAACAGAGCCTTTTCTTCTCTTCCCCCACCATAAAAAGTTATCCTACCTGCTTCCATGAGCTTCAGCTCTCTGCGCCACTCCTCCTCCATCTTCTTCCTGTAGTCTCCAAACATGGCTCTCATGAGCTGACGCTTCTTCACCAGTGGAGCCTTGTCACTGCGCAGGGTCCTGATGGCCTGGAGAGCCTCTGCAGCTGCAGCAGGACACAGAACACACACCGAGGTTAAACCTGGACCTGCTCCTGCCTGCCAACCCTTCCCACAGGGCCAGCTCTCCTTTACTTGAGTGCTTACCCTGCCTTGGAGTTGGTTTCTGGGTCTTCAGCCCAAGTTCCAGTTGTTCCACACACCAGTCCACCTCTTTCCACAGCTGCTCATCCAACTGCTACACAAGAAATCAGATCAGCACTTGCAGCACAGCGTAAAAGTCATCTGCTTAAAGGTTTCTCTTTTGCTAGGGGGGTTATGAATTATGGGACCCCGTTGGAATTTAAATACCTGAGGAGTCTCAGCCCGCTGGGAATTATCTTTACTTTGACAGGTGTTAGCTTCTGCTTTTGCCTTCTTGTTGGTCTCAGTTTTTTCTGTCTCCTTTTTACTGACAGATGCTTTTTGTTTCTTCTTTTTCTTCTTCTGGGCAGCTCCATCTCCTGTCGATTTCTCTGCCTCTGTCTCATGTCCAGGAGCTGCCTGTGGCTGGGGAATCTTTATCATGATGTGGTTTCTATCTAATTTGGGTGTGCTACCTGTACTTTGAGTCAACTCAGACTTCTGCAAGGCTGCCATCTGTGGTGTGCCTGCTGATTGGGCGGGCGGTGAATTACCCAGCACTTCACCGTCTGCAGCATGCTCTGTATGCTGGCTTGCTCCAACTGGCTGAACCAGAGAACGGTCTCCATCTGGGACAGCAAAGTCAGAAGCAAACTTGGATTCTTGTCCAGAGGCAGCAGAACTCACAGCTCCATTCCAGTTCTTCTGCTCAGTGGAGTTGCTTTGTGTCTGCTCAGCATCTATGACACCAGAGACTGCTTCCAAAGGTGTGCCTTCTGGGTTGGTCTCAGAAGGTGCAAAATCAGACTGGAAGCCACAGTTATATGACATGAACCCATCTGGCTTTGCATCAGAGCTTTGCTCAGACTGTTTCCTACACACTGCACCATCTAAAGCCTCTCCACTGCTTTGCTGCCCTTCCACACCACCAGGTTTCACATCTAGAAGAGATAAAGAATAACATTTCTATCCATATGCCAGCTTCCTGCAATGGGGATGCTACTGCTACTGAAAGTCACTCTGTAAGGCAGTGGTACAGAGAGGTGATGAAATCACTAACTGCAGCCTGAGAAATCTATAGAAACACAAATATCATTGTCCCCTGGAGGGACAGTTCCAGCTCACATGATCCCAGAATGTTAGGGGCTGGAATGGACCTCTTCCAGTCCAACTCCCCTGCCAGGGCAGGACCATAAAATCTAGTGCAGGTTGTGGAGGAACAGGTCCAGACATGGCTGGAAAGGCTCCAGAGAAAGACACTCCACAATCTCTCTGGGCAGCCTGTGCCAGTGTTCTGGGACCCTTGCAGTCAAGAAGTTCTTCCTTATGTTGAGGTGCAGCTTCCTGTGCTGCAGTTTCCATCCATTGCCTCTTGTCCTATGCCAGGGCACAAGTGAGCAGAGGCTGTCCCTGTCCCTTCCTTCCTGACCCCCAGCCCTTAGATATTGACAGACATTGCTCAGATCACCTCTCAGCCTTCTCCACTCCACACTAAGCAGCCCCAGGGCTCTGAGCCTCTCCTCATCAGGCAGTGCTCCAGTCCCTTCAGCATCCTTACAGCCCTCCCTTGTACTCTCTTCAATAGATCCTTTTTCCACTTGCACTGGATTCCAGGTGAGGTCTCACTATGGCAGAGGGGGAGAAGAACCTCCCTTGATCTGCTGGACTCACCTGCATTCTCCACACTCTCCTGCTCCTCAGACATCTTGAGATGATAATCCCCAAATACAAAATTCATTCCTTGCTGCTTCTTCACCAAAGGCATCTCCCGGGAGCGCAGGACCTTGAGGATGTGCTGTGTCTCCTCTGCTGCACTCAGGAAAAGACCAAGAGAGACAAGAGACAGGTTATGGTAGGCCTCACAAACCATGCTGTGGGATGCTGATGACTGGGTCTCCTCTGAAGCCATTCTGTCTTAACACCACCTCTGACTAATCCATGACCAGTATTCGACTGAGAGGAAACTCCAAGCGCTTCTGAAGCTGAAATACTGTGAAGTGCTTGCAAAGGGAAAAGCAAACAGATCTTAACTGCACACAGTGAGAACCTTACACTGCAGCAAGTGCATTCCTAACAGCACAGAAGCCACCTAGGGCTTAACAGCCCTTCCCTCGAAGCAGCTGCCAGATCCAAGAGCCCACCGTGGTGTCTTCTCTCTGGGAAGAAAAGCTGACTGAGGAGCAGGCACAGCCTGAAAAGCAGCACACTTGCTCAACTCTCACACAAGCCAGCCTGACCGCAACAGTAATCCCAGCTACTGAGCAAATTCTCCCCAAAGCAGCATTCAGTCTCCAAAGACCTCAGCTTGGGAACTCCAAACATGTCCTGTCAGTGCTGGTCTCACAGATCTCAAGCACAAACCAGCTCAGTGTACCAGAGCACCCTTTGGGCTGCTTTCTCCCCCTCTACTTCACTGTGGTGAAACCCCACCTTGAGTACGGCATCCAGCTCTGGGGCCCCTGTTACAAGAAAGATCTGGACATGCTAGAATGTGTCCAGAGAAGAGCCACGAGGATGATGAGAGGGCTGGAGCTGCTCTCCTATATGAGGACAGACTGAGAGAGTTGGCGCTGTTCAGTCTGGAGAAGAGAAGGCTCCAAGGATGACTTTATTGTGGCCTTCCAGTATTTGAAGGGGCCTACAAGAAAGCTGCTGAGGGACTTTTTAGGTGTCAGGCAGTGATAGGACTGGGGGGAATGGAGCAAAAGTAGAAGTGAGTAGATTCAGATCGGATGTTAGGAAGCAGTTCTTCACCATGAAGGTGCTGAGACACTGGAACAGGTTGCTCAGGGAGGTGGTGGAAGCCCCAGTTCTGGATGTTTTTAAGACCAGGCTGGACGTGGCTCTGGGCAACCTGATCTAGTGTGAGGTGTCCCTGCCCATGGCAGGGGGCTTGGAGCTGGATGATTCTTGAGGTCCCTTTCAGCCAACAATTCTGTGATTCCATGAATGGGCACATACATCCTTCCTGGCTGCAGAGTATCTAAGACTCTTCAAACAAGGTCTGTCTTGCAGATCCAATGCAGACTCCCATGCTAGTGCCCTGATTTTGCTGGGAGAGACTCACAGGCAGCCATAAGCTGCAGGCTGTTGGCAGCCTGAAGACAGCCAGGGCAGCTGACCCAAGTTGGCTATAGCTGCATTCCAGACCAGAGACACCACACTCAGTAAAAAGCAGGTTTGAGGCTAGGGGAAGCATCCTCCTTGGATTTCTTCTGACCTTGCTTCTCTTCCTTCTCCTGCAGACTGTGATCACTGTACATTTTTTGGGCTGAGTATAACTGTAAATCCTTTACACTGGCATTGGTATCAGCTTTGTTGTTCCATTACGTCTGTTTTCAGTTCAACCCTCAGGTCTCCTCTCTCTCCTTTTCCACCTCAGTACTGGGGAGGGGGCACTGGGTGACAAAGCAGCTGCTGTGGCTCAGCCCCACATCCAGGCTGACCAGGAATAACAGCACCCAAGTGGAGGCCAAATGCCACAGTGGGGCTGCAGCCACCCACCAGAGGGGTGTATCTTCACAGCATCTGGGTGTCGGGGTCCTGAGGATATAGGTCCCTCTTCACGGGCTTTAGCTGGCTGCACTCAAGGCCTGCTTGATAAGGAGAGCTGTTAAAAAGCGCTAGAAAAGCTCCAGGGAAATCTCTCCCCTCCCTCACTTGGGAGTTATTTTAAGATGAAGATCCTATGAGCAGCACTGCTGCAGTCAGGTACCCCACAGATCCAGAGCATGAATTCCTGGCTCAAGCTTGGATCTGCCTCAACATTGCAGGCTACTCTGGTGATCTTTAAGTCCAGGCAGAGCCTGGTTACCATCAGCTTTGCTCTCCTGGGTCAGAAACTGCTCACATGGGCCCTTTTCTGCCACATCACTGCCTCTGCTTGCCCTGTCACTGTGTTCAGCTCCTGCCTTCCTTCCAGTGCTGCTGGACACTGGGTACTGAGCAAAGATCCAGGTGTAACAAAAGGGTCTGACGCTCAAGCATGGTGTGTGGGCATGTATGAGTCACTGCCACACACTCACCAGCAAACACTCATCTAGGCATCTTAAAGAGGGGAGACACATCCCTCCCTTGCATGCTAAGCACTAGCATTCAGTGGGAATAGAACATCAGACTTCAGGTTGGACTGTTTTGATCCAATTCTCTCTGAAGTGTTTCATGGGATTTTGTCTCTTGTGTAGTTTCTCCTTAGAACACAACAATGAGGAACAACCTGCACAGAAATAAACCTGCTGGTGTTTTAAGGGCCAGACACACAGACACAGCATTTCCTTAAGACTGGAAAACACACTATGAGCTGCAGCAGAACCAAACAAGCCATTAGGTGGGAAAATGAGAACGTAAGAATACATGAGAAGAATGATTGCCACAGGAATGTAAGATAAAGCTGCTTCCAGCCAGGTGGTTCTTAAAATTCAGTGCTGTATGTTGTTTTGTATGTAGAACAAATTTCATATAATCAGAACAGGAAACAGATGGGAAAGAAGAAACAGAAGAATCTCCACGTCTGCTGTATCAGAACTACGATTAGAGCGTGGCTGCAGACTGTGAAAGGGGCAACATACCTTGTTTTGAGGTTGGACTGAGGCAGAGATTTGCCTCTAGCTGTGAAATGCACCACTCCAGCTCACCCTAGAACGTTTCTTGGGGAGCCTTGGACATGGGATGGGAGAAGGTACAATGTTCAGAAGAAGCAAAAATCTCTCACCTGCCAAACTGATTCCAAAACTGAGTTCTCTCTCCTCTTATGGGAGATGAGACTAGAGGGACATAAATGCCATTTCTGGCTTTATGCTTGAGGTATGCTCAACGCAAACCATAAATGAACAGAGCAGAGGGTAGGACACATGCCCTGCACTAGTCTCTCTTTGAGCTCACCAAACGATAAGCCCTCTTCATTACAAAGATCAGACACAATAAACTCTTACTAGCAGTCAGCCACCCACTCCTGGCATGCCAGAATTTCCCACTGATTATATTGTTTCAATTATTTCTCCCCCTCAGCCTCCTTTTTTAAAGGCCCTGGATGATTCTTCCTTTCCCCTGAAGTACAATGTCTCCGACGGCCGGAAATTTCCCTCTGGCAATACACAGAATTCATCTTTATGGTAACACCAAGACTGTCTTTGCCTTATTTTTTACCCTGCTTGTCTCCTGTTAAGTGGGTGTGAAACTAAGGCTGAAAGTCTGCCTGTGAACAATGCGTTCATTGCAACGCTTCGGGAAATGAAACCCACCTCGCCTTAGCAGAGTAACGAGGGGCAGGGACAGGCAGGTACAAGTGCTAGGAAAGTCCTTTAAAGAAGACCCCCGGGAGCAGGGGGGGACTGCCGCGGGCCGGCCAAGAGCCTGCTCTGGAGAAGGTGCCTAGGCAAGGGGCCAGTGGCGATGAGGGTACCCCGGAACAGAGGCGACAGGCAGAGAATGGCCGAACTCCTTACCCGCTCCATATGGGCAGTCTCCGCGTCGCCCCGCGAGGAATCCGAGCCCCTCTGCCGCCGGTCACGGCACTGTATGTGGGCCCCCGGGCTACGGCTCCAGCTGTGCCGGGGCCGCCACCAGCGACTGGGCCCGGGCGCCCGCCAACCGACCCTCGGCCACCGAGGCCGAGCCTGGCTCAATGGCCGAGGCGAGCAGGGTGAAGGCAGGATAGGCCCCGGCGCCGTGCACCGCCCAAAGGCCTCCCCCAGCCCGGTCCTCCCGCCGCCCCTCCGGCCGCTCCTCGTGCCCTGCGCCTCCGTTCCGCCCGCCGCACTGAGCGCGGCGGGGAGCAGCGCTTGCTCCTCTGGGCTCCGGCGCCCAGCAGGTACCCCAGCCAGCGGGTCGGCCTCTCCGCTCGGCCTGGCGAGGTCACCGTCAGCGGGGCCGGTGAGGGAGGCACCGGCGGAGTGAGGCCGAGTGGAGGCACGGGGTGCCGAGGCACAAACCTGCCTGTGCTGGGGACGCCTCGGTGGGGGGCAGATCAGAGGGGCCGAGCTCCCAGCCTGGCGGCGCCTTTGCCGGCACCCCTCAAGCCCCAGACCAAACCACCACAAATAACCAGACAAAAAAAACAACCAAACCACAGCCCTCCAAGCTCATCCCATCCAAGCAGCAACCCAACACCACCATGGCCATCAAAATGTGTCCTCTGGTGCCATGCACAGGTTTCTTCAACACCTCCAGGGATGGGGACTCCACCACCTCCCTGGGCAGCCTGTTCCAATCCCTGACCGTTCTTGTCCTAATCTCTAATTTGAACCTCCCTGGCACACTTCCAGGCCATTTCCTCTCCCATCACCCGAGACTAGGGAGCAGAGCCCAACCCCAGATGGCTGCAGCCTCCTCCCAGGGAGCTATAGAGAGCAATGAGCTCTGCCCTCAGCCTCCTCTTCTCCAGGCTGTACACCCCCAGCTCCCTCAGCTGCTCCTCCCCAGCCCAGTTCTCCAGACCGTTCACCAGCTTTGCTGCCCTTCTTTATTGCCACAAGCTCACCCCTGACCCCCACTGGGCACTGCTGGGCCACATCTCCACAGCTGGGAGCTGGCTGACGCCTGGAGCCCCCCCGACATGGGCCCACATCCCACCGCACCTCCAGCAACACCCACATCAGCTATGTCCCCACCGAGACAGAGGCCCGAGGGCCATGGTGCTGCTAGCAGCTGGCATCTCAGCATGACACATGGCACCCCAGCAGACACCACCACCAAACAACTTCATACACACAGGCAGGTATCGGCTCCTTCAGTTTCCATCTTAGATTTTCCCTTTGATTATTTAATTCTGGAGATAAAAAAAGAGTTAGACACCTTTTGGTTTTGTTTGGGTTTTTTTCATCCACATTCCCCCCCCCCCGCTCCCTTTTAGATTTTCCACAGCAGGCAAAAGTGGCCCCGCTGGGACTTGCAATGCTGCAGCACGTCAGCATTTCACAGCACAGTATTTGATGTCTCTTTCAAATGCTTCAAATCGTGGAGGCTGTGGTTTCTGCTGACGCTGGCAGCTGGTGTTAGAAACTCTCCAAGGCTGCCAGGGAAAGGGAAGCACTTCCAAATGCTGCTCTCCAAAGTTATAAAAAGGTATTGGAAAAATCAGCACACTCCTGCCAGCCCTGGCCAGACTTTGTCTTGCCTTACAACTCCAGCCTCGCTAAGACTTAACCCTTGTCTGAGCCCTTCCCTCACTACAAAAACCATCAAAAGGGTTGGAGGCTTTATCAGAGGACGTCTAAGACTTAGGGCAAGGCTTTTCTGGCTGCTGTGTGTTTGAAATTGGCATCAGTCTTCAGAGGAGTGTCCCAGTGTCAGGAAAAGAGCTGACAGTCAAGTATTGGAGAAGATAATAATGAGCATGGGAATAATGAGCTACCAGCAGCTATCCTGCAAGGACAGACTCTCACTGCAGTTCTCCTCTCCCTCAGTCCCTGAGCTGGACAGAGGGCTTATGAGACCATCACCATCAGTTTGGGGACATTCCCTCAAACAGAAGCTTCCCACCTGTGGCCAGAGGAATGCATCAACCCATCAGATGATGCAAAGGCTCCGCTGGGGATGGCTTTGGTGCAAGCCAGACCAAAAGGTTAAGGGTGGAAGGATGCCATCCTTGTCTCCAGCAGAAGCCAGGTGCTGCAGACTCAATGCCCATGCAGGGAAAAGGCACAAAGGACCAGCAATGCCTCGATTTTCCTGGGTTTGATCTCTGCCCTGAGGATTCAGCCCACACGGATCCACAGCCCCACAATGGCACTGAGCTGATGATGACCTGTGACAGCCTTGCTCCGAGGACATGCAGCTGAGGAACTGCCAGGGGACCAGAATGTGATCCTCAGCTTCCACTGAGACAACAGGAACCTTCTGACATGAAGAGCTGTGAGGTGAGCTGGTGGAAGCTGATGTCTAACCAGCCAGGGCTGCCTGGGAGCGAGGCAAGCAGCAGGCAGAGCAATGGAAATGGCTTGAACCTGCCTGGGGCACGGGGCAGGCGAGTGTGTGCTGTATAAAACAGTGCCAAAGCTGGCATGGCTTCACACCGCTGTCAGATGCCAACGGGAGCACCTCTGGCTCAGGACCCCACGCAGGACACTCTGCAGTCCTGCAGGTCACTCCAGGGACTGACACCTCCCACTCAGCACAGATCTGCCTGCTTGCCCTGCTCTGTCAGCTGAGCACCAAGGGATTTGTTGCAGGCATGGCTGTAAGTGGAAGCAGCAGTTGTGCTGGGAAACACAGCTCTTTGGTATGAGGCTCCTTCAAAGGAGCTGCAGGAAGGAATTTAGACAAAAATAAAAAAAAGGAGAAGTGGAGTGGTTACCAAAGCTGCTAACCACAGTGCCAGAGAGCCTCGGTGGCACCAGCACAGCCCAGTGTCACATGCCTAACACCTCCTGTCTCCAGACCTCCTCGCCCGCGATGTATGTGGCCTGCACGTACAGACTGTCGTTCAGCATTAGGAAATCTGCAGTGGACAAGAGAGAAAGGAAGCAGCTGTCAGAGAAACTGAGCAGCTCAAGCTGTCTGGGGAGAGCTGCGCTTGCTGGGGAACTGCAGCTTAGGCTTGGTAGGGAAGAGCTTCTCCCTCCCTAGAAACTAGCACGGCAGCAGGCTATGCTTGGCTGAAATGTGGAAATCTCTCCAAAGGGCTCACAAAACACCACTAGCAGCCAGGGTGAAAAAAAACACTGGAGCAAAAGCCCAGAACAAACGCCAGGCAAAGCAAGTCCCACTAACGCACAGGATGAAGCTGCATTTGCTGCAGCCTCTGCTTTGCTCCAGCGCCTGAGCGCCCTTACACCATTGTCCCCACAACAGTACCTGCTGTTCCCATACCAGCAGTCCCTGCTTTTTTCCAGCACCCAGGAGCCTTCACACCATTGACCCCATGCCAGTACCTGCATCAGAGTCATAATTTAGTGTCCCCTTTTTGTGTTCAATCCCCAGGAGCTGGGCAGGATGCAGAGATGCTGCCTCCAAGGCGGTCTCCACTGAGCACCCTTGGACAGAGAAGGGGAAAGATGTTAGGACAGCAACAGCCCCCACTGCCAGAGCAGCCCAAACCCCCCTGGCTAAGGCAACTGTTAGCCTAGCTGGGATTTGAGCTGGAACACCCTCACCACAGCCAGATGGAGGGGAAGTGTCCCTATGGAGACAGTGGGAAGAGGAGAACTGAACACCTAGGGTCTGGGGAGGGGAAAATCATTCATTCTTGGGAGAAAGGAGCAGAAGAGTTCACCTCTCACTAGTACTATAGGCTAAAATTAAGCCTCCCCTCAAAAAAGGCCAGTGCCACAGATCCCAGACCTTCTGATCTTGCCTCAGGTGAGAGGGAACATTCCTTGGTGGAGTGGACACTGCTGGCAGGAGTGAGGCCTCCTACTGTGTCAGGCTGTGGGCAGAGGTCACTTACCTGTGGCTTCTTGGAAATGCCGCACACATGTGTCCATGGTTGCCACACTACCACTCAGAGTCTTTGTGCCTGGAAACAGAGTGACACTGAGCAGGGGTGATGGGAAAGCAGAACGTGACCAGAAGGGGTAGAATTCTGGAGCAAGTTGTAGGCCGTGCAGCCATTGCTGCAAGTGACAGAATGAGGCAAGAACAAGTCTGTGCTGGCAGCGCAGAGACAGGCACTGGGATGTCACCCTGTAGCTTCACTGTAAGACCAGTCTGACTGGGTCAAACTAGCTCACAATGCAGGCCACCTGCTACCAGAGACATGGGAAGGGAACTGAATGACCCTTCTCTGAAATACCCTTCCTGAAATACCATCTCAGTCTCCAGCTGTTTGCAGCTTCAGGAACGTGGTAAGAAGTGGCAGTCTTACAGTAAAGACAAGGGACTATATGTGTCCTCTGTCCCTCTGATCCTGCCACAACCTCTGTCATCCATGACACTGGAGGCATTCACACATGCTGCAGACAGCGGCAGACTGACAGATCCATCCTCATTCCATGAAGATGGGACAATTCCCTTCTTTACAAGGTGCCCCATTCCACCTAGGGCCAAGCCACCGCAGAGTCACCAAGCACCAAAGCTCAAGAGCATGGCCCAAGCACTGCCTCACACTGACAGGCACTGCAAGGTGTGCTGAGCTCTCCAGGAATGGGGACAAGTGGCAGCACTGTCCCCACCTCTTTAGCAAGAGCCACTTGCCTGCAATGTAGGTGTTCAGCCCATCAATCTCCACCACCTGCTGACCCAATGTGTGCCGACCTGGTGCCAGCCCCATGCCAGCAATCGCATCCGTCACCAGCACCAGGCCTGAGGAACACAAGGAAAGAAGCTGCATTAGCTCAGAGCTGAGCTTCCTGCAGCTCCCAGACCTGCACCACAGTGGCCCTCTCCGAGAGAGACCAAGGTGTCTCTAGCCACACCTGACCAAAGCAGGAGGGCAGGTGGATCAGGGCACGTGGCTGTGACCTCTTTCCATCAGTGAGGGCAGCATGCCACAGCGCTTGTGGGAGATGGCACAGCTGCTGACATGGCATGGGCCTGGCCTGGCTCACCTTTCGGGTGGGCTCGGTGGGCGATGCGCAGGGCAGCAGGGTTGGTGTGGATGCCATCAGAGATCATGCCATAGAAGACCCTCCGCCCAGAGGGAATCTTGTCGCTCGTCAGCAGCCCCACAATCCCAGGGTCACGGTGGTGGAACTGCCCCAGGGAAGAGAGGACAAGCTGGGAAGCACCACCACGACTTGTGGGCTGAGTTCTTTCCTCAGGGGTCACAGCTGCCATCTCTACCAAGCAATGCCTGGCAGCTGGTGCCCTGTCTTGTACCAGACAGTTGTGAGCATCTCCTTGAATTTCAATAGTCTGCCACAGCCTTCACTCTCTTGGAGACCAGGCAGCAGAAACATGAAAGCAGAGGCTCATTGCAAGGCTGGTATGGAATGAGCTGGGAGAATACGCATCTGTGGGCAGCAGGAGCGGGAACCCCAGAAGCAGTTCAGGGCAGGGCAGGAGACCTGGGCTACTCACCGGCAACATGGCATTGAAGAGGTGAGTGATGAAGGTAGCGCCGTGCTGCACAGCCTCCTCAGCCTGAGACAGGTTAGCCACCGAGTGGCCTGGGAACAAAGACCAATGCCTGGTTTTCCTGCCCATCTCTCCATTTATTTCCCTATGGGGGCAAAGATGCTCCATCACTGGGGCTTGACTCTGATGCACTCCCCTGGGCTGAGGTCTGAGATGTCAGCCTTGGCACAGGGGTGTCTGGCCATGACCATGGAGGACTCTGGCAGGGGGTGCCTCACCTGAACAAGTTCACTGCTCCCATCACAAATGCTGCCTAGCTCACAGATCGTTGCCCACAGGCTTGGTTAGAGGTCCAAGGTTCTGCTGTCCTCATACTTAAATAGAGGTGTCAAGGCAGCAGAGACAGTGGGGTCATTGCCAGAAAAAAAAATGGGGATAAAAACTATCCAGAAAGAAAACTGCTTCCCCAACACAGAGAGCAGCTCTAGTGGGCAAACTCTGCCTCCCTGTTGTTCTTGGCTGTGTGTGGCAGTGAGACAAGACATGCCCTGCTGTATGGATGTCTTTCTTATGGTTTAATTTCACCCTAAATAACTCCTCCCTTAAAAAAAACCAAATAATTTCTTCAGTGACCTGGGCAAAAAGAATTTGTAAAACAGAGGACAAGAAAACCACAGCCAGCTTTAAGTCAGTGGGCAGAAGGACACTGGAGGGGGAAGTCTTGTGCAGCACTTCCTGCTGCAAAAGTTATCACAACTCAGCAGTAACCTTTGGAAAATGACTTCACCTCTCAAGGCCTTAAGCAGCTGAACTTCAGGGTTTGAATATTTCCATACCATCAACCCTCAGTTGAGAGTTTGCTGTGTTTGAACAGCATCAGATGCTGCCTTCTGTTAAACAGCAGGGGCTCCTCAGTCCAGGTTACTGACAAAGGGTTACAGACAGCATCGAGCCAGGTCCCCATTGGTGACAGGTCTGCACCTCCATGCAGGCCAGGCAGAAGAAAACCCCACCCTTTCCCGTCACACAGAGGCATCGCTAGAGATGCTGCAGCCCTGAGAGAGTGGCTACCTGGCCTGTGTGGCTGGAGCTTCCCTAAGGCCTCCCTGCCCCAGCCCTTACCAAGCGAGACGCAGATGCCCTGCTTGGTGAGCTCCCCAATGACCTCACTGCTCCTCTTCATCTCCGGCGCCAGGGTGACTATCCGGACACGGTCCAGGGAGCCGTAGGTGGCAAGCAAGTCCTGGAAGGCTCCTTCCTCAAAGGTGCGCAGGCAGTGCTCTGGGTGTGCCCCTTTCTTCTCCTTGCTGATGAATGGTCCTTCCAAGTGGGCGCCTGCTCAGACAGGAACACAAAGCCATCGCCTTTCCTCTCCCCACCAAGGACCAAGAAACCTGCTGTGGCTGTCTCCCCTTCCCCTGCTCTTGCCATGCTCCTGCAGCAAAATACATGGCTCAGGTAACTCTGGGCTCAGCACAGCAAAAGACACAGTGCTGGCAGCTGGCCAAGCCAGGCCACTGCTGCTACCCCGTGGAAATTGAGCTGGAGCAGTGTGTGCAGGATGGCAAAGACCATGGCAAAGGGCAGGCATAGGCTGAGGCAGGAAGCAGGCCTGTGCTACCTATGCATCCCTCCCATGGAGAGAGCTCCAGCTCCGATCTCTGCTGTCCCTACAATAGCTTCTTTCTCCTTAATGAAAAAGCAAAGTGCCTACCTAGAGCAGCACCAGAGGAGACAGCAAAGGACAAGCCCACTTACCCAGGACACCTGCTCCATGAGCTCCACCGTTTCTTATGCTGATCTGAGGGAGAATCTAGAGACAGGGGTTCATCAGACACAGCACCCCAGACATGGCACCCCAGTCTGCCATAACAAACCCAGACCTCAGGTTCAAAGGGAGCTTGTGGGTGGACCACTCGAGACCATCAGCCAAACACAGCTCACGAAGTAGCAGCCAGCTTCAAGCCCTACTGTGCAAAGCTGGCCTGGCAGACACTGCTGTCTCGTCGGTCTAAAGGTTAAGGGCAGGAAATCCAGGGGTAGAGTCCAGCTCCTCACACCCACAGCTTTTCTACCCTGGCAGACCCAGCCTTGGCCCTCTCACCTCCTAGTACCAACCTCAGCCCTTTGTCACCATGCAGGCAAGAGAGGGAGAAAGTCACTTACCTGGTGGTACACAGATGGAGGAGAAGTCACCAGTGTGGGACAGAAAGAGGTCACTCCATGGGAGAGGATTTTCTGACTGACCAGGTCAATCCCTGATTTGAAGTCATCTGTAGCCAGGGAGAAGTCCACCCCAAAGCCTCCTGCCCCATGAACAAAACAGAGACAAAACTGCAGTTTCCCCAGTGGACATTTTCCCACCTGAATACATCAATTAAACATTTTGCATGACCAGAGTGAGCCACTCCACTTGTGAAGCACTGAGCAGAAGCAAAAGGCTCCAGCAGCACTTCTCCTGCCCTTCATTTGTGAGGCTTTGCTAACTACAAATCCAATCAATGTTGCCCTCTTGAAGTGTTTTCCTGCACAGCATCCCAGCACTTTGTCAGCACTAACTTCTTATTTTGATGCAGGGCAAAACCCAAGGATTCCCCACTGAAGAAACGGTCTCTGACTTCCAACATGAGCTACCATAGAACAAACCCCTCGTGACCCTCAGGAAAGGGCTACTGCAGCTTCGTTCCCGTGAGAAATCTTGCTCTGTCCTTCCTGCATCCTGGAAAAGGCAAGGAAGGCGCTCAGGATGAAATGTTGATAAAAATGAGGTTAAGAGGAAAGCTGAGCTGAAAACCCAACCAAGCCAAAGGGGATCCATTATGTGACAGCAGCAACCAAGGACAGAATTGTTCTTTATCATTTGCTTGGTGACTCACATCTCCCTTAAGCAGCTGAAACACACTTGGGCATGGGCGCTATGCACACAGCAGCATTCGAAGGTCCATGATGGGCAAACACAGGACCCCCACCCTCCCATAAGCACACATGGCTTCACCATACCATTGATCTGGACGTCGATGAAGCCCGGGGCGATGATGCTGTCCTTGCAGTCCAGCTGGATGTCAGCAGAGCCTTTCTCATCAAAGAAGAGTTTCTCTGGGTTGAGGATCTTCCCTTCTCGCACCCACAGGTCCTCCCTGAAGGGACAGTCACACACACACACACCAAGCTCTTGTGCTGTCTGCGGGAGCAGCTGGCCAGAGGGGGCCTCAGTCAGAGCCGACCCCACGGGCATGCTCTGCCATGGGCTTTCTGATGTCTAGTAGGGCGAAGCTGCACTTCCAGCAGGGACACAGCTGGCAGCCCTCTCCCTGCCTGGCCTCTGGCTATACAGAACTCATGGTCTGCCCGTCAAATGCGATGGCCAAGAGGCCCAGGGCTGGCAGAGGAGGCAAAACGAGAGAGGGGAGCTGACAGGGGCGTACAACGTGCATGCCGTATCTCCAGAGATCAGCAGGTGGGGACGATGGACTGTGGGAGCGCAGGGGGCACAGCCGATACCTGCACTGGGTGACCTGGGTACAGTCCCTCCGGTGCTGCAGGTTCCAGGTCAGCTCTACAGCTCTACAGCCCGGCCGTGAGCTCTGGCACTCCCCGGCACTCTCCCGGCAGCGCTCACCTCTGGAGCTGGTGGCTCCTCAGGATGCGGCAGTTGGTGAACTGGACGATGGGCGCGTCCGAAACGGATTTGTTGGACGGCATCGTTGGGCTGTGGAACCGGCGGGAACGGGGAACCTTTCCGGTGACCAGGAGCAGAGGCGGAGACCGGGAGTGGCGGAGCGGGCCAAGGCTGCGGCTCTGGTGCCGGGAACGGGGAGCCAGTGAGGGGCGGAGAGGGACGGCGCACCGCCCCGGGGGTAGGCGATGGGTAAGCCCCCGCCCCTCCTGCGGCTCCCAGCCGACGCCGTGAAAAGCAGGCCAGCCAGGCTGTGCGGCCGAGCCCCGCCGCGGGACCCGCTGCAGGCCGGGCCCAGGGCAGCCTCCCCGCTCGGCAGGGCAG
Source organism: Tricholaema leucomelas (assembly GCA_013400475.1). NCBI lineage: Eukaryota > Metazoa > Chordata > Aves > Piciformes > Lybiidae > Tricholaema lacrymosa > Tricholaema leucomelas. Next base: position 550,036 of record WAAF01001940.1, on the reverse strand, counting down.
CGGCGGGGCCCGGGACGCCCGGGGCGGGGCCACACTCGGGGCGCAGCCGCCGCTCCCGGTCACGCGATCCGATCAGCTGACATGCCGCGAGCCTTCGCACGTGACCATCCCCCGCGGCGCCGCCATCATGGGCGGGGGGCCGCCATCTTGGGGAGGTCGGCGTCGGTGGCAGAGGGGGGCTGGGGGTCCCTGCCGCGGCTACCGTCCTGCCTTGAAGCTCGGCGGTGAGGGAGAAGCGGCAGGAGAGGAGCTGCTTTCCGCAGTTGTCCTCCCTCCTCCCTTGCAGCGAGCGCCGCGGGGGATTTCCTGTGTCCCCTTTATTCATACTGAGCATTGCTGTTAGAAACCATTCCTGTGGGAGCTGCCAGTGGGCCGACGGCAGCGGGTAACGCGGAGCTGGCAAAAGGCCTGATGTCAGTGTGTGTCCTAAGGAGTCCCGTCTTATCCAGGGAAACTCCAGACCCGAGGAGCTCAGGGAACCTGGAGCGGGCTGGGGAAGAGATGCCAGCGTCTGCTGGGCACAGCCATCTCCTCGAACCTTCTTCCTGCCAGGCTGCACACAGCTCCTGGCGCCTTTTGCTCTGTGCTCTGACGAGAAAGGTGAAGGGCAGAATCTTTTACCACTGTCTCTGCTGCCACCGCTGACTCCAAACCGGAGCTTTTCAACGCGTGTGGTCCAGAGCATCAGCACCCGAGAAGCGCCACTCAGCCCCGGCACAGACTGGAGGAGCTCAAGACACCTTTACCTTCACGGGGTCATTGCTGCTCAGCGTGAGAGAGGCCCTGTGGAGCAGGACGTGGGGGTGCAGATCTGGCCATGAGCCGGCAACGAGCGCTGGCAATCCAGCCCCAGCCATGTCCTGGGCTGATCGCCAGCAGCGTGGGCAGCAGCGGCAGGAAGGGGATTCTCCCGCTCTGCTGCGCTCTGCTGAGACCCCCCCCTGCAGTACTGGGGCCAGCTCTGGAGGGCTCAGCACAGACCTGTGAAGGTTTGGCTCAAGCACAACAAGGTTTCTGGAACCTCCCCTTCCTTCCCTGGCCTCAACTTCAGAGATAACTGCAGGCTGGGCAGGTGAAGCATCGCTTCTTGTGTTACAAGCTGACAGCGTTGCTATAGACAAGCTCCTGAGTGCATCTGACAAGTCCGCAGCAGCCTCAGAGTGGAGACAGAAAGCTCGTTCTGTGCTCTGCAGCCCTGCCTTTCCTTTCCATCAGATCAGGGATCATTATGTCTGCGGTCTCTGTGGCCAGGTGGGTGACTGTCCCATCTCCAAAAGCTTAAAGGCACTGTTCCAGTGAAAGCTGGCACCCTCAGCTGTCTGCTGACAGGTGCTTCCACTTCCCTCCCTCCTCTTTGCTCCACAGGGACTCCAGCACTCTGATGGACTCCCTGCAGCACTCACCGATGCATTTATCCCATTTGGTGCCCACACTGCAGCAGGAATTGAGTGTCTCATCAAGGACTCTGCCTAGGCAGGGTGCTGATGTGAGCTCTCTTCTGGTGAATAACACTGAGGAAAGACAAATGATAAGCAGTGTGATTGTGCATGAATCTAACAGCCCTGGTTGGACAGGAGTTCAATTCTAATGAGGTTTTCTGCTGTACTTAGCATTCCATGATGCCAGTGCTTGTCCACAGGGCAGAGCTGACTCTCACTGCCAGCAGGATGCCAGTAAAGGCTCCTGAAATGGAGAGCTGGGAATGATGCTTGCTGAGGCCAAGAAACCTCTGTGCAGCTCTGCCTTGGGAATTTGAGGTCAAGAATGGCCTCAGGACATTTCCTCATCGTGGCTGAAATTACCCACATCTAGGGCACTCGGCAGCATACTGGTGGGAATGGTTTGTGGCTCCAGCACAGGTGAGGCCAAGGAGATCCAGAACCAGAAGATCAGAAAATGAATCCTAGAAGTGGATCCCAGGCCTGCATATTTGAGAGAAGTGTCCTTCCAAGCTGCTACACTGAATTCAGATGTCAAAAGGCATCTATACAGCTTCCAGATTGCCCCTGGCCAAACCAGAGATTTTCATGTGAATGTAGGAGCCATCAGAGTCGTGACAGTAACTTTTCTTGGCAGGGGCAGAGGCAGCTAGGTGAATGCAGACACAGAGTGCTCACAGAGAGAGCAGCCATGATTCAAGTTAGAACCACAGAATGGTTTGAGTTGGAAGGAACCTTAAAGACCGCCTAGTTCCACCCCCTGCCCCCGCCATAAGCAGGGACACCTCCCACTAGACCAGGCTGCTCAAGGCAACCTTGAGCTCCACAGAGTCATGACAGAGCTTCACCAAGCCTCCAGCCCCAGAGCTCCAGCAGCTCTCTAGGCTGGGAGTTCCAAAGTGAAGCAGTGAATCAGTGCTGGAACCTGGCCCAGCCGTCCCTCTGCACTGCTGGGGAGAACAGAACAGGCTGTGCTGAGAGGAGAGGCATGGAAATGGGCCCCATCGGTGCCGTGCCTGTGTCAGCCAGCCCAACCTGATGTCGCCTATCTGTCCTGCTTACATCTTATCCCTTTGGATGTTCTCCTCCTTCTCAGCATTGAATTAACCCTGGGCCGCATCCCCACGAATTGCAGACTCTCTGCTAACTGCATGCTCTCTCTGCTGCCCCACTAACAGGCTGAGTGAATCACAGGCTGGAGTTTCACTTTGCTTTTTCTTCAGCCAACATTTCTTTTTCCCCTTTTTTTTTTTTTTCTTTCCCTTCAGCTTGAGCTATATTTAACCTGCTCAGTTCCCAGATTAGACTCAGTGCCTGGTGGCATGAGAAGTTGTAGCAGCACACACCTGGGAGAGAGGAGTGCGTGCTGCAGATGTGAAAGAAGGTCCAGGTGTCTGGAGCTGGCACTTAGGCTTGCACTGCTGCCAGTGAAGTGCCTGTAGAGATGCAGCCTTGGCTGCTCATTTTTCATCTGTGTTCACAAAGGGGGGCTACGAAATTGTCCTAATGCACACAAGAGCCAAGCAGCCCTTTCACAGCTATAAGCTGAGACCATGCTGCTGATTTTAGGGAGACAAAGCCACTAGGTGCAGGTTCTCTGCCACTTGAAGCCACCCTTTTACCCTCTCCCAAAGATAAAGGAGGGAAGCACAGGTGGTGCAAGGACAGATCAGTTCAGAAGAGCCAAAAAGGGGTCCAGGGTCCACCAGCATCCTCTAGGTAAATCCAGAAGAATCAGGACTTGAGCCTGTGAGGAGTGCACCTCATCCTTCAATGAAAGCAAGATGGCAAACGCAAGCCACTGATTGTCGAGGAACATCATCCTGCTCTCCTGCTCTCCAGCTGGTGCTTTCACAGGTTAGTGGGAACCGTCAATGCTCTGTAGATATCTTGTGGGAGGCACTCAAGACGCTGCAGTGTGGCCCCCTGGGAAAGCTTGGGGCCTCAGCTGCCGTCATGCTGGCAGAGGATTTTTATTCTGTGTGCTTTGGCATTGTGCTACAGGAATCAGCTCAAGAGAAACTCAGGGGTAGGAGTTGCAAAGCTGTGACAGTCTTGGGAGCTAAAGGAAGTGTGGCTTGCAGACAAAAGGACCTGCAGTAGCTAGTGAGTGACAGGAACAAGAATGGAAGAGCTTTTGGAGACACAATCGTCTGACCCCAAAACAGAACATTCCCACTCCAGGATACATGGTCTTGGGAAGGCTCACTCTGGGTTTAATTATGTCATGATGAAAGGATGATTAATGCCTGTAGAGCAGAAATATCTGCTAACAGCAGAGGTGGCAAATCCTGTGTGCCAGAGACAGAGGTAACTGTCACCTGAGAACAGTGCTGGTGTACAGTAAGGCTGCACAGAGACAGCAAAGAGTCAAGATCAATTCTGATCTTGAATGTCTCTGGAGATGGGGCCTCAAACACATCCCTGGACAGCCTGTTCCAGTGTCTCACCACTCTCATTCTAAAAAAATTCCCTCCTGAGAGAGCTTCTTTTCATGAGATCTGCTCTAACCCCACAGCTTAGTTTCTGGCATCAGTTTCTCTTGATGAGGTTTTTATTTCCCCAAAGCTTCTCTCCTCCAGGTTAGTGTGCTTCTCTGTAGCCCAGGTCTCCTACAGAAATCCAATCCCTGAACAATCAGAGAGAGAATCCTACTACTTACAAATGCTCCTCTGGCAGAGCAGACAAAAAAATCAATCTGCAGCCTTTGGAAAGCAAAAAGCCAGTCTGAAAGAATGAGTGAAGAGAAAGGTCTCCAAGCTCTGTGAAGCATCTGGCAGCAGGCACTACCCTTACCTAGCTAATGGACATCTCCCCTCTGCTGCTGCTGCTGCAGAGCCGCCCTGCTCCCTTCTCCGCAGGGCTGACTCACTCTGCAGTGCACACTCCCAGGCATGCAAGCTGCCACATCACAGAGGGCCGCCTGTGCCAGCAGGCACCACCTCATCTCCTCAGCCGCTCTCCCAGCTTGCCTGCATGCTCTGAGGCTTGCTCCCCTCTCCCAAAGCAAGCCGCGAAGACTGCACTCTGATCTGGCATGCTGCTGTCACCCAGTGAAGGCACCAGATCTGCAGTTTTCTTATTGCCCAGAATCACCTGAGAAATTTGCTGATGCAAAGCATCAGTGAAGGACTTGAAATGCAAGTTCTCACCTGGGAGTCATCACCGAGGATCTGGAGCACTGCTGTCAGGAAAGGCTTGGCTGAGGCAACACGCTCAGCCTGTTAATTCTCCTTCTGGTGCCTTCCTGCAGCCAGGCAGCTGACCTCAGCTTTTGTTCTGTGCCCTCATTAGCAGCAATGAACCAAAATGCCACTCATGGGATTTTGCTTGCATTTGTCACCAAGTATCCATTGCCACCCTGAGCCTGGGTAACTGCCCCCTTCTGCAAGGTGCCACCAAGCTTTGATGGGATGTCAGCTGCTGCTCCTGACTGATGTCTTTGCAGCACTTCCTTCCCAAGCAGCTGAGGGCTGCCACCAGTATTTAGTTGCTCTCTTAAGTGCAATTTGTTCATATTCCCCTGAATGGGCCAAAACCAGGCTGGCAGCAGGTTCCCCTTCAACAAGCAAATCTTCAAACTATTAGGAGCCCCAGCCAAGTCCTTCTCCTGTCCTGATGCACAACATACAGCTGCTGGCACCAGCCCCACGAGGTGCAAGTGGTGTGCTCCCTGCATCCATGATCCACCCCCTCACAGCTGCAGGCTCCAACAGGCTGCACAGGAGTACTCACTGCCATCAGTGCTGCACTTCTGTGTTTATGACCCCTGGTAAAACTTCAGCTATAAGTTGAAAGTCTGCTGCTTCTGCCCAAGTAAAGAATGATCAACACAATCACAGTCAGGAATTCTTCCCTCACCCCAGGCAGTGCCTCAGCATACATCCTGGATTTTCCTTCAATCAGCTTCCACCTCGATACAGCCCAAGCATCACTTCTGCTCAGACCCCCATTGAAAATCACTTACTGGTACACCCCTCCCCAAAGTCAATGGCCTACAAGATGAATCCAACAGACCAGCTCTATTGCAAACTCATTACCTGGTTAGTAACTATTAGTGCTCAGAACTCAAAGCCTGTGAAAAGCCATCCTAGCAGGACTGGCTCATAGTCAAAGCCTCCCTTAAAAGGCCTCAGTTCAGAGACCAGCAAGCCAAAAGTGTGTGAGGTGCCACCAGATCTCAGCTCCTGCCAGGTTAGCAGCTCCAGACACAGCTTCAGCAAATTCCTCCTGCTCTGGCCATAATTCTTCATGGTCCTTTAACCAGACTTCTGCTGTCCAGGTATACACAAGGTCCTTGAGTGGAATACATGTAGACCACATCTCCATTCCTAACCAGGCTGACAGCAGAGGTGCTGGCAGATCACTTCAGACCCCTCCTGAGTTTAATCAGCACCAGGCATCTGTAATACCAACACTTTGGCTTGAACAAGGTAAAGCTTGACCTGTTCTCCAAACCACACATCCAGGATCAAGGTCATTTGCTTCCCAAAAGCAATTTGAAATGAACTCTGTATTGAGAGTCCAATGCCCCTTTCCTGTACAAGCTTCAGTATTGCTTAATACTCAGAAATCCTCAGGCAAGAGAAGGCTGCAGCAGAAGCTTCTCATCTGGAACGCTGCTGCTTTACAAGTTAAAAATTGAGCTCTTGAATGAAGCCATTTTGTTGATGAGATTGTTCAGGTACATCAGAAGCAATTGCTGCCAGCAGTGCGGCTTGCTTTCTGCACAGGCATCAGGACAAGCTGTCCAAAGGCTCTTCAGCAGCTCCCATTTCCTGCTGCACCCTTGCTCCCTGAGCTTGTCTGCCCAGGCCATGATGCAGCCCATACATGGCACTACTAGGTGCCAGAACAAGCAGTGCTGCTCAGACAGGGCGAGTACAGCACTGCAGTAGCCTTGGCCTGCTGCTCACTGCAAGTACTACCCCTGGGCGGCAGCACCAGGGAATAGAGGGACAGGCAAAAGGCCTCCAAGGGAGGGGCCATAAAGGTGACCAGAGGGCTGGAACACCTCCCTTATCCTCACAGGACATTTCCAGACTGAGAGAATTGGGGTTGCTCAGCCTGGAGAAGGCTCCAGGAGCACCTTAGAGCTTCCAGTATTTGAAGGTGGCTCCAGGAGAGCTGAGGATGGACTTCTGACAAGGGCTGGGAGTGACAGGACAAAGGACAATGGCTTTGAGCTGGGAGAAGTGAGACAGAGTGCAGATGAAGAAACTGTTTGCAGTGAAGGTGTGGAGCAACTGGAACAGGTTGCTCAGGAAGGCTGTGGAGGTGCTGAAGGCCAGTTTGGATGAAGCCTTGAGCAACCTGGGCTAGTGGGAGGTGTCCCTGTCCAGGGATATGAACTGGGTGATCTTTTAAGGTTCCTTCTGCCCCAACCCATTCTGTTATCCTACAAATGCTGTAACAGAGACAGCAGCAGTCTCCACTCTTCCTCGAGGAAGGAGAAAAAGCACAAAAATGAGAGGCAGAAGACTCAGGACAGCAATGTAGTGAGGAAGTTTTATTCGGAAACATGGTCAAATTTGTACTCCAAGAGCGGGAGCACAACTCTGCTGCCGGAGCACTGGCGGTCACTACTGAAACACAGGAGTGTTTCGGACAGCTGCTGCTGTAATAAAACACAAAGTTCTCATACTCCAATAACCAGGACACTACAGCGATCTTGAGATTCAAAAAGTTACATATCCAAGGAATTCTCTGCACTTAACAATTGACCCCACAGTGTAAATCTACCTATATATATATAAGATTAATATATATAGCAATGGGAAATTGAAAATCCTCGCTCCATAAGATGTATGAACATGTCAAGTCTTTTTATAAATAAACATCCAGTGAAGAGGAAAAAAACCCCAAAACAAAAATTACATTTCTAGTTCATATTTATACATAAAATACTAACAGCAATGGGTGGGAGAGAGAGGAGGGGGGGGAAATTGCACAGGGGCCACCCCAAGGCATGCAGCAGCAGGCTTGGAGCGGCCCATCCAATTGAATATTGAAGTACACACAAGGACAGACGAAGTCACTAACGTACATTGCGCATTTACAAGAGATCAAACTACCAAATTGGGACGACTGTACACATTGGAGAGACCATTTTCATTCTGGAGCTTTGTTTTTTTTCCCCCTCGGGTTTGTTGGGTTTTTTTAAACGTAGATTTGTTACATCTCTTTACATCATACTGCGTGACTAATTTTTTTACTTTGTGGAGAGGATAAGGGCGACGATGAGGCCGTAGAGACCCAAGACTTCAGCGAAGATCAAGATGAGGATCATGCCCACAAATAACCTGGGCTGCTGCGCTGTTCCCCGTACGCCTGCGTCGCCCACGATGCCAATGGCAAAACCAGCAGCCAGGCCGCTCAGGCCCACGCTCAAGCCAGCACCCAGCTGAAGAAAGCTCCTGCAGGACAGAGATGGGAAGTTTCAGTGGCAAGCAACAGGACACTCAACTCTTCAACTTCAGGACAGCGTTTTTTTAACTCCGTACTCTAAGCAAGCACAGTGAGGCTCACCCAGCAGCTGCCTCCTGAGACTTCTAGCTCAGACACTGAAAGGGACATCTAAGCAAGACCCTGAGCCGGTGGTCAGCTGTGGCTCATACACTAAGCTAAGCTATGCTACTGGGCCAGTGAGTTGACAGCCACACAGCTAATCTGTAGCCACTTCAGTCAGCCACCTAGGCTGGCACTTCCAGCAATGCCTGCCCCACACTGCTGTTGTCTCCCACCTTTAACAATCTTATTATGCACATTCAGGTGATAAGAGCTGGACAGGGCTGGTTTGGATTTTCCATGCAGGGGTACTCCAGGAGCAGTCCCTGACAAGATCTGGCCATGCAGTAACTGCAAAGGAGCATTTGCTGTTTCTTGCACTCTGGCTTGTCAGGCCAACCATAGTGCTCAGCAGCTACAGCCAGTACGCTGGCAGGTGTCCATTGGAGCTCAGAGGCACAGTCTTACTGAGAGGTTCCAACCCAACCAGTTCCAGCCACATGCAGATTAGGTTTCAGGCTGTGACTTATGCAGAGGCCTGATGTATAGGCTGAGGATTGAATAGCCAGCACAAGGCAGTGGGCAGTATCAATTATTCACTGGCATCCCCCTGGCAACAGGCACTCTGAGTCTGGGAAAGTCTTGGATGTGCTGGGTCTGCAGTTTGGCACCATGGAATGCGCCTGGCCTCTTAAATTCCTTTCAAACCATAAGTCACTGCAGCATCTCCAGCAGTGGAGTGTCAAACTGCCCAGGCAGCGCTGCCACAGAGGGCAGGACTACAGGCATCCAGTCCATGCTGCAAAGCCCCAGCTGGGAGCATTTATCACTGACACTCCTTCCAGGGCTCTGCAGTAAAACCCACCCCAGCAGCATAGGAACAGTGGTAGGACACACTCAGGTGACAGAGAGAGGGGCTTACTTGAATAGTGTGATGGAAGGTGAGAGGGCATTGGCAATGAGCACTGCCACTACGAGGCCATAGATTGCTATGATGCCCGCCATGACCACAGGGATGATGGACTTCATGATGAGCTCAGGCCTCATCACAGACATAGCTGCAATACCCGTGCCACTTTTTGCTGTTCCATAGGCAGCTCCCAAGGCTGGAAGAGAAAAAAAGGCATTAGACAACCCCCTCCACAATAGCATCTCCTCCTGCTGCAGCCTCCTGAAGAACAGCCGAGTCAGCACAGGGAAGAATGCAAAGCTATGTCATGTGACTGCTTGGTTCCCCAGCCAGGGTGCTTTTCCTACAGGATGAGGATGTGACCAAAGGTGCTGTTGGAACAGTCCTGATAACAGAATACCTCTTCCAAGCTAGCGTCACAGCAGGGTAGACTCCCTCAGCAGACACTCACCCACTCCTCTTCAGGAACTAAAACCCAAAGTCCAAATCTTGTTACTGCAGAGCTGGTGCCCTCAATGCCCATGCTGCAAGGCTGCAGCTCAGCTGAGCAGAGAGGAAGCACAGTAACGCAAAGCACTTCCACCCAGATGGGAGCTTGATTTTACAGTCACTGACCTTTGAACCACTTAGGCCAAGTTCTCACAAGCAGCCAATGTTTAACAAGTCACCTTCTTAGGGCCTCTTCCACAGAACTGTTCTGCTTTGGCCTGGGACTAAATATGCCACTTCAGTTTCAGAGGTGGCATCTACTGAGAGAGCAACAGACCTGCATATTGCTGCACCTCACTCCTAGGAGAAAGGACACCCTCATGTGTCAGCCTCACCTGGGACAAATTCAGGTTCAAACACTTAACCCAACCACAGGAACCACAAAGTAGAGCATGGCTTGGTAGGCCATAGAGGATCAAAACCACTTCATACTGAAGGTTTGCTGATCACTTGTGTCCACACTTGTGTGGGAGTCTCACAGTGGTCTCTGGGTGCTCTTGGTTTTCAAAGCAGTGCTTTGGGACTCCTGCAGTTCTCAGCCCATGTTCTAATAAAAAGGCAGCTCTTGCCTTCAACACTCTTGTTAGTCTCACAAAAGCTTCCACAAATGCCTCCTCCTTTGGTTCTGAGGTACTTGCAAAGACTTCCTCTCCTTCATGCCTTGACTCTGGACTGCACTCAGCATCACCCAGGAGACTACTGATAATCGACAGCCTTCGAAGCATCACTGTGGAGATGGGGAGGAGAGTGGTTTCCTTTTCAGACTCCGTCAAAGGTAACAGTCCCATTTAGCATGAAGATGTTCCTGCCTGCTCTAAAAAGCTACTGGAGAGCACTAAAGCCATGGGGATTTTCCAGTCTTGGTGCTGTTTAGACCCTTGCTATTCATCTCCACCCACTTCACAACTCAGCTTTCTACCAGAGGGAGCCTCTTGTTCCACAAAGAGCTGTAGCTGCCTTACACCAGCATCCAAGCATGAGAGGGTGCCCCCTTCCCAGGAGTTGCCAGGAAGCATTCAGAGGGTCAGGGCATGCTTTGCTGCAGCTCACTTAAAGCCTCTCTGAGCAGTGAAGACTCAAGCAGTAATCCCCTGGCTCTGCTCTAAGAGCAGCACTAATGGGAGTCACTGTCAGAGGCAAGCTCAGTTTTAGTTACAAAGCCTGGTTCTGGATCAGCAAAGCTCTTGACTGTCACTGAACCAGATGGTGGAAGGCTCTTCAACCATTCACAACTAGAATCCAGCTCAGCAGAAAGCCTGAGCCAAGAGCAGAAGCCAGGTTTTACCTGCAGTTGTAAGCTAAGCCCAGAAGCAAGCACACAAGCTTGGTTGGCATTCTGTGATGGCACCATTTAAGTGTCTGACCCGAGGACGCCTAAAAAGAAATCACTAACTTGAATCACAGAAACTCCTCTGCTACATGAAGCATCTTCTAAGGAGTGGGAGGAAGCGGCATCCAGATGGAGGTGAGCTGGAGCATGGGCTACAGCATGGAGCAGAACCCACTTCTGAACCTAGCACAGAGACTGAGCAGAGAAATTCACCATTTCCACTTGTTCAGTTCCTGCAAGCCTGGGAGCACCTGAAGGTGCTGCAATGCTGACTACAGATCTGGATTGCAGTCCCACTGACAATGCCAGCCTGCTAAAGCTTTCAGGGAGGAGCAGGACAGCACCAGCCTGACAATTTCCAGTTAAATCCAAACTCTAGGGAAGGCTAGAACTTATGCCTTGAGCTTGTGGATCTGTCCCTGTGCCTATACCACGTGCTCTGTGGCAGCTCATTTCCCCACTGCATGCTTTACATGACACTGAAGTTATCACAATCCCACTGAAGGGTACCCACAAGTGCTACACAGCTTCAGAGCTTGGCACATCCACTCCCAATGGTCTTCAGCAGCATCCTGACCAACTGCCTTACATTGGAGTCCTCTGCAGCTGCTGCTCCAGTATCTTACACAGCACCCTGTCTTACTGCTCCCACCAAGATCTCCTTGTACTCCAACAGTGCCCCAGTACATCCAGTTCCCACCATGGCACAGCCATCTAATGGCACAGCTCTCCAGTTATGACCTGATGGGCACTTGGGACAATCCTTCTGCACATCCTGGCCCGTAGTTCCTGCAAGATGTGAAATGAAGCATCACAGAATGCATCAGCTTGGAAGGGGCCTCTAAAGGTAATCTTGTCCAACAGCCCTCCACTCAGCAGGGACATCCCCAGCTATCAGGTTGCTTAGAGCACCATCAAGCCTGATCATGAATGTTTCCAGGGAGAGGGTCTCCACCACCTTCCTGGGTAATCTTTTCCAGTGCTTCACCATCCTCACAGTAAAGAGCTTCTAATCTCCAGTCCAAATATTCCCTCCTCCAGCTCAAAGCCACTGACACTTGTCCTGTCACTAGAGTGCCCCCCTTGCAGCCCATTAGGGTACTGGAAGGCTGTTCTAAGGTCTCTCTGGAGTCTGCTTCTTCTCCAGGCTGAAAAGCCCCAACTCTCAGTCCATCCCCAATAGGGGAGGTCCTCCAGCCCTTTGATCACCTTCATGTCTTCCTCTGGACCCTCTCCAACAGTTTCATGTCCTCCCTGTGTGAGGACCCCAGAGCAGGACCCAGTTCTGCAGATGAGGTCTCCTCAGAGCAGAGGGGCAGGATCCCCTCTCTCCATCTCTGCCCACATTGCTTTGGATGCAGCCCAGGCTACCCTTGGCCATCTGTGCTGCCAGTGCCCATTGCTGGCTCCTGCCCAGCTTCTCCACCAGCACCCCCAAAGTCCTTCTCTGCAGGACTATTCTGTCACCACCTCCCCCAGCCTGGATTGATAATTTATATGCTACATTTAATCATTCCTGATGAGTTGCAAGAACATGTTCCTCCACCTTCTCAGTGAGGAGATTTGCAGAGATCTCTGTGGAAGACACTGAAAACAGAACAAGAGATGTACCATTGATACTGATCAAGACACTGTGTTGGAGCTCTACGATCTATCAACCAGATCAGCTAAGCTGCAACACTACCCTGAAAGCAGAGAAAGCACTATCAGAACATTTGTCTGGCAGAAGCTGCAGCACTTCACCTACCTGGCTTGGACACAGAAGAAAACCATTCTGCTCCCCAGGCAGAAGCTGCCAGTTACAAGTTCAATGATGTCAATAGTACTGAGAAGGTGCTTTGTTGCACACCATTCCAGACCACCTACTCCCAATAAGCCTGTTTCACTTCTGAAGAGTAATTCCCTGAACTCAAGCCAGAGCTGATTTAGGACTGTTCCCAGAAAACCCAGTCCCAGAGGAGTGGGGAGACTCTGCCTGGCTCCTTGCCACAGCTGTTCTTTTCTATGAATCAGAAGCAGAGGTGGTGTAGCTGTGCATCTCCAAGGTGAAGTGTGAGCTGAGAGTAGCTTCCCATGCAGGCAACAGTTTCAGTGAGGACTGAAGGAAAGCTGTAGTCTTGCCACCATCAGGACCTTCAGTAAGGGCTTGCCTCTGACCCTCACTGCCAACACTGGGACAGCCCATGGGCTGGTCCAGGCATTAGGGACCAAGCTTTTGTAGCTATAGTTACAGTGCTCAGTCAGGTCATGCACCCAGGAGGTTAATCTGGCAGATAAGGGAGCAGAATGTCACCACACAGGACATTCCCTTGCTACAGACTATTACACAGAGCCTTGCATGGGTTCTGCAGACTTGAGACCATTTCCTCTTATCTTTCACTTCTTACCTGGGAGAAGCAGCCAGCTCCCACCTGGCTCCAGCCTCCTTTCAGGGAGCTGTGGAGAGCAATGAGGTCTCCCCTCAGCCTCCTCATCTTCAACATGAATCACCTCAGCTGCTCCTCCCCAGCCCTGTCCTCCAGATCCTTCTCCAGCTCTGTTGCCCTTCTCTGGACCTGCTCCAGCTCTCAATGTCCTTGCAGTTAGGGGTCCAAAACTCAACCCAGTACTCAAGGTATGGCCTCAGCAGTGCCCAGAACAGAGGCACCATCACTTCCCTGCTCCTGTCGGCCATACCACTGCAGATCCAGACCAGGATGCCGGTGGCCTTCTCGGCCATCTGAGCACACTGCTGGCTTGCTCAGTCAGCTGTTGACCAGTACCCCCACATCCCCCTCTGCCAAGCTACTTTCAAGCCACTCCCCTCCCATGGCCCAGCAGGGAGAAGCAGGTTTGCACACTACAAGCTGCGAAGGATTTCCAGAGCACTGCCTGGCGGAGATCCTCTACATCATGAGGTGAGCTACTCCAGGTCAAACTTTCCATCACTAGACCCTGGGTCACTGCCAGAGCCTTCTGGATGAGTCCTATCTGGGGCCTTTCAGAACTAATTCCTTACAGGGCTGTCCTGTGCAGTAGGCAGGGTTCCCTTACAGCAGGCATCAGCTCCTCTCTATGCTTGCTCTTCCTTAAGTAGCTTGCTCTTAAATGGAGAACCATTGAGAGGCAATCACCTGGGCTCAGGAGTGCTCAAGAACAGTCCTTGCTTCGCCATGCCAGAAACTTGAATCTTCTCAGAGTAACAGGCTTCTTCCCACAGGTTATTCTAAGGTCTTTTCCACACCACAGTGAACACAAACACACCAAGCTCTACCTCAGGTTACTGTAATGGATACTCCATGGCTGGAAAAACCCTGCTGCTATGTCTAGCTGCATCTCAAGAGGAGAGAGGCAGCCAGGTCAGTGCAACTGTATTTGGAGCCCATGCAAACACAGCTCAGGCTGACTCAGGACTGGCTGTAGCCAGTGCCCTGGTGGTAACTGGAGGGGGTAAATGGGTAAGGTGCCCTACAGAAGTTGTAGGCTTGAAAAAAAAAATCTTTGAGCCTCCCATTAGAGGCTCAGGGACAGCCAGCATGCTTTTGGTTCTCCCCTAATGTCAGGAGAGGCTGGGGGGTGTTTCAAATGAGCCCAGCACCGTCAGCAAACCTGCCAGGCCAGCAGGACATTTAGTCTTGTTCAGTGTATTTGGAAATAGAATCGCAGAACTGTTTCAGTTGGAAAAGCTCTCCCAGATCAAATCCAAACATCAACACAACACCACCATGGCCATTACACCAGGTCCTCAAGTGCCATGCCCACATGTTTCTTGAAAGCCTCCAGGGATGGGGACTCCACCTATTGCAGCTTCTTGGGGTCTATCAGCTCCTCAAGAAGCTGCAATAGCAACAGTCCAAATAAAGAGCTGCCAGACAGCTGTCCAAGCAGCTGGCACTCTGGACTGTCAGGGCACACAAGGCAGCTTTACCAACTAGGGCAAGGCTGACACTCCACACCACGGAGTAGAGGCTTGTTCTTCTGCAAGCCAAGTCTACTTGTATGTTATTTATCATAACACAGATCCCCCACAGACATTCGAGATGAGCTGTTCAGATGGTGGACCACTGTACCCCAGGCACTGACTGGCAGAGCAGCTAGCAGAAAGCCACTCCATCCAGCAGGTCTAAGAGCAGTTTACAGCACTCACCAGCAGGTATCCACTGCTAAGCTGTTTAATTTCCAAAGCATGGAAAAGCCAAGGTCACCTAACTGCATCTAGCAGATGCTCCTGGGGCCAGTCTTTGAGCCTTGTGCTCATAAGGCTGAGAGTCTGAAGGAAGCAAGCTCAGCAAGTTATGCCTCTTTCTTTGGTGGGAGCACACTGCTGTGAAACCACTGCTTCAAGCACCACCAAACAGCTTGGGCAAACCAGAGAGGACAGCATTTTGCAGCCACTGCTTGAAGTCATAAAGGCTCTGGACAGAAGGTAGAGGCTTGTTTAGTAAGGGGGAAAAAGGAAGTTGACTGAAATCCTGAGGCAACTGGCATTCATCTGCACTACCGCTCTGAATCTTCCAGGGGGCAAGTTCTGCACCCTTTGCAGTCTAGAGTGACTTCAGGGCAAGCCAAGAGTCTCCTCAGCTACACCTGGGAGCCACTGTACAAGCAGCAACACCTGTGCTTGAGCCAGGTTCTGTGAAGCCAGTGGTTATCCTGGTGCTTGCTCTGGTGTTCAGATGATCCCAGGCTGGCATCCACCAAGTGGAAGTGATGTCTGTGATGAGAAGTCTTTCCTTACTCCAACTGAGCTGCAGGGATTCTGCCACCTGGGTTACTGCTGTCACAGCACCGACACCTCCAAAGCCACCAATACACTTGCTGCTGAGGATCAGTGCTTAAGCTGGTCTCTACTGCAGACAGCCTGGTACCTCGAGTCCTGGCCCAGTGAATTCTCCTGCCCATGCCCTGATGCTTTGGAAGACTAATGATCTGAAACAGAAGATTACCTTCAGCTGCTCTCTGTTCTGCCTTCTCATTTTTACTGCAAGCTACAGCTAAGGAGCCTGCAAGTTCTTAGGATGAGGTCTGCTGCTCCCACCCCTCAAGAGGTGATATTTCTGGAAGCACAGGTGTGATTTGCCTCCAAGGCTGCAAGTTGTTTATAGCCACGAAGCCTTCTGGAATCAGACTGTGCAGCACTGTCAGCTGCATCAGGAGCCTGCCAGTTCACCATGGGAGCAACAGCTCCCCAACTGCTGCAGTATCTGCAGCCCCAGTGCAACTTCATCAGCTCTGCAGCAGCACTGAGGAGACACGGGACTAACCTTAAGCTGCTGGTAAGAGATCTTTCTCTTAGCAGGCCTCCAGATGCTCCATGGTGAAGGCACCAAAGCCCACCCAGAGTGCAGATCTAAGTAAAACCCTCACCACACCCTGGGGGTCAGAGTGGGACACCCCAACTCCTTTTGAGGCCTCAGCAAGCATGGTATCAGGCAGCTTTGTCCAACACCATGCTTCTCCTTTTTGGCATGCCCAAGTGGTGTGGAAAAGCCATCATAATTTGCTCACTCAAGAGCACCTGACAGTGAGGCAGCCACATTTTACAGAGGAAATAAAGGAACATCAGCCATCAGAACAAGCTGCAATCAGGAAACAAATAAAGCAGGCTCCAAGATAGCCAAGGTCACTGCAGCCTGCTTTAGTATTTCTAGCTGCTATCAGTAGTAACTGTCCAGAACAAGTTCTGCTATCCATTTACCATCAGCAGTTAATGTTCAAACCCCAAACAGCACTGCATGAAGTTGCTTGTTTTCACATCAAACTAGCCAGGACAGTGTCAAACCTGAGCATGTTTACTAGAAACAGGTCTCAGAATGACAAGCTCCACAGGAATCTGATCTTTGGCTCCAGTATTAGTTAGACCTGATGGCTGCAGTTAACACCAGCACCATTTTGAGGTGGTTTTACACTGCTCGCCTGGACAGGCTTGGCTCCCATGCAAGGGTGGGTTTCTGTAACAGCTGATGTCCAATCCACATCAGAACATGTCACAGCTGTGTGACACTGCAAGTTAAATTTATCCTGTATTGACACCTCTGTCATACTGCCTTAAGTCCAAGCTGCTCAGCTAAACAAGCACTTCAGTGATGTTCACATCAAATTATTTCCATCAACAATATTTACAACCTGTTGCTCCACTAGCTGGCCCCATCAGATGCACTTAGACCCTAATAAGAGACCAACTTCATGGCTCAGACCTGCTGGTATCAGCACCATCTGACAGCTTCTCCATCAAGGCCCACTTGCCTGGCAGCAGCAACATGGCAGGTGCCAAACCTCCTCTGAACGAGCTACCCCAGCCCTTCTCTTACACTTGCAGTTCCACAGCACTATGCTGTCAAACCCACATCTTCCAGGAAGCACTTCCCTTTTAATCCAGCAACACCTGGAGCTCTTGTCCAAACACTGACTCAGCTCTGCAGCCCTCACTCATGTCTCCACTGAAGCAAGCCTGTGCATCACAAACCCAGTGTCTGAAAGGCCACCCAAGCACCTTCTTTCGCTTTCAAGTTCCATCTTACAAGAGGACTCCAACAACCCAAGAAGAAAGCTCAGTATTTAGGAACTTAATCCTACTGTACAAAAGGCAGTGATCTGATGACTCTTCTTTCCAACAAGCAACCAGGTCTTTGGCTGTTCCTCCCCTGTCTCTGCTAGCCAAGAGGCAGGTAGGTCCCCAGTCCCTGACTCCTCCGTAAGGCATTCCAATCACATTCACACAAGTCCTCAGCACAAGGTTTTAACTGAGGTGGCAAGGCCAGGCCTCAGCATCCCACCATCAGCTACAAACCCAGCAGGACCACATGCAGCCAGGTAAGACTTCTACTTTTTGCAGAGGTTAAAGGCATGAACATACCTGGTATGAAACCAGTCAGTGGTGCCAACACCAGTACTAACAGCTTCCTCTCCAGGGCTACTTTTAATCCACTGTCCACATGGCTATTTACACAGTTTAATGTGCCACCCTAATTGAGAGCAGCTTCCACACATTTGCCTTCCAGAGCCGACTACCAGACCCCGCTTTAACACAGTGAGACTCCAAGCACACCAGCAGCTACTTGTCACTAGAGCTATTGCCAATGCAGTACTTGGTGCTTCCATTCCACGGCTGCCAGGTGAAGACCAGCCAGGACACTCACACACACTGAGTGAGCCTTTCAAGGAGAAAACCAGACCGATTGCTGGTTCTTGGATTCCTAGCTAGTGCATCTGGGAAAAACTAGCTGAAGTCTTCTCCATATTGCATCTGGGACTGAATAACAGGGCTGCACCTTGCAGGAAGCTCAGGGCTCAGTCAGGAGCTGCAGTTATCTCCTGCAGAAGGTTTACTCCTGCTCCGACAGAGACAAAGCATCATGGGATCTAGAGGATGCTCCTTCTAACACAAACCAGCGTTTGAGAGCCACTATACAAGAGATCCTCAACAGGGAGACAGATGCCACAGCATGACCCAGTTTCCTCTGCACGGAACCTCTGTGACTTTAGAAGCAGGTGGATGATCACAGGAGCAGAGCTTTCCTTTTTTTCAGTGCTTCCTGCATCTCCCATTTGGAAGGAAAGGTCAGGCCCTGTAAGTTCCTTTTAATGTCGCTAAGATCTTTAACACTGACTTCATTCCTAAAATGTATTTTATGTTTCAAGCCCGTTCAAAACTGGTCTTGCATGATCCGAGGAATGGTTTAAGGAGCAGCTCTGTCATTTACAGCAGGAGTGCTCCATGCAGCCCCGGGAGACCCAGACCAACCCTCCCTGCCGGCAGACCCCGCCAAGGCCATCTCGGAGGAGCAGAGCCGTATCACCGCGGCAGCCGGAGCACCATGGAAGGTCCGGAGAGAAGTCTTCCCCACCACGCACGGTAAGGTCACAGTCGGGTGCTGACCAGTGAGGCCCTGGCCCGGCGGGCGCGGAGGCGGCAGGCGCGGCCCCCCCGCGGGGCCGGTCCGGGCGGCAGCGCCGCCGCAGTCACGTGGCAGCGGGGGCTCCGCCGGCGGCGGCACGTTCCGCGGTGACGTCACCAGCGCAGACCCCCTCCGCCGCGCCCCGGTAGCCCGGATGGAACTGGGGGGGAGGGGGACATCCATCCCTGGGGCCACCTCCGCCTCCGCGACCAGGCCAAGACCTGTCCAGCCGGGCGCCGGACCCATCCCTGGGGATCACTCCTCGCCAGAGGAGAGAACCAGGAAAGAAGTGTCCCCCACCCCCCTCCACCGACACTACGGCGATGAGGCAGACAGTGTCCCCTCACCCTCCAACCTCAGCAGCTCCAGCCCCCCCACTAGCCCCGGGAAGCCGGACAGGTACTCACCGCTGAAGACCATGGCAGCCGAGGCGCCCATCACGGCAAAGAAGGAGGCGTACTCGGGATTAGAGCTGGACGACATGGCTACGCGGGCCGGGCCGGGGCTAGGCGCCGCTGGGAGCGGGAGCGCAAGAGGGCGAAGGGGGAGGTGGGAGGCTCCGCCGCGGCGCCGGGTCTCCGAAGGCAGCGCTCGGCCACAAAATGGCGGAGGCAAGAAGGGAAAGAGGAAGGGAGACGGGGCGGAGGCCGGCTGAGAGCTGCACAAGGGAGGGGGCCGGCCACGGGCGGGAGAGGGAAGGAGGGAAAGCTGCAGCACGGAGCTCCGTCCCGGCAGGAGTGCGCGGCGGCGCGGGCGCTACGCCCTAAGTACTGCCTCCGCAGGACAAAATGGCGGAGCCTCGCCCGTCACGTGACCGGCGCCCACCGCCCTCGCCCGCTCGCCCCGCCCACGGCCGCCACCATGCACGCGAGCCCGGGGGGCTGCCTCCCGCCGTTCTGGCCGCCCCCGCCGATTCGCCTCCCCTGTCGCCGGTCTCACCCCCGAGAACGAGCGGATCTCATTGCTCTCGCCGCACCGCGTTTCGGGAGCGGGGCACTTAGCTGATGAGTGGCCCGGTCTGCTTCGAGCCCCTCTGCTCGACCTCCTCCTCCTCTCCACTTGAGTGGTTAAGTCCTGCCGGCGGCCGCGGCCCGCGGAGCGTGATTCAGCGCTCATTAGCATAGGGGGCGGGGACAGATGGAGGCTCCGCCCTCGCGGCCGCGGGTCCTCCCCGGGCCGGGGGCGCTGTGGCCGAGGGGGGATTTGGCCGTGATCTCTGTTGGGTGTCGTCTGCGGCACCGTCTGCTGTGTGCTGTCTTGCCTTGGCTCCGGTGGCACGGCCCCCATGGTGTGTTCGCTCTACCACACGCTGCGTCTTTGGTGCCACATCCCCACGATGTGTCCCCTCTCCTCCCACACGCTGCGTCCCTGGTGCTACATCCCCGCGGTGTGTCCGCTCTCCCACATGTTGTGTCCCTGGTGCCTCATCCTATGTGCCATGTCCTCTGTCTCCTGTCCCATAGCAGGGAGATGAGAACTAGCCGATCTTTAAGGTCCCTCCAAACTCAAGCCATTCTGTGTGCTATGTCCCCGGTGCCAGACGCCCCACGGTGTGTCATTTCTCCCATGCGCCATGTCCCTGGGGCTACGTGTTGTGTAACTGGTAGGATCCTGATGTCTTCCTGTCTCAGAGCCCCGAGACTCTTACAGAAACCGTTTGACAAAATTAACTTTTGCCTCTTTTCCAGTCCCCCAGTAGGGAAGAACTTAGAACTGTGGAATGCTTTGGGTTGGAAGTGACCTATAAAAAAGTCTAGCCCAAGCCCCCTGCAGTCAGCAGGGACATCGTTAAGTTTGCTCAGAGCCACAGCCCACCTTACTTGCAGAAATCTAATTCAACGTATTCAACATCAGTTCAACAAACCTGGAGCAGAGAAGGCTCTGGGGAGCCCTTGTTGTGGCCTTTCAGCACTTAAAGCGAGTCTATAAAAAACTTCTTAGCAGAGCCTGCTCTGACAGGAGTCATGGGACAAGAAGTTTCAACTAAAAGATGAAGATTTAGACTAATTTAAAGAATATTTTTTATTACAGTGAGGATGATTGGAACATGTTGCCCATAGAGGTGGTAGGAGCCCCATGCTTGGAACTGTTCCAGGCCCTGCACTGACACAAGTTCAGCATGTTAAATTTATTAATGCAATGGGTACAACAGATTGGGAATTGCTTGGGGAGAAAGGCACTGACTGGGAGGGACTGAAGTGAACACCTCTAATATCTGACACAGTGGGAGATGCCAATCCTTGCAGTAGCACTAATGTGGGATAAAAGCGCAGCAAGAGTTCAGCTGTGTGTTGAATGCACAGCTCTTACTGAGGAGGTGTCCTTGGCTTGGCTGGAGGAAGAGGAGCACAGCCCATTGACCATCCCTGGTCTCTGCTAAATCCACAATCTTTCCCTCCTGCGAGAAGTGTTCCTCTCCTCACTTGTTGCACCTTGATCCTGGCTCTCCTTGCCTTGTAGGTGACATTCAGCGTGATTTGAGTGGAGAGTGGGGCAAGACATTCATGTCAACTCGAACATTAACAAAGCAGTTCATTAGGAAAAAGTCTTTGCTCAGGCACTGTAGCCTCCGAAGTCTCTCCTGCAGGTGCGTGGGTTTGTTGATTCAGCCTTGGTTCAGTACTTTTAGCCAAAACAGGGCCCTCTTATCTTCACAAGACTCCCTCCTTCTGCCACTGACAGGACAGTGCTGCAGATCTTCTTTTCCAGAGATAACATCAACACCTCCTGGCTCTCAGCACCTCACCCTTGCTTCTGACACATTAGATCCACTTGCATTCTTGTCCCACAGTAAGCTGGGCAGTTACCACACACACATCCTCCATGGCACAGGATCACAGCTCACAGGATGTCAGGGGTTGAAAGGTACCCAAAGAAATCATCGAGTCCAACTCCCCTGCCAGAGCAGGACCATGCAATCTAGCTCAGGTCACACAGGAACACATCCAGACAGGCCTTGAAAGGCTCTAGAGAAGGAGACTCCACAGCCTCTCTGGGGAGTCTGTTCCAGTGCTCTGGGACCCTTACAGTAAAGAAGCTCTCCCTTGTGCTGAGGTGGAGCCTTCTGTGCTGCAGCTTGCATACACTTCTCCTTGTCCTATCGCACAGGAGCAAGCGAGCAGAGCCTGTACCCCCTCTCCTAGCACCCAGCCCTCAGATATTTGTATTGAATTCCCTCTCAGTCTTCTCTCCAGACTAACCAGCCCCAGGTCCCTCAGCCTATTCTCATCAGGCAATGCTCCAGTCCCCTAATCATCCTCTGCTGGACCCTCTCCTGTAGATCCCTGTCCCTCTTCAGCTGGGGAGCCCAAAACTGAGGCAGTACTCAAGATGAGGTCTCACCAGGGCAGAGTAGAGGCAGAGGAGAACCTCCCTTGATCTGCTGGACACACTCTTCCTAATGCACCCCAGGATCCCATTGGCCTTCTTGGCCACAAGAGCACTTTGCTGTCCCGTGGATGTTATCCACCAGCACTCCCAGGTCCCTCTCCACAGGACTGCTCTCCAGCAGATCACTTCCCAGCCTGTAGTGGTGCAGTTTCATATTCCTCCCCAGGTGCAGAACTCTGCAATTATCCTTGTTGAACCTCATTAGGTTCCTCTGTGCCCAGCTCTCCATTCTGTGCAGGTCTCATTGCATGGCACATCCTATGTGCCATCTCCTGTGCCCTCTGTCCCACGGGCCATGCCTCAAGTGCCCCATTGGGCATGGTGTATCCTCTCTGCAACTAGATGATCTCTAAGGCCCCTTCCAACCCAAACCACTGCATGTCCCATGTGCCCCATGGTGAGTGCCATGTGGTACATCCTCTGTGCCCTATCTATGTGTTGTGCCTTATGTACCCTGTCTCTGTCCCTGTCCTGCACTCTCCACAGTTGTGCCATGGGTCTTGCTGGCTCAGGATCCTCTTTGGGGATCTTACCCTCTGCACTCCACCTCCTCCTAGGGTCCGGTCCTGTCCTGCTCATTTCCCTGGCATGTCTCCTGCTCCCTTGTGAGGTGGTGTGCAGTGTCTCTGGCCCATCCTTACCCCAGGGGCTAAGGGGGAAGAGCTGGGCTGGGTTTGAACTACAGTATCACCCCACCATGGGCACTGCCACCCACACCCTGACGCAGGTGCAAGCACCCTCCCTCAGAGCTAACCTTATCCCAAAACAACCCAGAGATGCTGCTAGAGCCCCTTCTGAAAAGATGACTGAATCTAATTCTGTTACCTAGAGTGCTCAAGGGAAAACCCACCCTAGTTTTGGATTTGGGGGTGTTCATTAGCATCTGCCTGCACTGCATTTGCTGCAGATCCTGCTGCTCTGATCTCCTGAGGTACCAGATCTCTTCGTTCATAGAGAGCCACTCACCTTTCTCCCTTGCTGCCATGTTTCTGGACACCTCAGCCTTCTCAAAGCTCCCAGAGAAGGTGACAACAGCATTTAAGTGCTGCTTGGCAAATTCCCTGCCTGCTGGCTGAGTGCAACCAGCCCCACTGCTGCACACTGCAGAGGTGCCAGGCACTGGCTGGCAGCGAGCTCCAGGACACATCAGCTTGCTGGTGAAGATGCACTTGGGGCATACTCCATACTCTGCCACCAGGTCTTCATGGGGGCCTGTGGCAGGAACAAGCTGACAAACAGAGCTGGTGGGAGGGAGGAGAGGGCTGTGGGGTACTGCTCTGGGTCAGAGCCCCAGGGAGGACCCAATCCTGGGTCCTATCAGAGGTGGCTGCAGGGCCTGTGGATCCCATGGGTGGAGCACTGCGCTGCTACCATCACTGCCACCATCAGCACCATCACTGCTGCCACCACCAGCACCACACTGCCTTTCCTGCAGCACTACACACTGGGATGTGTAGTTTGTCACCACACTGCTGTCGTCACTAACCAGCATCTCCATCAGCCCCAGTTCACATCGGGAAGCCTTTCACCAGGGTAGGGACAATCCCTGCCCCAGAGGTCTGGTAAAATTGGTTGTTGGGTGAATTTCTCATTGCTCAGGCACTGGTGGCGTTGGCAGATTGCCCACCAAATTTGGTCTGGTGAGGGGAGCAGGGACTGTCCTGTTGCTGAGGTCTGTGCCAGCCCAGTGCCTGCTTGGCTCACCCAGAGTGGGCATCTCTTCAAACACAGTGCCCAGGTGTCAGCAGCAAAGGATCCCTGCGGGGTGCAGAGCCCGGGCAGGGGGTGACACTGAGCACGCTGGCTGTTGGGAATGAGCCCAGTCACCCCCCCAAGCCATTGTGTGGTGAGTGCTGATGTGATGCCAGGAGAGAGCTTCAAAGCCGCAAGCACAGGGCAGCTGTGTGCTGAGGCAGCACTAGCACTGATATCTCCATCAGGGACCCAGGGAGCAGGGTGGATTTTAGAAGCCCCCAGATGATGCTTTTCTCTCTTTGCTTCTGGGCACCTGCTGCCACTCAGGTGTCCCTGTGCCACTCTTGAGCCCCGCTGGGCATCCCTGGCAGCCTGACAGAGTGGCTCACATTCCTCCACATGCTGCCACGCTGCCTTCTCCTCTCCTTTGTCCGGCTGTGTGCCAGCCAGGCCCCCTGGCCCCACTGCTCCCTGCCAGCCAGTGGTTTCCTGCAGACCATCTGGCACCATCTCGGCCCTGTGGTTCCTACTGCTGACCAACAAAGAGCCTGCTTGTAGCAGCGAGCTCACGGGGCGTGGGAGCAGCACTCAGGGGACACCATGGCTGCAGGAACGGCTCCCAAGGGTTGAGCTTCCCTCCTTGATCCTGCAGGATGCCAGGAGTCTCTTTGCCCCTGTGGTCGCACCCCAAATCCTGGCAGACAAGCCTTCTTGTGTCCTTCCTCCTCCTCCTCCTCTCATGCTCTTCATTTGGGACTCATTCACTGTGCTTGGGTCTCAGTTCTGGATGTGTTCCTGTGTGACCTGCCCTAGGTGGCCCTGCTTTGGCCGGGGAGTTGGACCCCAGAGGTCCCTGCCAATCCCTACTGTTCCATGATTCTCCAGCACTAAAGGTCTAATAATGGCTTGGGCTTCCACCAGGAATTGCTGATTCATAGAAAGGTTTTTTTGCCATGCTTTTGACAGAGCTTGCTTTCAAGTGCTCTCATTTTACCTTTCCCCCATGCCCTGTATTTATTTACCCCCACTATGCCCTGCTCATCCCTCAGCGGCTCAGGCCGGCCAGCCGGAGGCAAGGAGAGGTCCTGGTGGGGCTGGTAAGGTTCCTGCTGCACATCCCAGGGCAAACACACTCCTCTCTTTCACAGAATCACAGAAACATGCAGGTTGGCAAAGTCCCTCAGGATCACCAAGTCCAACCTAGAACCCTACTCTACAAGATTCACCTTAAACCGTATCCCTCAGCACCACATCCAAACAACCTTTAAACACATCCAGGGTGAGTGACTCCACCACCTTCCTGGGCAGCTCATTCCAGTCCCTGACCACTCTCTCTGTGAAAAAACTTCTCCTAATGTCCAATCTAAACTTCCCCAGCATCAGCTTGAGGCCATTCCCCCTTCTTGCTCATCGCCATCCCAAGAAAGGCTGAGGCAGACTTTCCAGAGGCTGTGGGCTCTGGGTGCTCCTACCTTCTTTCTTTTTAGGGGGGTACATTGTGAGTGGCCTTATGGCAGATGCTTTTCCCACCACTCTGGGACCACACATCCATCTTTGCATGGACAAAACATGCTGGAGAGCAGCTTGGCACAGGGCTTCAGCTTTCCTCCACTGCTTCTGGTGTGCAGGAGCAGCGCTGCCATGGGGAGAGTAGAGCTGCTCCTCTGCCCTGAGTCCAGGTGGGTTTTGGCAAAACCTGGAGCAGCTGGAGCAGCTGTTTGCCAGGGCATCTGTGCCTGCTCCAAGCTTCTGCCTTGGCAGCTAGGCCAGTGGCTTTGCCCCTATCTCAAAGCAGGGCTCGCAGGGGTCTGGAGAACTGGCTGGGAACACCCTGCTCCTCGGCAGGTCCCAGCACGGAGGTGCTAGCATCAGGGCATGCTGCTGCAGGCCAGGGATGCTGTGGCAGGGGATGCCCCTAGTTTTCTAGTCCTCCCTAGGGGACTTGGTGTTTATGTGTTTAAAATGTTCCACACATCCCAGGGCCCCTCAGCTCAGCCCACAACAACCCGGGCAGGCTCTCAGCCAGGGCTGGAGAAGGGGTCGGAAGGGGTCAGTGGAGCTCAGCAGGGAAAAGGAGGGCTGGCAGTGCAGCCACCTCCCTCATCCTCGGCAGCAAATAGCCCCCAGCCATGGGGCAGCCTAGGCTGGAGCATTTCCTCATGTGGTGTCTGCTGCGGTGTCTCGCTGGAATCACACGGCTGGAGTCATGGGGCTGGGGAGGGCTGTTCACCATCTCCTCTACGCTCCCTCTGGCCCCGGGGAGACAGCAGCTGCCAGGAGGGCAGCCCTTGGGCCCTTTGCCAGAGAGGTTTCTTCGGCTCTGCTTGGGTCTCAATTAACTCATTTCCATCCTGAGCTCTTAAATCCTTACCTGGGACACAACCCAGAGGTAGACCTCTTGGCAAGGCAGATAAGGGGACATTAATCCTTCTATTCTCCCTCTCCCTCTTCCTCTTCCCTCCTAATCTAATTTTGTTCCCTTCTCATCTTTCTGTCCAGGACTTTCCTACCCTCTACAAACCTCTGACCTTTCTCTTCTCCACACCCTGCTTGCAGGTGTTCCTTGTTTCTACAGTTTCTTCAGCCCCTGGGGATGGTACAGAAAATGTAATTTTGGTGGTTTGGTTTCTCTGCCCCCCTCGCCCCCCGCCTTTTTTTCTGACTGATATGCCAGGAGGTGAGCAGGAGGAGCTCCAGCTCCTCTTCAGGACCATGTGCTGCATGTTGGCTGGTCTTCTCTACTCCTCCCTCTGCAGGGCATCCATACCCAGACTCTGGAACTCCTCAGCCAGGGCTTCCTATGAGGTTTGAAAATAGCATTTATTTGCTCTGGGTTGCCATAGCTACTGGTGGAAGTTGCCCAGTGCCTCGTCTGCTGCGTGTCTGGGCGATGCCCACGTGGCACCACCGGCTGACTTCCCTGTCAGATGGACCCATCAGGGCCGCAGGAATGGCTTGGGTGCTGGCTGGGCTCTGTGCAGGATGCCCTGGCCACTCCTCAGACCTTTCAGCAGCCCTCTCTGTGCAGTGCCACAGCAGGTTTCAGATCCTTGTTCCCCTTCTTTGCCTTGCCAGCAAGGCCTTTGCCTTGATGTGGCTTCCTCAGTGCCAAGCCTTGCAGCTCTTGAAGACAAATGCAGAGCCAGCAGGGCAAACCTCCCTGCCTCAGCCCCAAGCCTGGCTTTTGGGAAGCTGGTCTGCACAAATGGGGCACTGGAGCAGCTGATGCATGCTGGAGGGATGCTTCTGTCCCATGGGCTGGCAGCTGGCAGTGACAGCTCTTTGCGCAGCAGTGTGAAACTCCAGGTGTGTTGACAGTGCTTTGCACAGGCCATAGAGCTTGTCCCTGCTGCTGGACCTGCCAGAAGCGAGCTCCAGCCAAGCCAGTGGGAGTGGTGCTCGGTGTTGGGAGCCACGATGTGGGTCTGTGCTCCCATGTGGGCACACCCAGAGCAGTATGAGCCCAAAGTGCAAGGTCATCTGGCGCCAGAGCCTCCACACCACAGGGTTTTCCTGCCAGCTGCTCGCAGGAGCAGGTGATGTTTGCTGCCTTCCCTGGAGCTAAGCAGACTTCATCCCATGTGGGAGCACAGGAGCCAGCCTGGGGTGCAGCTGGGAGTCACCTGCCTATGGATATTTAGCTGCCAGCTCTGGGGATGAGTAGCACACTAGGGGCAGGACATAGCAGGGCAGGGAAGGTTTGGGGTGCCCTACTCTGGCTGTGCAGCCAGCTCTTTTTTGGGATGGTGATACTGCCAGATGCTGAGAACGGGCACCCACAGGGCACTGAGGAAGAGCAGCCCCACGTTGGGTTGTTGTTTGGTGCCACTCTCAGTTCTGGGGAGGCAACGTGGGCTGGTTTCTATCAGGAAAGGTGAGGGCAGAAGCTTTCTGCTGCCTGGATGGAAGCTGCTTTGGAGTCACGTGCCAGGCTGCTCCCAGTCTGTCCTTTGCCACTGGACTGGGACAGTGGCATGGCTCTTTTTCCCTCTGCAAACCCACTCCTTCTTCATGCTGCCCACTCTTCCTCAGCCCCTAGAGCTGGCAGGCAGAGAGGGAAACAAACCCCTGGCTGCCTGGCAGAACCTGCCTCCTTTCTGCAGAGTTGCTGCTGCCCTGCAGCAAGGTGGCCGAGAAAACTGCTGCCTATCTGCTCCAACCTGTGCCAGGGCAGGAGCCTCCCTTCCTCTGCCCCCCTGTCAGGCTCAGCTCTCATCAGAGCACTGCACCACCAATTAGCAAATTAAACTCTCTCCCTCTGGCACTTCCCAGGTATTCCTGACTGGCTGCAGTGCTTTTGGCTTCTCCAGCCTCAGCTTTTGTACAGTGATGGAGCAGCACCTCTGGCATGCTGCCTCTGGTTGGCTGCCCTGCTGGGCTGTGCCACGCCAGCCTCTGCTCTGCGCTTCTCATGCCTATGGAGCCCTCAATAATGAGAGATGAAATGGAGCTGGTGTTGGTGCTGGTGGTGGTTTGGTGGCTGCCAGCTGGGGGCTCTCAAAGCTGCTCTCCTCCAGGGCTCAGGGGATACTGTACCCCTGCCTCTCCCCCTCCTCCTGCACACGCATCTGTGTCAGGCTTGGCTAACAGGCACAGAAAAGGATGTTGTTGACTGGGTGAAGAAACCTGCCCAAAGAGGGTTAGACTGTCCCCAGTAATTGTTCTGTGCATTACTGAAGGGAACAATTTTCCTGCAGATGTGTTTTTTGGGGTGGGTGCAGACAGTACCCTGATCTCAGTCTGCTTGGGCACCATGCCCCAGCTCCCTCATCAGAGCCACAGCGTCACAGAAAAACTCTGGTTGGAGGAGACCTCCAAGCTCATCCAGTCCAACCTTTGACCCAGCACTACAGGGTCACCACTAAACCATGTCCCTAAGTGCCAGCTGCTTGAACATCCTGAGGAATGGTGACTGCAGCACTGCCCTGGGCAGCCTGTGCCAGTGTTTGAGAACCTTCTCTGTGAAGAAATATTTCCTGAGATCCGGCCTGAGCCTCCCCTGGGGCAGCTTGGAACCATTTCCTCTGCTCCTGTTGCTTGCCACCAGGGTGCAGAGGCTGCCCCCTCCTCAACCCAGCCTCCCTCCAGGGAGTTGTAGAGAACAATGAGGTCTGCCCTCAGGGTCCTCTTCTCCAGTCTGAACAGCCCCAGGTCCCTCAGCCCCACCTCACAGCCCAGCTGCTCCAGCCTTCCTCAGCCTCATTGCCCTTCTCTGGACACGCTCCAGCACCTCAGTATCCCTCTTGCAGTGAGTGGGCCTAGAACTGCACACAGTGCTCCAGGTGTGGCCTCACCAGTGCCGAGTGCAGGACCCGTGGGCACTGTGCCCCAGCCCCCAGCAAACCGAAGTGCTGTGGGTGAGCCAAATCCAACAGCACTGGGTTACCACTTCGGTTTTAGCAAAGACACACTGGCAGGGAGCAGGAACCTGCTTTGCCTGGGATATTTTCCTCTCAGGGCTTTGTTACCTGCCTGAGTGTGCTGGGGGATGGGAGCTGCCTACGGAGCTTGCCTGGCTGCAGAGCTGCTGCTGGGCGAGGCACGAAGCCTTCGCAGTTTGAGTCACTTTTCTGTTCCCCAGATTTCACATCTCTCTTGCAGGCAGTTCCTCTCCCACGGCCCAGAGCATTGCAGCAGTAGTGAGGGGACAGTTAGCTAATCGTGGGGGCAAAGGAGACATCTGCTTCTCTGAGCTGCCCGGAGCCTGCGCTGGGGCCACAGGCCAGGCAGTACCTGTGTGGCTGTGCCAGTGTGGTGGCTCTGGAGGCCAGCATCTGTTTTCCAGCAGCCTGGGGGCCTCCTCGGGAGTGAGCAGCTTGTTTGGAATGAGAAAGGCCCCAGAGAAGAAAAGGCCTCAGTAATGGGA
Source organism: Tricholaema leucomelas (assembly GCA_013400475.1). Classification (NCBI taxonomy): domain Eukaryota; kingdom Metazoa; phylum Chordata; class Aves; order Piciformes; family Lybiidae; genus Tricholaema lacrymosa; species Tricholaema leucomelas. The sequence goes on along the minus strand of WAAF01001940.1, from coordinate 520,533 downwards.
GAGAAGAGTTTCTGCTCCTCTCGGGCTGCCCCAAAACTGTGCAGCTGGGCAAAATTCACATCCTCTCAGGGGCTCCCTTCTCCTGTACACCTTCAGAGAGACTGCAGCCAGGGTCATATCCAGCCCCTGGAGGCTGTTTTATATCGTCCTTGAAGGAGAGACAAGAAAAGGCATAAGACTCACTGTCAGGCCCAGCCCCAAGGCTGGGATTTGCCAGGCTGGGGCAGCTGGGCCTGCTCCGCACATGTCCGGGAAGGGAAGGAGCAGCAGAGAGGAAGAGGAACAAACGTCTCTGGTCTCTGCAGTTGAGGAAAGCAGAGGCAGGTCTAGGTGGAACTATGATCTGTGGCAAACTGAGGTTGTCACAGCCTTTCTCAGGGGTGCCAGAGGTGGTCAGGGGATGGTGCTGGTGTGTCCTCATCTTTGGCCGTGCTAGGTATGGCATCAAACACCTCCTGTGGAGAAAGCTCCATCATGCCTGGTCAAAAATGGTCTTCAACAGCAATCAGAAAATCCCACCAGGAAACCTGAGACCTCCAGAGGGTCCAGGGCAAGTTTCCAGCAGAGCAGGGAGGGAGTTGGTGACCTGCAGATTCCTATTGCCCTTTCATATTTCTATTGGCAGTGCAGCCCAGGCCTCAGCCAAAGGCAGGCTCCACCTGTGCTCCCTGCTGCTGCCCTCAAGGGTCACCTACTCAAGGAAGATGACATTTGGTAGGAGAAATTGTTGTGTAGCTCAGTGTCATCAGAGCAGCAGATCTGGACCAGGAGGCCAGGGTTCCCAGAGGCCAGTCCCCTGCTCTACAGTGCCTCTGGGGCTCAACAGGCAGTGCCTGCTGCAGGGCTGCAGAGAGAGCTGGAGTTTGGGCTCTTTGCCCAGACCAGAGAAGCATGAGGGCATTAATCACTGGGTGCTGAAGAAGACACAGCCCAGATGTGAATGGAAGGGTCAAGAGTGTTTGTGGATGACAACAGATGACACAGGGACAGTGGCTCAGTGAAGGGGAAGAGCCAGAGAAGACTCAGTGGAAACCCGTGCGGGGCACATGGAAGTGACCAGTTCCTCTTTTTGGCTCATCCCCTAAGTGCAGGGCAGAAATTAAAGGGCAGCAGCAGATCTGGAATAGATTCAAGGAAGCTGATTTTGTGTACTTTGTTTATTTTCAGCTTCTGAAAGACACTGGCATGGCTCAGAAGGGCGGAGGGGAGGACAGCCGTGGCACAAAGGCCAGGTGGTAGCACAGGCAGCTGAGCACTACACTCTCTGGGGGTGTTTCAGAGCCCAGAGGATTTACAGTGGGAATAATCCAGCTTTGGGGGTCCTTTGTCTTCTGAGGACGGGGAAAACATCATCACCTTTAGTCCCCGGTGGAAACTGGGGACAGGCAAGGATGAGAGTCCATTGCAGGGCCAGGGGGCAACACCCTAGGGACTGCCCTCATCCCTGGCTGTCCTGTTTCCGTTGGAGTGGGACAGCAGCTGGATGCCCCTGGAATGTGCTGGGAAAGGGAGGACACTTCCCATGACATGGAGGATGTGATTAGATTTCAGTCCCTTAACTAATGCCAGGGTGGTGGCAAGCAGGTTGAGGGAGGTTCTCCTCCCCCTCTATTCTGCGCTGGTGATGCCACATCTGGAGCACTGAGTCCAGTTCTGGGCTCGCCAGTTCAAGAACAGGGACTTGCTGGAGAGAGGACAGCAAAAGGCTATGAAGATGCAGAGGGGCCTGAAACATCTCTGTGAGGAGAAAAGGCTGAGAGAATTGGGGCTGTTTAGTGTGGAGAAGAGCAGCCTGAGAGGACATCTCATCAATGCTGATCAATCNTTGAGGGAGGTTCTCCTCCCCCTCTATTCTGCGCTGGTGATGCCACATCTGGAGCACTGAGTCCAGTTCTGGGCTCGCCAGTTCAAGAACAGGGACTTGCTGGAGAGAGGACAGCAAAAGGCTATGAAGATGCAGAGGGGCCTGAAACATCTCTGTGAGGAGAAAAGGCTGAGAGAATTGGGGCTGTTTAGTGTGGAGAAGAGCAGCCTGAGAGGACATCTCATCAATGCCGATCAATCCTTCAAGAGTGGGTGTCAGGAGGATGGGACCAGGCTTTGTTCAGAGGTAGCCAGCAACAGGACAAGGGGTAAAGGACACAAAGTTGAACATAAGAAGTTCTACCTAAACATGAGGAAGAACTTCTTTAACTTAAGGGTGGTGGAGCACTGGAGCAGGCTGCCCAGAGAGATTGTGGAGTCTTCACCTCCACATTCAAAAGACATTCAAAACCCACCAGGATGTGTTCCTGAGTGACTTCCAGGTGACCCTGTACCTTTGCAGGGGGTTTAGACTCAATCTGCAGCAGTCTCTTCCAACTCCTACCATTCCAGTGAGCCAGACACCTCCAACCAAAGCTGACTTGAGTCCCTCCTCCATCCTCATGGCTCCATCCTCACCCCATCTCTCCAGGGCAGCTGGCTGTGAGCTGGCTAAGCATAGAGCAGAGGGATGAGGTGTGTGGTCCTGGCCCTTCCTGAGGAACACTCTGGTTCTTCCATGCAGAGATTTTTTCCCCATCAGCTGATACAGTCAGAATGACACAGGGCAAGCTGAGCTCAGTCACAGCCCCTGGGTTGAGCAAGCCTGTGCAGATGCTACCAGTGACACCTGCTGTGGCAGAGGCTCCACACTCACCTACGAAGTCACAGAGTCACAGAACTTTAGAGGCTGGAAGGGACATCCAGAGATCATCCAGTCCAGCCCCCCTGCCAAGCAGGATCTCCCAGCATAATCTGCACAGGAATGCATCCAGGTGGGGTTTGAAAGCTTCCAGAGAAGGAGACTCCACAGCCTCTCTAGGTAGCCTGCTCCAGGCCTCTGTCACCCCCACTGTAAAGAAGTTTCTCCTCATGTGGAGTCCCTCAGTCATCCTTGTGGCTCTCCACTGGACTCTCTCCAGCAGGTCTCTGTCTCTCCTGAACTGGGAAGTCCAAAATTTCACACAGTATTGCAGGTGTGGTCTCAGCAGGGCAAAGCAGAGGGGGAGAAGAATCTCCCTAGCCCTGCTGGACACACTTTCCTTGATGTCCCCCAGGACGCCCTTGGTTCTCTTGGCCACAAGGGCACATTGCTGGCCCATGCAGAACTTGCTGCCCACCATCACTCCAAGGTCTTTCTCCACGGAGCTGCTTTCCAGCAGAGCAGCCCCAACCTGTACCAGTGCCTGTTACTGTTACACAGCCCACTGCTTCTTCTTGGGGCACTTCTCACCCTCATGGCCCAGCCCTCCCCATTTCTGCACTTGCAGGGAAGCTGCTGTGTGCTGGAGCAGCTGGGCAGAGCTGTGGCATTTGGCTCTTCACCGTTCACTCACTGGGAGATGCAAGCAGGGAGCTTCTTGCTGGGGTGGCCGCATAAGGGGTGACAGCCCAAGGGTCTTGACCTTCCTGGGGAGCTCCCAGGACAGCATGGTCTAAAGCCAGATGTATGTCCCCCTGTGGGACAGTCAGCAGCAGGCATTTGTCACTGGGACAGGGAGATTTTTGGCCCCCAGGGGCTTTCAGGAGAGAGCCCTCCCATAGTGGTTCCAGTGACTGCGAGCAAACAGCAGCAGGGAAGATTCCTTTGGGAGAAGGTTGCTGGGGGTGATCTGAGGCCAGGGCAGAGCACTCAGAAGACACAGCAGACTCCTGGTTTCGAGTGGGACCTGCTGGACAAGTCTCAGGCACTCAGCCCTGCGAGAGGGGAGACCCTGAGCTCATGCCCAAGGGCAGGAGGGACAGAACAAGTCCCAGGGCCTTGTTATGACTCGGGGGAAAGGTGTAGGTGTGGCAGTGCCCAGGCCTTGGGGGGCTTGCTGTGGAGCACTGCTGCTCCTGCAGCACCTTACCGAAAAACACTGCCTGGAAGCGCGAACCTTCCCAGCTCCTCCTCATTCCTGGCCCAACTCCTTTGCTCTGCAGCTGATCGCTTTGCAGCAGCCCCAGGGGGTCACATCCCTGGGCCTCTGAAAACCTCGCGGGCTGAGGCACATGGGCTGGGGAAGGAAGAGGACCTTGAGCAGCCACATCCCAGTCTTAACCTCTGCAAGTTCTTCTGGTTATCAGGGTGAAGATTAAAGATTAACCCCTTAGAAACAGCCTTAGAACGCATCAGGCAGGCAGGGCAGGAGAAGGCTGGCCGGGCTGGTCAGGGAGTGTTCCCTTGCCGTGTGTACAAGGAAACAGCGATCCAGCCCCCGCGAGTCGGCTCTGGCTGCGCCAAAGGTGGATTGCAGCAGAGGTCAGGAGACACAATTTGGGCCAAAGGCTTCTGCTTGGAGCTCGTTTGTGCTGGTTTATGGCCCCAGAGCCTGCCCTTCCCTTTCCTTTTGGGAGCCCTGGACCCTCTTTACAAACAGCGAGTTAGGGCAGCCCGGGGCAAGCAGCGGCTGGAGGTTGCTGTGACCCCGGGGAACAGGCTGGGGCCATTATCTGCTCCCACCAGCTGAAGGAGCAGCACATCTCCCTGCCCAAATACAGGCTGGAAATTCTCTGCAAGGTGCCAGCCCAAGCTAGAGGCAGCTCCTAAACTGGCAGAGCACACAAGGTCAGCAGCTGTCCTGGGAAGAGAGCTGCTTTGACCCCTCCTTGGAAACCTCTGTGCTTGCCCCTAGCTCTGCCCCTGGGGCTAGGTGGGAGCTGTTAATCACATTTCCTTTGCTCATCAGTCATTTTCCCCCCTCCCCCACCGTGGTTTCCACTTCTGCAATTTCAACACTCTGGCCATGATTGTGCTGTTGCTCACCAGGGAAGGAAGCTGCCCCTGCAGGAGTTACAGCTGAGTAGAGCCCTGCAGTCCTTAATGCCAAAATGCCCCCTCCGAGGCCAGCGGTTCATGAGTGGGGACCAAATCCGGGTGCACAACCCATGGGGTGGCTACGAGTGAAGCTGTTCCCTTGAGAAGTGCTTTGCCTTTCCCTGCCCCAGAAGAGAGCAAGGTCAGGCTGCTGCGCAGGGGCTGTGCCTGGTGTTCGTTGAGAAGGCTTACAGACCTTATCACCATGGACCAGGGCATCAAGGGTGGCTCCCAGGAGGATGGAGACTCCCTTTCTCCAAGGAGTCCCATGGAGATGAGGAGTGATGAGGACAAGTCACTGCTGGGGAGACTCCCATTGGGCTCCAGAAGGAAATGTTTCCCCCAATGGACACATCCAGACACTGGAATCCTCGCCCAGGGCCAGCAGGGGGGTGCTCTGCACTGGGCAGTTTGAAGACTCAGCCTGAGAGGGTGCTGGGCTGGCTCATTTCAACTGGATTGCCACCTAGAAAGGTTGGTCCAGATTCCAACCTGGAATTCTGTGATTCTGTGACTCCTCACATTTAGGAGAAAGCACAACAAGCGCAGGCACACAGGTCATGACAAGCAGTGACAGCAAGGCAGCTCCTCAGTACCAACAAGTGTGTGAGCTGTGAAGCTGCTGACATCAGCTTTCAGCCTGGCTCTGTCTCAAGGGTGGGTGCCTGTGAAGCCTTCCGGTTGCCCAATAAGGGTCACACTCTCACTGCAGCCCTTCCCTCTGTGAGGCAGCACTAGAGGCTCCCTGCCTGGTCCTGACAAACAGGCAGCCAGACCTGCAGGAACAGGAGATCTCTCAGCCTTTCCCCCATTCAGCTGGCATGAGCGTGACCACCTGGAGGGTCTGGCAGCACTTTGGCCATGGAGGCAGCAAGGAAGCCAGGACTGCCATGTTAGACTGTCCCCAAGTGTCCCCCGAGCAAGGGCAGAGGGTGGCTGCAGTGTGCTGCATTGCTTGTGAACACACAGGGGCCAAGCTTCTGTAGGTGCTGAGCTGCTGGAAAGGACTGATGCAGACATGTACCTGTCCTGCCAGCTCAACCTGGCTGCCACAAGGCTGGCCGCAGGGCACTGCAGCTCATCCACACCCTATAGGCACTAGCCTTGTGCTGCTGGAGCTGCCCTTTCACTGCTAAGGCTCTTCAGGGGACAAAACCCCCAGCCTGGACACAGAGCTCAGCAGTGACAGCTCTCGGAACTTCAGTCCTAAACCTCCCATGAACAAAACTGGACAAGCTGGTGCTCTGCAGAATCCACAGGGAGCAGCCAGTCTTGGTCTGGTTGTGGTCTGTGTTGGAGTTGAATTCAGAGCCTCAACAAGATGAGTGTCCCAAAGCATGGCATGCTCAGACCCCCGCAGAAGAGATGCAGAAGGCCATGTGTGATGTACCTCCAGAGGGACTGGTTGGCTGAGGCAGTCCCTGCAGCACAGCAGAGAGCTCCACAGTGCCAGGAGGCAAACGTGGGTCTTCACATGACCCCAGAGAGCCTTAAGGAGCAGGATTTCACAACAGAAAAAGGAACCTTCAAGGAAGAGAAGTAGGCTGTGCCCCAGCCATGCAAGCAGGAGAGTGCTAGTTGAAGCCAGCTGGCCCTGATGGGCTGATGGAGCCAGCACTAGTGCTGCTGTCTGCAACACTCACAGGGCAAAAATGTGGACTCTGAGTTGATGGTTGATGGCACGGAAGACCTGGCACCACATAGGCTGGGAAGGTGAGGAGCTGATCACTTCTCACTGGGCTCACTCCACCCTACAGGTTTCCTCAGCTGCCTCCTGCACTTCAGGTAGGTGAGAGATCAGGAGGACAAGGCCTGTCAGAAGCCCTGCCAGTCAATGGCAGATGGAGGGCACAGCCCTTGGCTTTGGAGGACAACTTAACCCCAGAAAGGGAGATGACTCAGCAGGCAAGCAGTGAGCTGAAGCTGTCAGCAGTGGGGAGCTGTGTGCCCAGGTTCAGGGATAGCCCAGGCAGCCCTAGAGCCTCATGTCTGTTTGCCCTAGGGCAGCAGGACAGGAGCTGAACACCCTCAGATACTGCCCAGCTACAGACTGGGACTAGTTCCACTGAGCAGCTCTTTGTGTGATGTAAAAACAGTGTCAGAGCAGCCTACCTCTAGTAGGAGGTGTCCCTGTCTATGGCAGGGGGTTGGAGCTGGATGATCCTTGAGGTTCCTTCCAACCTAAACCATTCTATGATTCTATGATTCTATAATAAGACAGCACAGCCAAGGAGTCCGATCACAACCCTCCCAGCTGCTCGTGCAGAGGCTCTGCAACCCAGCGTGGTGCTTGGGAAAGGTGGACACCCAGAAGGGTGCTTGGAAAGGCAGGAAAACCAGGAGCAGTCTTCTGCCATCAGCTGGTCACAAAACGTCTCCCAAGGAAGCAGATGTCCGTGTCACAGAATGCCAGCAGGGTGGGGTTGGAAGGGACCTCTGGGGATCATCCAGTCCAATCCCCTGCTCAAGCAGGGCACCCACAGCAGCTTGCCCAGTAGCACAGTGCCCAGATGGGCTTGGAAGCTCTCCACACAAGGACACTCCACAGCCTCTCTGGGCAGCCTGCTCCAGGCCTCCAGCACCCTCACATCAAACAACTTTCTCCTCCTGATCAGATGGAACCTCCTGGGTGACACTTTGTGCCCATTGCCCCTTGGCCTGTCCCTGGGCACCACTGACAAGAGTCTTGCCCCAGCCTCTTGCTCCCCACAGCTCCTTTAGCTCTCTTGATGAGATGCCCTCTGGGGCTGCTCTTCTGCAGGCTCTCAGCCCCAGGGCTCTCAGCCTTTGCTCCTCCCAGAGCTGCTCCAGCCCCCTTAGCAGCTCTGCAGCCTTCCCTGGAGTCTCTGCAGCACTTCCTGTCTCTCTTGAACTGGACCCAGGACTCCAGATGTGGTCTGACTAAGGCTAAGGGGGAGGAAAACCTCCCTGCGTGACCTGCTGGCCACAGTCCATGCAGCTGTACCCTTCTTAGCCACAAAGCACTTCGCTGGCTCATTGAAAAGATCTGGCACAGCAAATGCAGATCCAAGGGTCCAACCAGCAAGCATCTTCTCACACCACAGCACCACGGCAAGGCAGAAGACAGCCTTCCTTTCCCAGAGCTTAAGGCTCCTTCAGCTTCCATGTAAACTACCAGGCTGTGAGAACTTCCCCACCACCAAGCCCTGCAGGCATACTGATGAACTCCCACTACTTGATGCAATCAAGCCCTAGCACTTTCCTCAGGTGCTCAGTGACAGAGCTGAGTGTAGCTGTAAGGTTCAAAGCCAGCACTGCTCAGCTCCTCCAGATCTTTCCCGGTCACTCTCCTGCTACTCAGCAGCCTTGTGAGTAAGTTTCAGACTTTCAGGGAGTTGCAAAATTGTGATTTATTGTTTTATCCATAAGCTGACTACTGGAAACCAGGTGGGGAGAGTCTAACCAGAGCCCTTCCTCCTACTGCCTTCTCTTTTAAAAATAAGAATACTCAGAACTTTAGTTTACTAAATTCTGGGACTGCTTTTGGCTTGCAAAATCAACCCTCGAGATCAGTCCAGGCTGGGGAAAGATGAGCTGGGGAGCAGCCCTGCAGAAAAGGTCTTGGGGGTGCTGGTAGAGAAGCTGGACAGGAGCCAGCAATGGGCACTGGCAGCACAGAAGGCCAAGGGCAGTCTGGGCTGCATCCAAAGCAGTGTGGGCAGAGATGGAGAGAGGGGATCCTGCCCCTCTGCTCTGCTCTGGGGAGACCTCACCTGCAGGGCTGTGTCCTGCTCTGGGGCCCCCAATACAGGGAGGACAGGGAACTGTTGGAGAGGGTCCAGAGGAGGGCACAAAGATGGTCAGAGGGCTGGAGAACCTCCCCTATGGGGGCAGGCTGAGAGCGTTGGAGAAGAGAAGGCTCTGAGGAAGACTTTATGAATACATTTCAGTATCTGAAGGAGAGCTACAGGAAGGCTGGGGAGGGACTGTTAAGAAAGGTCTGTGGTGATAGGACAAGGGACAACGTTCTGAAACTGGAGCAGGGTTATATAGATTGGACATCAGGAGGCAGTTCTGCACAATTAGGGTAGGGAGGCACTGGAACAGGCTGCCCAGAGAGGTGCTGAGGCCCCATCCCTGGAGATATACAAGGTCAGACTTGCCGTGGCCTTGGGTAGCCTACTCTAGTTGGAGGTGTCCCTGCTGCCTGCAGGGAGGATTGGACAAGATGACCTTGGAGGGTCCCTTCAGACCCTGTGCAATCTGCCTTACGCAGGCGGTCCGACGGCAGCCGCGGCGCAGCCCAAGGGCACCCTCTGGCGGCCGATGCCTGTCTCTGCAGCAACCTTGGCGGCCCCGCAGAGCTGTCATGCGCTGAGCTTCACCGCTCCTGCCAGCTCAGCAGCCCTCTGTTCCTCATGGCGTCGCAGAGCTGCCATGGGCTGAGCTTCACCGCTCCTGCCAGCTCAGAAGCCCTCGGTTCCTCATGGCATCGCAAAGCTGCCACCGGCTGAGCTTCCCACAGCTGAGGTGATGATGGTGGCTATAGGCAGGGGACATAATGGCACCTCTGGTCTGGTCTGCAACTGGTGGTGGCCAGTAGATAGCTCTGAGCTTCATTTTAAAGGTGGCTCATTTGAGAATGTGCCAGTCCAAAGGTTTTCACAGGCAGCTTGGCACCTGGTCGTGGTGGAAGCCTTTCAAGATCTCCTAAACCCATAGGGAACTGTGCACCTGCTTCAGCATAGTGAAGAGCTCACCCGAGAGAAGATGGGCTCCAAGGGTGGGTTCCCCATTGCAGCACAGCATTTCCTGCCTGTATTTGTCTGCAGGAAGGGAAGTGCCCCAAAGAAGGCCCAGGTCAGTTTTCTCCACAGTCAAACACCTTTTAATACAAGGCTCTGCACAGTGACAAGAACACCACCAGGGCAGGGCAGCAGTTCCAACGACAGGGCAGAAACCCAAGTGGGCAGCACAGCAGCACTCATCACAATGCACACCTCAGCTACCAGCTGGCTTAAACCCAGCACCTCCCCTATGGGAACAGGTTGGGAGAGTTGGGGCTGCTCAGCCTGGAGAAGGCTTCAGGGAGAGCTTAGAGCAGCCTTCCAGTACCTGAAGGGGCTACAGGAGAACTGGGGAGGGACTGTTTAGAAGGGCTTGTAGTGCCAGGACAAGGGACAATGGCTTTGAGCTGGAAGAGGGGAGAGTGAGACTGGAGATGAGGAATAAATTCTTTGCAGTGAGAGTGGGGAGAAACTGGCACAGGTTGCCCAGGGAGGTTGTGAATGCCCTCTCCCTGGAGGTGTTGAAAGCCAGTTTGGATGAGGCCCTGAGAAACCTGGTCTGATGGGAGGTGTCCCTGTCCATGCCAGAGGTGATGGAAACGGATGATTTTTAAGGTCCTTTCCAACCCAACCCATTCTGTTGGATTCTATGGATCACAGATGGAGTGTGCATGACAGTCTGGGTGCAGTGATGCAGCCTGCCCAGCATGGCTGACAGCTGGAAATGGTCCCTGTGGCCTGGAAGCAGCTTAGATGCAGTTTACAACAAATGCAGGTTTCTGGTCTCAGGAGGTTCTGGTCTCCCCTGCCTTCCAGGGTATATTACAAAGCCCAAACAGCTTCTCAGGAAAGCAAACATGCTCCTGAAGAAGTGTGGTAGCTGACACCCAGCCTCTGTCTCTCCAGCTCCACACACCTTCTGGTAAGGTGCCCAGTGTCTGGAACACCAGTCTGTGGTCTCCAGCTCAGAGTTCTGCAGGTAACAAACTATTGGCTGAATTCCCTGAACTCTGACACCCACTTGGTCAGCAACAACCACTGACTGCAGGGGATGAGAGAAACTCCTGTTTGCTACTGCAATGAGAACCAAGTCAGGATGCTGTTCTCTCAGGAGTCTCACAACCACACCAAGAGTTACACCTGAGGGTTTGCACAAGAAGGAACATTCACTGCCACTGAACAGAAGGACTGTCTGAAGATGACAGCACCTCACAGCTCCTCTCCTTGGGTTTCTGTGGCCTCTTGCTTGTTCAGGCTGCTTGCATCCAAAGCACACCTATGAGGTGTCTGTGGTGGGGTTGTGCTGGATCAAAGTAAAGCATGGAGGAGAAACACACCTGGCGAGATCAGTGAGACTATAGCTGGAATGTAGTGCCCAGTTCTGAGCTCCCCAGTTCAAGAGGGACAGGGATCTTCTGGAGAGAGTCCAATGGATGGTGAAGAGACTGGAACACCTGTCTGATGAGGACAGGCTGAGAGCCCTGGGGCTGTTTAGGTTGGAGAAGAGAAACCCAAGAGGGAATCTTTACTGATGGTCTGAGTGGTGAGTGTCAAGAAGCAGGGGCCAGCCTTTTTTCAGTGGTGTCCTGTGATAGGACAAGGGGCAATGGACACCAGCTGGAACCCAGGAGGTTCCACCTCAACATGAGGAGAAACTTCTTTGGTGTGAGTTTGCTGGAGGCCTGGAGCAGGCTGCTTAGAGAGGTTGTGGAGTCTCCTTCTCTGGAGACCTTCAAAACCTGTCTGGATGTGCTCCTGTGTCACCTGCCCTGGGTGGCAGGAGCATTGGAATGGATGCTCTCTAAAGTCCCTTTCAAGGTCTACAATTCTATGACTACGTTCCTCAAGACTGATCTGAATACCAGCAGGCAGCAGAAGCAGGATCACCTATTAACCCTTTGACCTCCTGCTCTGATGAGCAAACTCAGACAGGTCACTGCTGAAGGTGCCCTGAGCAAGGCACCTGCTCCAAGCACAGCCACAGCAGCTGCCACACACAGGGTGGCTGGACACTGCCAACAGCCTGCTGGAGGAATGAAGATCGACCTTCAGGCTCACGTAAAACATTGCTTGGCCTTCTAGACAAGCTACCAAAAGGATGTCTTTTGTGGACCTTCTCTGTTGTGCGACAGCCACTTCAGCACTGCCAGCTGCAGGGCAGGTCCTGCAGACAGGAGCTGTTCCTCTGCAGTGTGATGCTAACACCCCACAGGAGGGAGTTTCTGACAAGAAGCTGCAAATTCCTGCTATTCTGGGCTTTTTCTTTACTTCCCCCCCACCTTTTCTCTAGGGCACCTCAAACAAGCTGGAAAGAGAGGAGATAGGGAAAGAGCTGAAATCTCACCCACACTTACCAGAACCTCCTACCTGGGATATCATTTTAGAGTGATATATTTTGTCTGAGGAAGCCTGTGGGATGCTGGCAAATGCAAAGTGATGCAGCCAGCTTTGGAACAAGCCCAGAAGGCAGCAGCAGCTGTAGCAGCCAGTGTTTGTACAGCACTGTTCTACAGTGCTCCACATCAAAACACCTAAGAGTCAGTGAAGAAGAGCTTCCCTTTTATGTTAACTAAGCTGATGAAAAGACAGCTGGACAGAACTCACTGAGTGGGAAGTAGGAAAGAGAGAGAGGCCCAGGCTGACTCTCCAAACAGGGTGAAAGCATCTCATTCCAAACAGAAATGGTGCAAAAGACCTCTTGAGCTGTTGCAGATGGAGGCTGATATTTCAAAGAGTCAGGTGGCACCTGAAGAAGCAAGTCACATTTTTTGCCAGGCCTCTTCATGTCGCCAAGAGGCAAACCAGGAGAGTTTCACTGATAAGCTCTCCATAAGACTCCCCTGTGACCTCTGAATGCTACCAAGGCTCTGTGCTGGGATTTGACCACTATCAACTCCCAATGTTTCCTTGCAGTGAGCTTCCAAGTTTCAGTAGCAGCAACACGTCCCCTCACTCTGCAGCAACTGTTTAGGCCGAACTGCTGAAAGCTTCATCAATATTTCACTTGCTATGGTGAAGCTTTACTAGCAAACTGCCCACTGAAGCTTGCAGAGAAACTTGCTGCGCTCTCTGGACAATCCACTGATGTTTCTGTGCTTAAGCTTCACGTGGGAGAAGCAAGTTTTAGACAGAGACACCAGGAAATTGCCTCCAGACCTCCCAGGCCTGCAGAGAGCTGTGTGCATTCTCAGCAAAAGCCTCTCTGCATCATCCAAACTCTACCAGAAGGCTGCTGGCAAAGCAAAGGGTCACCTTTCCCAGGATCTTATCACTGGGCAAACTGATGCTACGGAGCAGCAGTGTTCCCTACAGCTCTTGGGAAGCTTGTCCACTCCTAGGATAGCAGCACACAGATTTCCCTCCCACCTCCCTTCTTTAACTCGTGGGGAGAGCACTGAGCTTCTGGACTGCAATGTCTGACTCCCCAGGCAGGTGGTGACACCAGCACAGTTATTCTCAGCTGGAAAGCCCATCTCAGCTCAGTTATCCTCAGCTGGGACACCCCTCTCAGCTCAGTAATTCTCAGCTGGGACATTCATTTCAGCTCTGTTATTTTCACATGGGACACCCATTTCAGCTCAGTAACTCTCAGATGGGACACCCATCTCAGCTCAGTAATTCTCAGCTGGGACATTCATTTCAGCTCTGTTATTTTCACATGGGACACCCATTTCAGCTCAGTAACTCTCAGATGGGACACCCATTTCAGCTCAGTTACTCTCAGCTGGAAAGCCCATCTCAGCTCAGTAATTCTCTGTTATTTTCACATGGGACACCCATTTCAGCTCAGTAACTCTCAGATGGGACACCCATCTCAGCTCAGTAATTCTCAGATGGGACATTCATCTCAGCTCAGTAATTCTCAGATGGGACATTCATTTCAGCTCTGTTATTTTCACATGGGACACCCATTTCAGTTCAGTAATTCTCAGCTGGGACACCCATCTCAGCTCAGTAATTCTCAGATGGGACATTCATTTCAGCTCTGTTATTTTCACATGGGACACCCATTTCAGCTCAGTAACTCTCAGATGGGACACCCATTTCAGCTCAGTTACTCTCAGCTGGAAAGCCCATCTCAACTCAGTAATTCTCAGAAAGAAAGCCCATCTCAGCTCAGTTATTCTGATGCAACACTCATCTCAGTTATTTCCAGCTGGGAAGCCCATTTCAGCTTCCAAGGTAGGGGAAGAGAGGGAAGTTTCTGAGCACTGCACACACGCTGTAGCTTTCAGCTGCCTGAATGTGAGTCAGTTTGAAGTCCTCATACTGATATGGAATAGGAATGTAAACAAAACCAAGCCTCTGAGATATGATTGTCCTGTCTGGGTGCCTTTCTCAGAAGCAAGACTCCTCAAACAGATGCAGCTGGAATGTGCCAAGAGTCCAGGTCCAAGGTTCCTGTGTGAACTGAGGGCTTTCAGAACTTAGGGAATGGTAGTGATGCGTCTGCTTACATCAGGGCAAAGATTTCATCAGTAGCTGTTCTGAGGTCAGCAGTGTCCCTCTGGGCAGACATTTGGTATTGCTGGTGAAGCTGACATACAGCTCTCCAGCACTCCTCAGCCAGCTCTGTGCTCTGAGGGACAGCAACCAGCTGCAAACCTATCCTGGACCCCTGACCTGTATCCTTTTAGGATGGCCTGAAATCATTCCCATTTTTTGCCTAACAACAGGACCTGAGTGCAGATCTCTAGAGGTAAAAAGAGGAGGAGTTAAGATGCATGAACTTAAGACTTCACCTGGACTTGTCTTAAATAAAACAACAGTAAACAACTAAGCCCTGCAGTCAAGAGCACCCCTTGGTGATCACCAGAACACACTGGGCCCAGCAGAAGTTGTGTTCTAACTTGGCTCCTGTGTTGGAATCTGCCTTGGGAATCCTAGGACAAGGACAAGCTGGTTGGTTGAGGATGGTCACGTCAACCATTCATGGTGTCCCTGAAACCCCACACCTCCAAGACAGAGATCTGGAAGCTTTCAGAGCAGAGGGGCTGGTTGTTGAAGGTGTTGCAGTGGCTGGTTCTCCCGTGGTTGAGGTCTGCATCGAGGTAAAGAGCCTGCCCATCGCCTCCTCCTGCGGGGAGACAAAGGCAAGCGTGAGAGCATCTCTGCCTTTCTCAGTGTGAGGAGCTGAGGCAGCCTGCCTCAACTGCCTGCTTTTAAATCACACAGCTGTTATGGTTGGAAGAGACCTCCAAGATCACTGAGTCCAAACTTTAGGATTTGTTTTTTTGATGCTGGAGGATGCTGGAAGCTACAAACTGCCCAGAAGTCAGAGAATGCATTGAAGTGAAATAAACCCTGAGAGAAATGTGTCAGGAAACTGAAAGGAAAATTCCCCAGTGGGTTAAAGGGCAACCATCTAAGAGCAGTGACCCGAAGCAGTGAAAGGTCCTGGGGTGGAAATTCTGCTCTGCAGCTGGCATTGTGCACAACATTCACTCCTATAGATCTAGGGACCTGCTGGGAAGCAGCTCCATGGAGAAGGACATTGGAGTTCTGGAGTTCTGTCTCTCCATGGAGAGACATTGGTGGACTCCAAGGAGTGGGAATCAGCCAGCACTTGGATTTCATAGAGTCACAGAGTGGTTTGGGTTGGAAGGGACTTTCAGGATCATCCAGTTCCAACCCCTGCCATGGGTAGAGACATATCCCACTAGATCAGGTTGCTCAAGGCCTCATTCAGCCTGGCTCTGAACACTTCCAGGCTTGGAGCCTCCACAGCTTCTCTGGGCAACCTGTTCCAGTGCCTCACCACCCTCACAGGCAATTATTTCTTCCTAATGTCTCATCTAAATCCAACTTCTTCCAGTTTGAAGCCTTCAGCTCTCATCCTGTCACTCCATGTTTTTGTACAAAGTCCCTCCCCAGCTCTCCTGGAGCCCCTTGAGCTACTGGCAGGCTACTCTAAGTTCTCTCTGGAGCCTTCTCTTCTCCAGGCTGAACAGCCTCAACTCTCCCAGCCTGTCTCCATAGTCCAGGTGTCCCTGATGGGGACAAGTTACTGCTGGGGGAATACCCACTGGACTCCAGAAGGAAATGTTTCCCTAGCCTGGAATCCTCTCCCAAGAGCAGCAGGGGAGTCCCCTGCATTGGGCAGGTTGAAGACTCAGCCTGACAGAGTGCTGGGCCAGCTCATTTCAGCTACACTGTGACCAAGAAAGGTTGGACCAGATGAACCTTGGGGTCCCTTCCAAGCTGGCATTCCATGAATTAGGCAGTGTGGAGGTGTGGCTGTGCTTAGAGCTTCATATTCATCAAGTCTTTCCCACAGAAAACTTGTGTTGGGTAATAGCAGCAGGTCTGAGGCACTTCCATGTGGCATTTCATGGAAGTGCCCCAAACCTGCTGCTATTACCCAACACAAAGGAGGGTCCTGTGTCTGTGACCCGAGGTGGGCAGGAAGAGCTGGCAGGGTGCATGCCCAGCTCCCCAGGCTGACTCACCTACGATGATGCACTCGCTGCTGCCAGCCATGAACATGGAGGCTGTTTTGGAAGGCAGGTTGAAGTGCCGAGCTGAGAGGAAGGGGGAAAGGCGATCCGAGGGCTCTGCTGGGACACTGCTGGAAGCCAGCATGCTGGCAGCTGGGGAGGAAGGGTTTTCTGGCTCTGAACCCGTTGTGGCCAGCTCTGGGTGTTTAATGATCACCCACTCATAGCGTTCCACCTCTGGCTGCAGCTGCAGAGGGGCAGAGAAGAGCAAAGCTTAGGTTAGTGCAGAACAAAGGAGATCCAAGCCTCTCAGAACCCACATGTGTGACCAGCAGTGAAGGCTGGATCCAGCTGGCTTCAGGACAGGATGTTCTTTGCTTTCTTTGTACCTGTTTTAGCTGACTGAAAGAATGCTGCAGGGTTTCGTAGAATGGTCTGGGTTGGGAGGGACCTCCAAAGTCATCTAGTCCAACCCCTCTGCAGTCACAGGGACGTCCTCCACTAGATCAGGTTGTCCAGAGCCCTGCCCAACCTCACCTTGAGTATCTCCAGTCATGGGGCCTCAACCACCTCCCTGGGCAACCTGCTGCAGTGTTCCAGAACCCTCATGGTGCAGAACTTGTTCCTAACATCCAATCTAAATCTGCTCTGCTCTAGTTTGAAGCCATTGCCTTTTGTCCTATCCCTGCAGGCCTTTGCAAACAGTCTTTCTGCACCCTTCCTGTAGCCTCCTTCAGGTACTGGAAGGTCTCTCAGGTCTGCCTGGAGCCTTCTCTTCTCCATGCTGACCACCCCCAGCTCCCTCAGCCTGTCCCCATAGCAGAGCTGCTCCAACCCCCTGATCATTTTCGTGCCCCTCCTCAGGGTCAGCTCCATCAGGTCTATGTCCTTCCTGTACTGAGGGTTTTATGAGTGACTTTATTGCATCTTTCCAGCAAAGGCATTGGTTAAAGGGCAGCTAGGATGGAAATCTGCAGCTGGCATTGTGCACAATGCTTGCTCCTATGGATCTAAGGGCTGGCCTGCTGGGAAGCAGCTCCATGGGGAAGGACCTTGGAGTGCTGGTGGACAAGAAGTTATCTGTGGCACAGCCCTTGTGCACCGAGGCCAGCGGTCTCCTGGAATGTGGCCAGCAGGCCAAGGGAGGTTTTTTCCCTCTCAAACCTGAGAAGAGAACTTTTCTCCTCCACATGAAGAGATCGGTAGAGTTTACAAACTAGGGGGTGCATGTCGTGCAGCCTCTTCAAGTGCAAGGGAAGGAAGAGTCCCTCACAGCCCTCCAGTGGTTGAGTGGGTAGTGATGAGAAGCTTGTACTCACCCTAAACACAAAGCACTCCCCAGTGCCGAAGAAGCTCAGCTTGTTGCCTCCTCGCCTGCGCTCGCTCCAGTCGGTTGAGAGATAAGCACCACAGACCTGGCACAAACAGCACAGAGCAAAGGGTGGGAAACCAACTGAGACCCAAATCCCACAGCCCACGACTGAAGGATTCATTTCATCTTGGTTTGCAAAATCTCTGCCACCAGTGGATTAAGGCAGCACAAGTACTTCAATCTAAAGATAGACTGAATCCACTGGAGGCTAGCCTGAAATCCTAGGAGCTACATAAATGCTTTCCCATCTCTGAGGCCTTAAAAGAGAAATGTTCCAACAGAATGTTCCATACCAGACAGACGGGGAGGGACTTTGGACAAGGACTTGTAGTGACAGGATGAGGGACAACAGCTTTGAGCTGGGAGAGGGGAGACTGAGAGTGGAGATGAAGAAGAAATTGTTTGCAGTGAGGGTGGGGAGAGGCTGGCACAGGTTGCCCAGGGAGGTTGTGGATCCACAACCTCCCTGGAGATGTTGAAGGCCAGGCTGGATGAGTCCCTGAGCAACCTGGGCTGGTGCGAGGTGCCCCTGCCTGTGGCAGAGGGGGTGGAACTGGATGATCTTGAAGGTCCCTTCCAACCCAAACTAGTCTGTGAATCTACCAGCAAGAGCACCACTGCCAAGTGGACACAGACCAAACTCTGAAGCAATAAGGAAAAGATGAAAGTAGTCTTGCATTATTTTTTTCCCTAGAAGCTAAGGTGCTGTTTAGCTGCACTACAAGCAGAGCTCCTAGGCCAAAATTAGTGAAATTTCCTTTTACCCTTTAGACATCTTGGGCATTTTGTAAGCCCTTGGCCTGCCAGTGCGGGCTGGGATAGCCAGAAACCACCCACAGACCCACGGAACAGCTGAGAGTGTGAGCAGTGGGGAGATGGAAATAAAGCTGGAAATAAACTTGCTTCACAGGCAGTCACCCTGCAGGAGCTTAAGTAGAAATATAACCCCAGAATCTCAGCAAGGTGGGGTAGGAAGGGACCTCTGGAGATCATCCAGTCCAAGGCCCTGCTCAAGCAGGGCACCCACAGCAGCTTGCCCAGGAGCACAGTACCAAGACAGGCGTGGAAGCTCTCCACACAAGGACACTCCACAACCCTTCCGGGCAGCCTGCTCCAGGCCTCCAGCAACCTCACATCAAACAACTTTCTCCTCCTGCTCAGATGCAACCTCCTGAGTTCCAGTTTGTGCCCACTGCCCTTTGTCATGTCCCTGGGCACCACTGACAAGAGTCTGTCCCCAGCCTCTTGCTCCCCACAAGCTGCTTTAGCTCTTGCTGAGCATTGCTCAGATGCCCTCTGGGGCTGCTCTTCTGCAGGCTCTCAGCCCCAGGGCTCTCAGCCTTTGCTCCTGCCAGAGCTGCTCCAGGCCCCTCAGCAGCTTTGTACCCGCTGCTGCACTGCAAGAAGGCCTCATGTTCAGCACAGAGCATTTGGTGCTGCAGATAACAAACACTCAGCACAGGGAGCACCTCTGTCCTCCTTTGGAGGTCCTGGGAAGCTTTTCTGTTATCTGCAGTGTTTTTTGAAACAAGCCTGGGCTGCAGCTGCTGTTGTGTTGTTAGATTGTGCTGCCCAAGGCTGTCACACACAGCAGAGCAGAGAAGCAGGACTCCTTAGATAAGGCATCTGTGTTCTGGTCACAGCTTCCCCAGGTTCTCACTTTGGGTCGGTTTGGGTTTTTTTTCCAAACAAGCATGAGATCATAGAATGGTTTGGGTTGGAAGAGACTTTGGAAGGTCATCCAGTCCAACCTCCCTGCAGTCTTCAAGGGCATTCTCCACTAGATCAGGCTGCTCAGAGCCTTGTCAAACTTGAATATCTCCAGGGGCCTCAACTACCTCCCTGGGCAACCTGTTGCAGCGTTCCAGCACCCTTGTGGTGCAGAATTTGTTCCTAACATTCAATCTAAATCTGCTCTGCCCTCATTTCAAACCATTGTACACATCCTGTCCCTGCAGGCCTTTGGAAGCAGTCCCTCTGCAGCCTGCTTGTAGCCCACTTCAGGCACTGGAAGGCTGCTCTGAGGCCTCCCTGAAGCCTTCTCTTCTCCAGGCTGAACAATCTCAGCTACCTCAGCCTGTCCTCACAGCAGAGGACAGAGATCACAGAATGTTAGGGGCTGGAAGGGACCTCCAAACTTGTCCAGTCCAACCACTCTGACAGAGCAGGACCTTTTTGGGTTTGGGTTTTTGGTATTTTTTGTTTTGTTTTACAGTTCAGTTTTCTTATTTTTTTTTAATCCCACTTCTCCCCATCCCTCTCCTTTCCTCTCCATCTCCTGTCTTTCCCTATTTTCCTCCTTTCCTCCCCATCTTCCACCTTTCTTCTCCATCTCCTTCCTCTTCCCCTATCTTCCTCTTTTCATCTCCATCCTTTTCCTCCCCATCTCCCTCCTTTCAGCACCACTCCCCTTTTCCACCCTATCTGCTGCTTTCCCACCCCGCACCAGATTTTCCCATTTCCCCCAAACCCAGAGCACCTGGGTTCTGTTGGAGTCTCCTCCCACCCCAGGTGTGGCCACTTTGCCCTCCCTGCCCACTCCCCTATTTAAGCCACCCCAGGAAAGGCAGCAGCCCTAAGCTGTGCCCAACTGGGCAGAGGGATCCTCCTCCTTCATCACTGGTGAGTCCCCATGGTGCACACCGGGTGAATGGTGAAGGGGATCTAAAGGCCGGGGGGCCTGGTGGCCCCCCGGCTAGGTAGGGCTATGCTCAATTGTTACTCTAACATCACCTGTGGGTGCTGGCTGCGCCTCCTGACTTAGCCTGAGCTCCTCCCTGGTTAGCTGCTTCTTTCTGCTCACTTGTGGTGAGCTTAAGTACTTGGCTGAACTGGAAGCTCATGGGGGAGCAGTATTGTGTTGTCATAGAACTGTTTTGGTAGGAAAAGCCCTCCAAGATCATCAAGCTCAATCCAGTGCTACTGTGGCCATTAAACCATGTCCCTAAGTGCCATGGCCACACATTGCTTGAACACCTCCAGGGCTGGCAAATCTACCACCTCCTTGGCAGCCTGTTCCAAAGCCCGACCACTCCTGCAGCAAAGAAGTTGTTCCTTATGTCTTACCTAAACCTCCCCTGGCACAACTTCAGGCCATCTCCTCTTACTCCATCACCTGATATAGGGAGAAAAGCTCTCCTCCCCACCTCACCCAAACCTTCCCTTGGGGAGCCATAGAGAGCAATGAGGTCTCCCCTCAGCCTCCTCCTCTCCAGGCTGAACACCCCCAGCCACTCCTCACCAGCCATGTTCTCCAGACCCTTCACCAGCTTCATTGCTTGGGCACGCTGCAGCCCCTCAGTGTACTTCTTGGCAGGAAGACCCCAAAACTGAACCCAGGATTTGAGGTGTGGCCTAGCCAGTGCCCAGTAGAGGGGCAGCATCCCTTCCCTGCTGGCCACAGCATTGCCGATCTAGGCTGGCTTCAGAGGCGTCAGGGATGAAGCTAAAGCTCTTGGTTTCACATTGTGTAGCCCAACACTATTCATCCCATTTAAATTCTGCCGTTTTCTCTCCTTACATCTTGGAGAAAGTCACAATATCTCCCATGAATCACGATTTTAATACAACTCCCCAGACTCTTCCCTCTACTCTGCCTTTAAAATCTGTCCAAGAGCTCACTGAGTGTCTCCAGCCCCTCATCCCACATCACTTGCAGGAGAATAGCTGACTAAGAGCTAGTTTAGACAATTCAGCCAAGAATGCAGAACCCACAGGCAGGAATGGAACCATTTACAGCAAGCATTGTTAGGGAAAACGCTCCAAGCAACGGCAGGTCCCTTTCAAGACCAATCTGTGTTGCAATACAGCGTTACAGAACTGCCTAAGCCCTCACTCACCTCTTTGGCTGTGGTCTTGATGAGGAGAAGCGTTGGTTCATGTCCCTCACTGTGAGAGTAGAACCTGAAGGGCAGAGCACACAAAAGTAAGCTCTCAAGCACCACACCAGCTCCAGTTCTTTTCCTCCTTAATGTCTGATAGCACAGTAAAAAAGACCAACTGGTTCCTGCAAATGCCTTCTACAGCCCATCAGAAGTACCAGCTGAGTGTACAGGAATATTATCAAGCAGTTCCTCTCTGCTCAGCTCCCTGTGCTTCTGCAGAGTGACTCCAGGAGCCCCTCTCACAACAGTGGCCTTTGACAGGATTTTCCCCTGAGGCCTGGTGGCTGTGTCTGAAGCGCTTTCAGAGAAGACAATGCTGATGCATTCATTTTTGCTCGGTTTTCCCTTGCCTCGCAGACAGGTGGAGCTGGCACAGCAGGTCACTCTCCACCCCAGTACCTCAACTACACAAGTCATCATCAGGAGCCACAAGATTAAAGTATTCAATGTCAAATGCAAAGAGAACTCAGCTAATTTACCCCACTTTAAAAAGCACCAACAATCAAACTGATAAGTAGAGGGATCTCCAATTCCAGCTCCCTTGCAGGGACTTTGAATGTGGTTTTCCATCAGAGGAGCGTGCAGAGCAGCCACAGACTTAAACCACTCATACTCAGTCTCAAACCAGCACATTCTGTGAACTGGCCCAAGTTAGACTTTTCTAGTTGGCCTTGGACAGTTCAAAATGGCCTCCCATGCTGTGCCACAGGCAGTGCCCTGGCAAGATGCTGTGTCTCTGTCACATTCACATCCTACCACCACTAATATTCTGCAAGTACAGCCTTTCTGTCACCCCAGTCAACAGCTCACCAGCTACTCCTTTCCACCTTGCAGCAGAGAGGAGTAGGGGAGGGAGTTTCCTTACCTGCTTAGACTGCAACCATGTTCCAAGGTGGTGAAAAGCAGGAGGGGCTGGCACAGTGCAAAGCGCTCTGGGATCCAGGACCAGATATCTCTCATCTCCTTCACACTGACAATTTCAGACTTGAAGTTCTCAGCATGAACTGCTAAGTGCACATTCTGCCTGAGAAACACAACACAGCCTTTAGAACCAAGCGTGTGACAACAACAAGTTTTGAACTGCTGGGCAGTAACACACAAAGGCAGCTGAACTCTGAAAGACCCTGGTGGATATGGTATGGGTCAAAGCTCCAGCCCAGGGGCTTAGAAGGCTGAGACTTTGTGGAGGTAATCAGCTACAACCTAGTCCTCCAGAGTCAGGGATCTGGCCTTCCTGGAATACCTGGAGCAGTTCCTCTTCCCTCAGAGCCAGAGGACATAATGTAGGGCCAGCTAGGATGGTCATGACCTGAGATCAGATTGTGTTTGCTGCCTGAGACACCCTCCCTGGCACTAGAGTTAAGCACCTAAAGAAACAGCCAACCTCCTAAAGGCTCAGGGAATGCTTTTTCCTCCTTCTGGCATGGAGTTAGGGAATTCCTAACCCCCTCAGAAATCCTAGAGGAATCAGGCTAAGAATTTTAATCCAAGGCAAACATTTGAAGCTCTTGGAAAGGTTCACCTCTTGGAACAACGTTGCTGCCACTGACTTCCACTTCATTAAGAACCAAAGAAGCTCCCAGGCTTGTGGTTACAGACAGAGCCTGGCAACAGGAACCCCGGATGCACTGGAAAGCAAGCCCCCATCAGTGGTACAAATTTAAGAGCTGAAGGTAACAATAATACTAAACATCATCATCATCATCATCATCATCACCCTCCGCCCCCAAGCAGCCTTCAGTTCTCAGGTTAAAAAAGCACAGAGCCTCTGAGCCTGGGGATTAAACAGCGTTAGTGCACCCATGGCTGATGTTACAGCTTTTAAATGCAGCAGTGACAGCCAAGTCCACGGTGGGGGTGACAAAGGGGCTTGCACAAGACACTGAATTGCTGGGCAGGCATTAATTGAAAAGCTTTAGGCAGTCTGCTTTGCATGCAAGGGCTCAGCTGCAAGCATCTGCCAGTTTATGGTGGGGGGTTTCTGACAATGACACATTCCTTTCCTCTTGTTCCTTGGAGCACAGAGTGCTCTCAGTACTGCATATCTGCATGTCTGGAGAGCTGAGCTCGTTTTTTAAGCCACCCAAGCTACACATTTTAGATTTTGCCTGTAGAAGCAAGAAGTCACAGCCTCACAGATTGCATTGGGCTGAAGGGGACTCTCATGGGTGACCTCGACCAAACCCCCTGCACTCAGCAGTGCTGTGCTTCAGAGCAGTGCTGGTTTGGAGACACTAGGAAGGGCTCTGTGAAACGTATTGTCAGCACTTCTGCTGAAGGGACTCCTTGGGCCAGTGAAATCAAAATTCCACTTCAGCATGAGAAAATTCTTTGGTGTGAGAGTGCTGCAGCCCTGGAGGAGGCTGCCCAGAGAGGTTGTGGAGTCTTCTTCTCTGGAGACTTTCAAGACCCACCTGGATGTGTTCCAGTGTGACCTGCCCTGGGTGATGCTGCCTTGACAAGGGGATTGGATTGGATGATCTCCAGAGGTCCCTTCCAACCCCTACCATTCTGTAATTCCTCCATCAAAACAAACCAAGCCACTGCCTTCACTGCTGCAAGTATTAGGAACAAGTTCTGCACCACGAGGGAGGTGGAATGCTCAGGGAGGTGGTTGAGACCCCATCCGTGGAGATATTCAAGGAGAGGGTGGACAGGGCTCTAGGCAACCTGATCTAGTTGAGGGTGTCCCTGCTGACTGCAAGGAGGGTTGGACTGGATGACCTTTGGAGGTCCCTTCCAAGTCAGACCATTCTATGATTCTATTTAATTAGCAAGAAGCTCACATGGACACCTACTGAAGCAAGCTGCAGCTACTAGTGGGGTTGAAAACCTTCAGTGTCATTGACTGGGTCATTATCTGTACAACAAAGCAAGCTGAAGCACAGGAGAGACCAAGCAGCAAAGCATGAGCCAAGACCTAGAACCAGCATCTTCAGAATCTCACTTTAGGGCTGAGAGCATCCAGTTCTGGCTGGTCTGCAGCTAGACTGGTGGCACTACAGAGCAGAGCCTTGGTTTCAGCCCATCAGAAACTAGTTTTTTCTCACGTCTGAGGAAGTAAAAAGCAGCCAGGGCAGTCAACTAGTTTCTTTGAGTGCCTTCTGGAGGAAAGCAATGCTGGTAATTAGGCTGAGTCAGTAGCAAACATCCCAACAGTTTAAAGCTTACTCAAACAAGCAAGTCTCACTTATTTGCACGTTTTTCACTCTACTGTGATCAGTTTGGGCAACTAACAAGAAGTCCTTCTTCCTTAGTCCCTGTGTTCCTTCTCCTGGCCACTCTGAAGTGCTGATTTAAGGGACTTCTTACTCAGATCCCACTTGAGGCCTGTGTTCACAGGATCACAGAATGTTAGAGGTTGGAAGGGACCTCTGGAGGTTTTCAAGTCCAACCACCCTGTCAGAGCAGGGCCCCAGAATCTAGGACAGATTGCACAGGAACACATCTAGACAGGGCTGGAAAGGCTTCAGAGAAGGAGACTCCACAACCTGTCTGGGCAGCCTGTGCCAGGGCTCTGGGACCCTTACAGTCAAGAAGTTCTTCTTTGTGTTGAGGTGGAACTTCCTGTGCTGCAGTTTCCATCCACTGCCCATGTCCTGTCCCAGGGCACAAGTGAGCAGAGGCTGTCCCTGTCCCTTCCTGACCTGTTCAGCTGTGTACAGCTTCTCCTGGCAGGAGGGACATCACCTTTACAAACATATATTACTGATTCAGACTGGAGGTTAGGAAGAAATTCTTTCCAGTGAGGGTGGGAAGACTCTGGAACAGATGACCCAGGGAGGCTGTGGATGCATCCTCATTGGGGGTATTCAAGGCCAGGCTGGATGAGGCCTTGAGCAACCTGGGCTAGTGTGAGGTATCCCTGCCAAGGATGGGAGGTTGCAGCAGACAATCTATGAGGTCCCTTCAAACCTAAGTCATTTGAGGATTCTGATCTGCAACAAGGCCAGAGGACTCTCCAAGGAATGAACTGAACCCCACAGCTCTGTGGCAGTTACCAGGCACAGGGCAGCTATTTCCTTTCCAAGTTTTCTGCTTATCAGCTCTCACAATCCACTGGGCTGTGTTTGGTAAGATTTGCTTTTCAGGCCAGGCCTTGATGAATGACTTCATTAACTGTGAATGCTCCATGGCTGAGTGACTCTGCCCTCGCTGACATGAGGGAGTAGCTCTGAGTCCTTGCCTCTAAAAACTCACTACCTGCTTCAAAGTCAAAGAGATCCCAGTGTGAACACAGACAGGGTACTGCAAAGGATGTGTCAAGTTGGGATCACTCTAGCATAATTCCAACCAGCTGCAGAAAGCAGAACAGAAGTTGAGGACATCTCACATCTGTAGCAGGTATGGCTGTGGGACATGACCTAACACTTCTGACAAGGTGTTACTGGAGAGGTTCAGAATTTTTCTTCTGGTGCACAAAGGACTGGCATCCCACTGTTAACACTGCTCCCTGCCACTCTGGGTTAAGAACTGGCTGATGGCTGGGCACAAAGAGTGGTGGGGAATGCAGTTAGCTCCAGCTGGTGGCCACTCACCAGTGGTGTTCCCCAGGGCTCAGTGCTGGGCCAAATCTCTTTAAAGTCTTCATCAATGATCTGGGTGAAGGGATGGAGGTTGCCCAGGGAGGTGGTGGAGTCCCCATCCCTGAAGACATTCAAGAAAGGTGTGGCTGTGGCACCTGGGGCCACGGTTTAGTGGCCTTGGTGGTGTTGGGTTGCTGGTTGGACTGGGTGTTCTTGGAGGCCTTTTTCGACCCAAACAGTTCTATGACTCTATGAAAACAGAGGCTGTATGGCAGTGCTCTGCTATCCATCTGGGCCCATAGTCCCCATCTAACAGCCCTGCAGGTGCTTGGAGCTAATCCTGCAGCAGTGTTAACCCAGCAGCACCCAGAGGCTGCCCTTGCTGCCCAGCTCCTCCTGTCCCAGCACCAGGCACAGCCTTGGGAAAAACATTCAGCCAAAGACAGAGGGAAGAAGCAAAGCACAGAGACTCAAGTGTTTGACCTACCTTTGGGGAGATGCAACACTGCAAACAGGAGGGGTGCAGTGGGGATGGGAGTGACAGAAGAAGAAGGTGTGAGGAGAAAGACAAAAAAAAAAGACAGAAAAGATCAGTGACTTCCTAGATCCACCACACAGCAACTGAGAGAAGCCTGGAGAGAGACAAACAAAGTTTGATTCCAGTGCCAAGCACCAGAACAACAAACAGACAGACAAGCTAAAAAAATTCATATTTCCATTTTCTTGTTTTAGCTTTTATTTTTGTTTTTGCTATCTGCCTGTTTGGAAAAGAATTCTTCATCTCCCTGTATAGGCCAAGCACAGCTGGGCAGGAGAACTCCCTTACATCCCAAGGAACACTGGAGAAATGCTCATTGCTCCAGCAGTCACTCTGGGATCCAAACTGAGGCATGCCCACAGCTGGGGGACACCCAAAGCATAAATCCAGGCTGGCAGAGGAGCGGCTCAAAAGCAGTGCTGAGGAGAAGGCCTTGGGGTTCCAGATGGTGACAAACTGCCCAGGAGCCAGCACTGCTCACTGGCAGCCCAGAGCCAGCTGTGTGCTGGCTGCAGCCAGAGCAGGGAGAGCAGCAGCACAAGGAAAGGATTCTGCCCCTCTGCTCTGCTCAGACCTCAACTGCAGCACTGCCTCCAGCTCTGGGGCCCCAGCACAAGGACCTGGAGCTGCTGGAGGGGGACCAGAGGAGTATACAAAGGTGATCAGAGGTCTGGAGAACCTCTGCTGTGGGGACAGGCTGGGAGAGTTGAGGCTGTTGAGCCTGGAGAAGGCTCCAGGGAGACCTTAGAGCAGCTTTCCAGTATGTGAAGGGGGCTACAAGAAGGCTGAAGAGGAGCTGTTTCCAAAGGCCTGCAGTGACAGGACGAGGGACAGTGGTTTGAAATTAGAGCATAGCAGATTTACATTGGATGTTAGGAACCAGTTCTGCTCCAAGAGGGTGGTGAGACACTGGAAGAGGTTGTCCAGAGATGTGTTTGAGGGCCCATCTCTGGAGATCTTTAAGGTCAGACTCACAAGGCTCTGGTTGGAGCTGACCCTCCTGACAGCAGGGGAGTTGGACTAGATGACCTTTGGAGGTCCTTTCTAACTCAGACCATTCTATGATTCTATGCTTCTACAATTATAGTTTAGGTCAGGAACCTTCCTCTTCTCTGCCATGGTTCTCTGCAAATCATTGTTTCTAATGGTCGATGGAGCCATCACAAAACAGGCCAACTCCTTCCCATGGTGACTCTACTTTGGACTTTGAGGAGCTTTGCAGCCATGCTAATTTTAAAAGCAACCTGTAAATAAGACTTATTTCTGCCTAGCTCTGGTAAAATATTCCCAGTTTAGCCAAGCATTTCCAGTGAGGCAGTGCTTGCCTACTTGCATTAGAGAAACTGCTGAGCTGGCAGCACTGGGCAGCAGCACATGGACATTTTATAGCAATAACCTCCTGGGCAAGAAGGAATTTGGACATCTGGGTGCATTTCTTCCCAAAAAAATGTTCCAGTGTTTTGGCCAGCTTTGCTATAATTCCTTTTCCTTTAAAAGCAGCTCCTGAAGGCACATTTGGGATACAATACCTGCAATTAATATGGACCTGCAAAAAGTAATTAGAAGTTAATTACTAAGCTGTGGGAAACTGCTTCATTTTTTCTAGTATTCATTTACAGATCCCATTACAAGCCCAGCAACACTTCACTGTACAGAGAGAAACAATCAGCAGAGACACCAGCATCGCCCAGCAGAGCTTCTCCAGCAAGCACCAAGGAGTGACTGGGTCAGTCACTCTGAGCAGAGACACCAGTATGGCCCAGCACATCTTCCATATCTGGCACCCAAGAGTGCCTGCGTCAGTCACACTGAGCAGAGACACCAACATGGCCCAGCACAGCTTCCACATCTGGCACCCAGGACAGGTTGGGTCAGTCATACTGAACACAGACACCAGCATGGCCCAGCAGAGCTTCCCCAGCAGGCACCCAGGATAGGCCGGGTCAGCCATGCTGGGAAAACCCCCGAGGTCGCTCAGCCCCCCTGCAGCAGGAGCCCTACCTCTTCTGTTTCACTGTGATGCCTTTCTGCTGCAGAGCCTTCTCGTTGGCCATCTGCAGCAGCTGGATCTCCTTCCGCGAGAAGAGGCGGATGGCAAAGGCCTTCTCCAGCAGCCTCTCCGGGGACACAGACTTGGCGATGTCCCTGACAAAAGCTCGGATGTCCTGCTGGATGCTGTCAGACTCCAGGGGCTGCCCTGCTCGGACTTTGTGAAAGAACTTGAGGAGTGCCAAGGCAACCCTGTAGAGAACTTTGTACCCCTCCACCAAGAAGACATCGAAGACCCGTGCGATGTAGGCCATGGGCAGCTCCCCGAAGAGCCAGCGCTGCCAGTCAGAGTAGACCTCCAGCACGTCCTCAGACACTGCCACCATCAGCTTGTGCGCTGCCTGGCAGTACTTGTTCACCAGGTCCCCAAAGGTCATGCAGGAGGACTCGAAGGCCAGGAAGGTCTGGTCAATGAGCCGCTTGGAGGGGTCGTTGCAGGCCAGGATGCGGCAGACCTGCTCAAAGCACTCCGCCTCATCCTTGCTGTAGTGCAGCAGCAGGGCGATGATGGAGGGCAGCGCCGGGCAGAAGGAGATGTCAGGGAACTGGTTGGCAACGCAGAGGATGATCTTCCTGACGGCCCCGATGCCCTCGGCGTTCAGGCAGTAGGTGGGCACCAGGCTGTTGTCCACGAACTCGGGCAGCGGCAGGGAGCTGCTGTTGCGCTTGCCCACGATCTTCACCACGATGTCGCGGTAGACGTTGGCGTCCGGCGTCACTGTGCGGCACGGGATGTTGCTGATCAGCTTGTGGTACACTTTGGCTCTCAGAGAGTGGTTCTTGGCCCAGTAGCCCTGGCGGGCCAGCTGCTTCAGCTCCTGGAACTCAGTGCAGGTTAGATCCTTCGCATCCTGGCTCTGGGCACCAGCATCCATTTTGTCCCAATCCACGAAGCGGCTGTACTCATCCATGGTGCCAGGAGAAGCATAGCAGGGCACTGGAGACCTTAGCAGGCATGAAATGGACTCTCAGCTTCTGCAAAACAAAAAAAGAGAGGATTCAGGAACATGCAACCTCCCATTTCCCTCAGGAACAGCCACACTGACTTGTTCCAAGGCCAAAACTTGTCTCTCCGGCACACACTCAAAGAACGTTGCCATTTCCTTCTGTTCTGGCAGTTACTCAGGCTTTGAGCTGGGAGAAGGGAGACCGAGACTGGAGATGAGGAAGAAATTGCCTGTAGTGAAGGTGGGGAGAGACTGGAACAGGTTGCCCAGGGAGGCTATGTATGTCCCCTCCCTGGTGGTGGTTCAAGGCCAGACTGGAAAGAGCCTTGAGCAACCTGGGCTAGTGGGAGGTGTCTCTGTCCATGGCAAGGGGGTTGGAACTGTACGATCTTGAAAGTCCTTTCCAACCCAATCCATTCCATGATTCTACGACTGTGGTACAGGCTGATGTCACCTTAAAACACCTTCATGAAGCTTCTTACTTCTGTAGTTCTGACCTTGCAGAGAAGTCTATGATGGAAGCCCCCTCTAGAGGGCCTGCTGCTACCACCATCGAGAGGTCAGAATATAACACCACTGCCACAGCACCGGGAGCTGAGAGAACAGGTTATGGCCTCTAGCTGCCCAGACCATAAGCTTGCATGATCTGCGAGCTGACTCTGGCCTTAAAGTACAGCTGCATCCCAGCAGGCAGCATGGTTGCACCCACTGCACCCCTGGGCTGCATGCAGAGCAGGGAGAGCAGCAGCAAAAGGAGGGGATTCTGTCCCTCTGCTCTGCTGAGACCACACCTGCAGCACTGCCTCCAGTTCTGGGGTCACCAGCACAAGGACATGGAACTGCTGGAGAGGGGCCAGAGTAGGCCACCAAGATGATCAGAGGATTGGAGAACCTCCCCTGTGGGGACAGGATGGAGGAGTTGGGGGCTGTTGAGCTTGGAGAAGAGAAGGCTCCAGGGAGAGGTTATAGCAACCTTCCAGTACCTGAAGGGGCTACAGGAGAGCTGGAGAGGAACTTTTGGCAAGGGCTGGGAGTGACAGGATGAGGGACAATGGCTTTGAGCTGGGAAAGGGGAGATTGAGAGTGGAGGGAGAAATTGTTTGCCGTGAAGGTGGGGAGGCACTGGAACAGGTTGCCCAGGGAGGTTCACAGAATCACAGAATGTTAGAGGTTGGAGAGGACCTCCAGAGATCGAGTCCAACCCCCTTGCTAAAGCAGGATCATCCAGGGTGGTCTGCACAGGAATGCATCCAGGTGGGGTTTGAAAGACTCCAGAGAAGGAGACTCCACAATTTCTCTGGGCAGCCTGCTCTGGGGCTTTGTCACCCTCACTGTAAAAAAGTTTCTCCTCACACTGAGGTGGAACGCTCTATGTTTAGGTTTGCATCCACTGTTTCTTGTCTTATCACTGCAGACCACCAAAAAGAGAGGTTGTGGATGCCCCCTCCCTGGAGGTGTTGAAGGACAGACTGGATGAGGCCTTGAGCAACCTGGGCTAGTTGGAGGTATCCCCGCTCATGGCAGGAGGTTGGCACTGGATGATCTTCCAAGTGAACCCCTGCTGTGATTCTGTGACTTTGTGCAGCACGTGGGGCTCAGCCAACTTGCTGGAGTCCACGGCTGCCAGAAGGTTTGATTTCAGTTCACAGTCCTGTACCTCCTTGGGCTGATATAAATCTGCTGGCTCTGCAAGCAGGCCTGGCTGCTGACACACTTCAGAGCTCTGGATGCTGCAAGAAAAATGACAGCAAAGCAAATGAGCAATGTCAAGGTTGTCAGAGCATGACCAGCTCTGAACTGTGCTTACAAACCCAACAGAATTGGTGTGCTTCAGAGCAGTGGTGCAGTGCTCCTGCCACTGTGTCAACAGCTCCTGGAAGCTAGCAGGCCCCAAATGGGAGCAGTTAGTGGCCAAAGGGGAAGAGCCCAAGACATCTGAGGGAAACTTCAGGCAGCCTTCATTTCCTCCTCTCACTCCTTCCCAAACTTCCTCCACCACTCCCTCACCCTGGACAAGTCTCTTTCCTTCTGGCAGCCATGTAAAGAGAAATGTTTAACCTTCAGCTGATGTGAAGAGGAGGCAAAAGCTGCCTCACAGTCAGTAGCTAAGGGCTGGGGGGTTGTGGCTGGTTGTGCTCTGCCACAAGGGAGGGAGTGGAACATGAGGAATGATGGAAGGCAGAGGAGGATGGCTGTGGAGGAGTCTGTCAGAAAGTCCCATCACGGAACAGAACTATAGAATTGTTTAGGCTGGAAAAGCCCTCCAAGAGCATCCAGTCCAAGCAGCAACTCAACACCACTGTGCCCACTAAACCATCTCCCCAAGTACCATGGCCACACCTCTTTTGAACACCTCCAGGGATGGGGACTCCACCACCTCCCTGGGCAGTCTTTTCCAGTCCCTGACCATCAGTTCCAACTCCCCACTAATTTCAAGCCATTTCCTCTCCTCCTATCACCTGAGACTAGACAGAAGAGAACAATCCCTACCTGGATCAAACCTCCATTCAGGGAGCTGTAGAGAGCAATAAAGTCTCTCCTCAGCCTCCTCTCCTCCAGACTGAACAACCTCCAGGTTCCCCAGCTAGGGAGGGACCTCTGTAGTGCCAGGACAAGGGGCAATGGCTTTGAGTTAGAAGTGGGGGGATTGAGAGTGGAAGTGAGGAAGAAAATCTTGGCAGTGAAGGTGGGGAGACGTTGGAACAGGCTGTGGAATGGACATTCCGAGGCTGTGGATGTCCCCCTCCCTGGAGGTGTTCAAGGCCAGACTGCACAGGGCCTTGAGCAACCTGGGCTAGTGGGAGGTGTCCCTGCCTGCAGCAGGGGGCAGGAACTGGATGATCTTTAAAGTCCCTTCCAACCCCAACTATTCTGTGATGATGTGAATCAGAGCCAGCATTAATCACTCCACTCAGCACCGGATCGAGCTGAACACAACCACTTCACCTCGTGCAGAGGAGCAATCTGGACAGGCTGATGCCCTCTGGAGCCAGGCACAGCTCGATGGATTGCTTTAACGAGCTTAAATGCAGTTCGATCTCCTGATGGTTTGCCCTGGGCACTCTGCACAGCACAAGCTGAGCTCCAGCAATACCAGTTTGGATAATGCTCTAATACCAGTTTACCACCACCACCAAGGGATCCATCAGCTGCTCCCCACTGGTTTTTAATATCCGAGGGAGCTGCACAGAGCAATGAGGGCTCAGTCTCTTCTTCTCCAGACTGAACAACCCCAGCCTGGATTTGTGCTTGGGACTGTTGCGGCTGAGGTGCAGGATCTTGCACTCAGCCTTGCTGGACTTCATGAGGTTAGCTTGGCCCAACCTTTCCAGCCTGTCCAGGTGCCTCTAGATGGATCCCTTCCCCACAGCATGATGACCCCACCATACAGCTTGGTGTCATCTGCAAACCTGCTGTGGGTGTCTCCATCCCACTCTCCATGTGGCTGATGAAGATGACAAACAGCACTGGTCCCAGTACTTATCCCTGATGAACACCACTTAGACTTCAAGCCACAACTCTGAGTGTCACTATCCAGCCAATTCCTTATCTACTGAGTGCTCCACCCATTAAATCCATGTCTTTCCAATTTAGAGACCAGGAGGTGTGGAGAACTGTGTCAAGTGCTCTGCACAAGTTGAGGGAGGCAACAGAAGCGCTCTTAGACTCGGTGCCTACAGTTGCTTGTGTTGAACACAAGAGTTTTTCTTTCCCTCTTATCCCAACCTCCTCCACAGGAGCAGCTGTAACCATGTTTTCTTTCTCAGGTGTTCAGACTCTCCTTAGGTCCAGCACAGCAGCTGAGAGCATGGATGGGAACACCCAGATTCTTAGGGGCAGAAAACACAATCTGAGGTGTGACCTTCTCTGGTATCTGAGAGCTGTTTGCCAAGAAGCATTTCCCAGACAATGGCAACGTTTTTGGCTCTATTAGCAGAACACCACTCAGCACAGGCCTCTTGAATCTGTTCCACCCACTGCCTGACCAGTTTCACCAGTATCTAATTATACCTCTTCAACAGTTTTGGTGATCCAGCATCACAACAGCAAGTCCAGGAGTCTCCTCCCTGAAGAGTTTTGGTTCCTCCTCTGGGACCTGCCCATTCGCCAAGCTGCTGGGACACTGAGCACCCCAAAATGCAATGGGTGCAGGGCCCCAAACTAAGGCAGCCTGATCACAATGCAACAAGCCCCCAGCTGTCAGCAGCCCACTGGCTGCTGCCTGCCAAGGCTGGCACTGCACTGAGAAAGAGCAGGCAAGCTGCTTCCTGGAGACAACAGAAATTGTCACAAGGCCACATGTGCTGTCCTACAGACAGCCTCAGCACTCTCCAAGCCATGAGCTACACCATAGCATGGAGTTACTGGTTGAGGGGTAATGGCTTCAAACTGGAAGAAGCTGGACTTAGAAGAGACACGAGGAGGAACATTCTTCCCCTTGAGGGTGGTGAGGGACTGGAACAGGTCACCCAAAGAAGCTGTGGAGGCCCTGAGCATGGAAATGTTGAAAGCCAGGTTGGGTAAGGCCTTGAGCAACCTGGTCTAGGGGGAGCTGTCCCTGCCCAGAGGGGTTGGAATGGCTGGATGATCTGTAAGGTCCCTTCCAACCCAAACCCTCCTCCCCCTCTACTCTGCCCTAGTGAGGCCCCACCTGGAATGCTGCATCCAATTCTGTGTTCCCCAGTTCAAGACAGACAGAGATCTACTGGAGAGAGTCCAAGGGAGGGCTACAAGGATGCTGCAGGGACTGGAGCACTGCCTGATGAGGAGAGGCTGAGAGCCATGGGGCTGTATAGTCTGGAGGAGAAGACTGAGAGGGGATCTGATCAGTGTCTATAAATATCTGAGGGCTGGGGGTCAGAAAGGAAGGGACAGGGACAGCTTCTGCTCACTTGTGCCCTGGGATAGGACAAGAGGCAAAAACTGCAGCACAGGAAGTTCCACCTCAACACGAGGAAGAACTTCTTGACTGTAAGGGTCCCAGAGCCCTGGCACATACTACTCAGAGAGGTTGTGGAGTCTTTTTCTCTGAAGCCTTTCCAGCCCTGTCTGGATACGTTCCTGTGCGACTTGTGCTAGATTCTACGGTCCTGCTCTGGCAGGGGGTTGGACTGGAAGATCTCCAGAAGTCCTTTCGAGTCCCTAACATCCTGTAAAGAATCTCAGTGTGAACAGCACAGACACGAGCACCTTCATAGCCTACCCTCGGAAAATTTCAAACAGCTGATCGCACAGCTGGACACCTCCAGCATATGCTCCCACCCCCACACACAACTCCAACCAAGTCAATCATTAATACAGTGCAATTAGTTCTGTCTATTTTTGTATCAGAAAGGTTGTGTGCCTGCCTGGTCAACTGCAAAAAGAATAAGTGGCTAAAGACTAACATTGCTTGGACAAACACCACTACACCCCCCCCACCCCCAGGAAGTCCCACTATAGCCACATGTGTCAGAACATTGCAACTAAACCTCACAAGCAGACCTTTGCAAGACCTTTAAGCTCTCAGATACAGTTCAGGGCTATGCATAGATGAAATAAAACCAGCCATTTTTCCTTTCATGCTCTCTTTGGAGCATTAACATCCATCCACCTGCTTCTGAACACGCATCCATGTAACCCATACAAGCAGCTTTAATGCCCTCACCAACCTAACAGTGCAGGGTGTCTGCTAAAGAGCTACAAGAACAACAAGGGCTAAATTCATGGGCAGTTGCCAGTAATTTGCTAGTCACTGACTGCCCAGCTTCAGCACTGAAGGATCTAAACAAATGCCAGGGCAGCATTATCAGATTGCAATAACCTTGGTGCTGGAGATGGTGAGAGACACGTGCAGCATGGACTGGTTTGCTGTGCTTGCCTGCCCTGAATTTATGAACACGGTGATTTGAGTGCAGGGATAGCTTTTTTTTAGCAGTCCAAGTGAGAAGGCTGATCAGGGGAAGGGCACTCTTTCAAGATTTAAAATGAACAAAAAGAAGCAGCGAAGAGACCCAAAGGAAGAAAACAAAGGTCACAGTAAAAGGAGAGAGCTGGGAAGAGCAGAGGTGAGAGGTCCCCAGACAGCCTCTTAGAAATATTTACCTGGCAGCATTTAATTATTAACAGCAAAAAAAGAGAAGCAGAAAGTTCCCTGCATTCAAACTTCTGCTGCAAGAA
Organism: Tricholaema leucomelas; assembly: GCA_013400475.1. Lineage (NCBI taxonomy): Eukaryota > Metazoa > Chordata > Aves > Piciformes > Lybiidae > Tricholaema lacrymosa > Tricholaema leucomelas. Next base: position 485,051 of record WAAF01001940.1, on the reverse strand, counting down.
CACCTTCAAACTTACAAAGACTAATGACAGCCAAGGCACTCAGCACAAAGATTCCCAACAGCTAATTACTGTGTAATCCTATCCACTGCCATCCTGCATGTGACAAAGGACAGAAGTATCATGTATTGCTTGGTAGCAACAAAGAGCTAACATAAAATGCTGCTGGAGTCCTTGAGTGATCAGTGTTGCTCCTGCAAAAATCATAGAACTGTTGAGGCTGACAGAGACCTTTGAGATCATCAAGTCCTAGAGCTTACTGTTGCTAAACCTCTGCCACTAAACCCCCTCCCTCAGCACCACATCCATGCAGCTTTTAAACATCTCCAGCGATGGGGACTCCAGCACCTCCCTGGACAACCCATTCCAGTCTCTGAGAAGAAACTGTGTTCCAGTGCTGGGTAGAAATTGTTCCTAATATCGCAGAATCACAGAAAACATCTGGCTGGAAGACACATCAAAGCTCATCCAGTCCAACCCTCAACCTAGTACTGCAGGGTCACCATCATATCATGTCCCCAGGCACCAGGGCCACAGGCTGCTTAAACATCTCCAGGGATGGTGACTGCAGCACTGCCCTAGGCAAATCATTCCAGTGTTTGAGAATCCTATAGTGAAGAAATATTTCCTGGCATCCAACCTGAACCTCCCCTGGTGCAGCTTGGAACTATTTCCTCTAGTCCTGTTGACTAGAGACCAAGGAGAAGAGGCTGCCCCCTCCTTGCTCCCAACTGCCTTCCAATCTGAACCTTCCCTGGCACAACCTGACCTTATTTCCTCTTGTCCTGTCACTTGTTGCATGTGAGAAGAGACCAACCCCTACCTGGCTCCAGCCTTCGAGGGAGTTGTAAGTCTTCTGCAACGGTCTGACTGCTAGAGATTGCATAAAGAAGAGAATTCCATCAAGAGGGAATTCCCTTTTCTGGTAATCCAGAGCCCTAGATGCAATCCATGTAATTTCTGTGCTCTGGGTACTCCTGGCTGTTCTGGTAAGTGTGCTGGGATTTCCTGTAAGTCAGAAAAGCTTTCAGATACTGCAGCTTCCTGCAGGATTTCGACACAAGAAATTCAAAGCTTTCAGATACCACAGCTCGTTGCAGAGCCTCCCACACCACCTGCCAGATGCCATCCTTCCTGCTGTCCCTAGACACCTCCTGGGGCTGGAGCCAGCCAAGCAAGCTGCAGCCACTCAGTTGTTCGCTCTGCTGCTCAAGGCCAAAGAGGCTGTGTAACATTTTGGCAAGTTCCAGTGGGCAGCCTAACCCCTGTGCTCAGCTGGGCGCTGTTCTGACCACCTCAACATCCCAACAGCATCATCCACCTAAGGGTGTGCTGTGTGGACACATCCGAGAGCAGTGCCAAGAGAAATCAAATCGACTCCTAACAAAATCAGCTCCTAACACCACGGTAAAACTGTTGTGATAGACATTTCAAACGGCCAAGAACATAGAATCATAGAATGGTTTAGGTTGGAAGGGACCTCAAGGATCATCCAGCTCCAACCCCCCTGCCATAGGCAGGGCCACCTCCCACTAGAATGGGACACAAGCTGCGGGTGAATGTGAGCTGCCCTTTAACTGGAACCAGCTAGCACAAGCGCACAGTAACTGGCAGAGCATCTCCAGTAAGCAGAGGACCCACCCTGGCCCCGGCCCCTTGCACGTTTAGTACCGAGGGCACAGCGTAGCCTCACCCTGCGCTGTGGCGCAAGACACCCCCGGCTCTTTAAACGCCCCCGAAGCCTCCGCGCACAGCAATCACCTAAGAAGCTAAACCCAAAGCCTCCTGAGGCCGACCGGCAAGCGGAGCAGGGGGGACAGCGCCAGCTCCTCCGGTCACCGACAGCTCCCGGAGGGGCCATCGCGAAATCAGCGGCTCGGGGCCGCATCCGGGCCCTCCCCTCCCCCCGGCAGCTCCTCCCCAGACACGTCGGCCCCATGGCCCAGCACTGAGACTCACAGCAGAGCCCCCAAAGAGGGGGCGGCGAAGGCCGGGATCGGGGCAGGACCCCCCCACACCCTGATCCCGCCCGGCTGCTCGTTGAGAAGGCACCGACGCTCGGCACCGAATCCCATCCCTAAGCTGGCCCCGCTGCCGGCGTGGGCGCGCCAACCGCATCCCGCCCTTACCGAAGCCGCCGCCGCGCCACTCAGGCCGCCTCGGGCGGGACCGGGACGCGGAGCGGCGCCAGGCGCATGCGCACGGAGGGGGCTGCCGCGGCGGAACGGGAGCGCGCAGGCGCTGCGCCGCGCGGCGCGGGCACGTGCGCGGAGTCCCGGGGTTGAGGCTCGGCGGCAGCGGGAGAGGGACTGGGGTGGCGGCGGGTAACGGCGGGGCTCGTGGGGTACCGGGGAGCGGTGGGGGGTACCGAGGGGATTTCGGCGTACCGGGGAGCGATGAGGGGTACCGGGGTGGGGAAGTGCCGGGGAGATTTGCGGCGTACCGGGGGTTTTGAGAGGTGCTGGCGGGATTTGCGGGGTACTGGAGGGGTTTGCAGGATAAGGAGGGGATTTGCAGGGTAGCGGAAAGCGATGAGGAGTAACGGCGGGATTTGAGGGGTAGCGGGGGTCGGTGAGGAGTATCGACGGGGTTTGCGGGGTAACGGGGGACTTGCGTGATAACGGGGAGTGGTAAGGGGTAACGGACGGCGAGGGATAACGAGGAGTGGTGAGAAGTAACGGCAGAGTTAGAAGGGTCGGGGGATGGCAGGGGACTGTGGGGTGAGTGGGACAGTGAGGGATTGTGAGAGGTGATGGAGGAGTTTGAAGTGTCGGGGGGTGGTGAGTGGGCTCTGAGGGGTTGAGGGTGCAGTGAGGGCCTGTGAGAGGGCTGAGGGGCTGTGAAAGGTAATGGGCAGTTACCATGGAGGTTTGGGTTAGGGCGCTGAGGGGCTGTGATGGGGAGCAAAGGAGGGTGAAGCGTGGTGGGAGACTGTGAGGAGTCAGGGGAATGAGGAGTACCAGGGACTTTGAGGGGTGATGGGGGCCGGTGAAGGGTCAGAGGGATGGGAGTGATGGGCTGTGAAGGCTGGTAAGGGTCTGTGAGGAGTACCAAGATCTTTGAGAGGTGGTAGTATGATGATGAAGGGTCAGAGGGATGGGCTATGAAGAGGGGAGTGTCTGTGAGGAGTACCAGGGGCTTTGAGGGATGATAGAGGGATGGCAAAGGGTTAGAGGAATGGGGGTGATGAGCTGTGAAGGTTGGTCAGGGTCTGTGAGGAGTACCAAAGTCTTTGAGGGATGATAGAGGGATGGCAAATGGTCAGAGTGATGGGCTGTGAAGGGGGGGAGGGTTTCTGAGGAGTACCAGGGGCTTTGAGGGGTGATAGAGGGATGGCAAAGGGTCAGAGGGATGGGGCTGATGGCCTGTGAAGCGTGGTGGGGGTCTGTGAGCAGTGATGGGGTTGAGGGGTGGCAGTGAGGGCCTGCAGGGTGACTGAGCGGTGCTGAGGGATGTTGATGAGAGGTGGCGCTGGCACTGCAGGCAGCCTTGGGCTTGCAGTTCTTCACTGGAGGCTGTACTGTTCCAGCCTTGCAAAGCCTTCAGGGGAAAAGCTCTGTGCAAACGTCAGACAAGAACACTGAAAGATCCGGATGGTTTTGTGCTCAGTGACAATGTGACTGTTTGTTCAAAAACCCTGAAATGGCCAGGACAGAAATGGGTGCATGTTGAAGATGAAGGTCTTCCATGGTGTTTATTTGACTTGACTTGGCAGCAGTGTTCTGTTTACGACTGGATAAATAACCGCCGCATTAAAGATTATTAACTAGCAATGCTTAAGTGACCAATAAAGTCCTAATCTTTTATATGGTGTTGTAAATGTACACAGCTTGGTAACGCAGGCTCTTGCCAAACAGATAACAAATCCCTTACCCGTAAGGTTTGCAGTCTTAAGAGAAACCACAAAGGGCCACAAGGAGAGTACAGGAGAGGACAATGAAACACAACAGAGGAGCCGTTGCCATTGCAGATGGATTTTAAACGGGGTCTTAGGGTTTGGTTTTGTTCTGTTTTTTGTTATTTACCTGAAAGTTACAGGGCAGTGATCAGGAGCAAGGTAAATACAGCAGCAAGACTTGAAGCTGCTCAACCTGGAGAAGAGGAATCTCCATGGAGACCTCAGAGCAGCCTTCTAGTACCTGAAGGGGCTCCAGGAGAGCTGGGAAGGGACTTTGGACAGGGGCTGGGAGTGACAGGACTAGGGGCAATCGCTTTGAGCTGAAGGGGAGGATTGAGAGTGGAGATCAGGAAGAAATTGCAGTGAGGGTGGGGAGGCCCTGGAGCAGGTTGCCTGGAGAGCTAGTAGATGACCCCTCCCTGGAGGTGTTGAAGGCCAGGTTGAATGAGACTTTGAGTAACCTGGGCTAGCGGGAGGTGTCCCTGCGCATGGCAGGGGAGATGGAACTGGGTGATCTTTAGGGTCCCTTCCAACCCAAACCATTCTGTGAATCTGAACCACACTAAGGACAGACAAATTTGTTAGGGTCATGGAGTGGCAGGCAGTGCTGGCTGTGGGTAGTGCTTCAAAGGGCAGGGTAGCCTCTCTGGTTCAAAGCATGGCTGAGCTCAGCTGGCTGGCAGGACTAAGCAGACCTGTTAATCTGCACTTCTTTGAGGGCTTCTTGTGACTGGCTGGTCCTGCTGTGGAGGTGAAGGCACTCCTGTGGTAGAAGCACATGACAGCCCTTTCCAGAAGCTGAACTGAGAAACCATTGGTTTGGCCAAATACCATCTGGAAAGGCATTTTTTACCTTCTTTTGTGTTTGGTTCTGCAGGGTCCTAGACAGACACTACCTAAAAGGAGGCTGGAGCCAGGTAGGGGTTGGGCAGAATCCAAATGGATTCTGTTCTGCTTAAACCTTGTGGACTGCATGGCCATACAAATCACAGGATCACAAAACAGCAGAGGTTGGAAAGCACCTCTGGAAATCATCGAGTCCAACTTCCTTGTCAAGGCAGGTTCACCTAAAGGAGGTCACAGAGCAACACATACAAGCAGGCCTTGAATGTGTCCCGAGATTGAGACTTCATCACCCCTTTGGGGGCCCTGCTCCTGGTTCCACCACCCTGAAATTTAAGAAGCTCTTCCTCATGTTCAGATGAAACATCTCATGGTCAAGTCTGTCCCCATTGCCCCTTGTCCTGTTGCTGGGCACTTCTGAACAAAGTATGGTCCCATCCTCCTGACACCTACCCTTGAAGGATTGAGCAGCTTTGATGAGATCCCCTCTCATGCTGCTCTTCTCTAGACTGAACAACCCCAATTCTCTCAGCCTTTTCTCCTCACAGAGATGTTCCAGGGCCCTCAGCATCTTTGTAGCCTTGTGCTGTACCCTATCCAGCAAGTCCCTGTCCTTGAACCAGGGATCTCACATCTGGACACGATACTCCAGATGTGTCCTCACCAGGGCAGAGTAGATGGGGAAAGAGAGCCTCGAACCTCCTTTGATCTGCTGGCCCCACTCTTCTTGATGCACCCCAGGATGCCATTTGCCTTCTTGGCCCTCATGAGCCTGCAGTTAGGCTGCTGAACTGTGTGAGGGACAAAGTGCAAACCACACTTAACCAGCTGGCTGATGAAAAACAGAATCATAGGATCATGGACTGGCTTGGGTGGGAAGGCACCTTTAAAGACCATCCAGTCCAATCTTCCTGCAGTTAGCAGGAACATCTACAACCACAGCAGGGTGCTCAGAGCCCCAAAGAACCTGACCTGCAGTGGTGCCAGGGGTGAGGCATCTCACATCTGGGCTGGGAGTCTCATCACTCTTGTGCATAAAAAAAAATCTCTTCCTTCTCTTCAGTCTGAATTCCCTCTCCGTTAGTTCAAACCATCACCCTTTGTCCTGTCACAACAGGCCCTGAACCTCCCCATTCTTCTTCCACCAGGGGAGGTTCAGGCTTGATAGTAGGAAAAATTTCTTCACCAAAAAGGTCACTGGGCACTGGAACAGGCTGCCCCGGGAGCTGGTGGAGTCATCCCTGGAGGTGTTCAAAAGGTTCTTGGATGAGGAGCTTAGGGACGTGGTCTAGCAGGTGTGTACAGGGAGATGTTGGATTTGATGATCCAAGGTCTTTTCCAAAGAAGGTGATGCAATGATTCTTGCTGGTCTGTTTAAGTACTAAAAGCTCACAGTAAGGTCTGCAAACACGTTTGAAAGCAGCTCCTTTTCTTCCTGGAGGAAGATGTTTTCTGCCGAAGCCGAAGCATGCTGAGGCTCCAAATGCTGAACCCTACAGTGGCTCAGACAAAGAGCATGTCCCAGTGATTCCCTGGGCACAGAGAGAGATAAAGGAAGGATCTTAATTTCTAGAGCAGTCAGGCAACAACTTCCCTGAGGTTGGGAGAACTTTCACATAGCATGAAACAAGTAGCTTCACATATACAGTATTTGATGCAACCACTTCTCCTCTGGCTTTGTGTCTTGAAGGTGGCTTCTGTCTGTTCTCTGAAGCCTGATGGTGGGTGAGCAGATGCTGAAGCATAGCATTTTGTTGTGTGGAGATGCTGTGGCCCCTGAGCATTGGTTTCCTGGAGCAGACATTTCTGCAGAGTACATATGCTGTTCATCCTGGGCATTAGAATAGGCTGCCCAGGGAGATGGTGGAGTCATCACTCCTGAAGGCGTTCAAGAAACATGTGGCCATGGCACTTGGGGGCATGGTTTAGTGGCCATGGTGGTGCTGAGTTGAAGGTTGTTCTGGGTGACCTTGGAGGTCCTTTGCAACACAAACAATTCTATGTTTCTATGATGTCTGATCTTCTCTTGGAGCCAGGATGGAGTTATGGCCTAGGTACTGGGTATACTGGAGTTGTTTTGGCAGGGACAATAGAGGGACTAGAAGACTGAACTGAGAAAGGACATGAAAGCAAGAAGAGTAAGGGAAGTCTCAGCAGGTGGGATGGGTTGTCACACTGGAAAGCTGCCCATGTGCGTGGCCGGCAGCCTTAGAGAGGAGGCTAGCACTGGCAGGGCGGGCAGGAGGGCAGAGAATGCCAGGATCCGCGGAAGGGACTTGGGCTAAAACATGAGCCGGGCTGAAGCCGGTGCCACAGCAGCGCTGCTGGAGCAGGGCTGTCGGCATGGCCAGCGGTCAGCCCGGCAAAGTGCGACCTCCTGTGGGGGAAATGGGAATTACCGGGGGAGAGCGAAACGAGTCCTCTCGCCGGTGCCAGCGTCGTGATGGTCACATTTGCCCGGTGCCCTGCGTCACCTCCTCTCCACCTGCAGCAGCTAGACTTGCTTCTGCCCCTCTGGACGAACTGCTGATGTTCCTCCTGGCAGGGAGTGTGAGGCTACAGCCAAAGGAGGGAGAGTGCTGGCGGATGTTTTCATGACGTGCTGTGAGGGCAGCCTTGCATTCCTCTCTGCCTCCCAGAAGTGCTCTGCACGCACCACGTCTTCTGTTTGGCTGGATAGGTTGCAGCCACCTCTTCCTCTTCCTCTTCCCTTTGTCCCTTCTCACTCCCCACTTATGGTGCTTCCTGCCTTCTAGGGGTGCCATGAACACCACCAGGAGGGTTGGGGGGATCCTTTGGGTGTGGGCACGGAGGGAGGCTGTTAGAAGAGAATTGGCAGTCTCTCTTCTAGACGGCTTCAATCTCTCTCCTCCATAAAGGGACCAGGACATAGCTGCATGGTGACATCTGCGGTACACTCAGCATCATGTATTCCAGTGTGAGATGATTGCCTCTTAGCACTCAGCTTTGGTTGCAGGTTCTGCTGTTGCATTTGTTACTTGGTAGGGCCACAAAAACACACAGAATCACAGAATTCTAGGGGTTGAAAGTGACCTCTGGAGATCATTAAGTCCAATCCCCCTGGAAAGCAGGATCACCTAGGGCAGGTCACACAGGAACGCATTCAGGTGGGCCTCAAAAGACTCCAGAAAAGGAGACTCTGCAACCTCTCTGGGCAGCCTCATCCAGAGCTGTCATCCTTAAATTTAAGGAGTTCCTCCTCCTGTCTCGTGTTCAACTTTGTGTCCATTATTGCTTGTCCTGTCACTGGGCACTCCTGAAAAAAGCCTGGTCCCATCCTCCTGACACCCACCCTTGAAGGATTGATCAGCTTTGATGAGATCCCCTCTCAGGCTGCTCTTCTCCAGACTGAACAGCCCCAATTCTCTCAGCCTTTCCTCCTCACAGAGATGTTCCAGGCCCCTCAGCGTCTTCATAGCCCTTTGCTGTACTCTCTCCAGCAAGTCCCTGCCCTTGAATCAGAGATCCCACAGCTGGATGTGATATTCCAGATGTGTCGTCACCAGGGCAGAGCAGAGTGGGAGAAGAACCTCCCCTCATCTGCTGGCCACTCTCTTCTTGATGCACTCCAGGATGCCATTGGCTTTTTTTGGTCACCCTATTGCCCACAGAGATCCCTCTGGCTGTTGGGCACCTTTGGGGCAATCCTGCCTGCTGCTGACTACCTGCAGGAAGAGAGTTCATTGCGGAGAGACCTTGCACGTGGCAGTTTGCCTCCACCCATGGAGTGCCTCCCTGCTGACCTCTTGGGTTTCAGTGAATGGTTTATTTTCCCAGGGCCTTTCCTGAGAAGGTGGTTTGAAGGAGTTTGGTTTACACTCGAGTGCAGGTGTGTTGTTGGTGAGTCACCTACTACAGGTGTAAATGGGCAACTAAATGTTGTTCAATCTATGCCCTATGCTGTCTTGGGTGTCCCTTCCTGCCTCTCCAGTACGCCTCTGCACTAGCCCAAACACAGCACTGCCTCTTCTCAGAGCACTGGATGACGTTCACCAGGGAAAGCAAGGGCTGGTGTTTGGGGCAGGGATCTACTCGTAGTGCTGTGCCTCTGCCTGGGCAGCTGGATCTGCCTCATGGGTGAATTTACCATGGAGCATGATGGAGAGGAAGCCGCATGGGACAAGCAGAGTTCGCTGCAGAGGTGGCTGGACAAGCAAGAGGAAAAACAAGCTGCAATCATCATCATCATCAAAATATAGACTGGCTCAGGTTGGAAGTGGCCCCAGATATCATCTATTACAACCTCTCTGCCATGGGCAGGGATGCCTCTCAGCTAGATTTGACTGCCCAAGGCCTCATCCAGCCTGGCCTTGAACACCTCCATGGAGAGGGCATCCACAACCTCCCTGGGCAACCTGTTCCAGAGTGTCACTACTCTTATACTAAAAAACCTTCTTCCTCAGCTCCAGTCTAACTCTATTCTCTCTCAGCTTCAAACCACTCCCCCTTCTCTTGTCTCCAGACACCCTCAGGAAAAGCCCCTCTGCAGCCTTCCTGTAGGATCCCTTCAAGCACTAGAAGGTAATGCTAAGGTCCCCCTGGAGTATTCTCTCTTCCTGGCTGAATGATTCCAGCTCCCTTAGCCTATTCTTGTAGCAGAAATGCTCCAGTCCCATGGCTTGCCTCTCAGAGGCCTGAGAATAGGCTGAGCCCAGCTGAGTGAAAGATGAGAAAGGGATGTGGTGCTCGGGGGGCTGTGGCTGCAGTGGGTTCCTTGCTGTGCCAGCCAAATGCAGCCTGCCCAGGGGGCTTTGAGCTCAGACGCATGGCACTGGGTGCTCTCGCGCCTGTCTGCGTTCTGCTCTGGGGCCAAGCAGAACCTGTAAGCAGTGCTCCCCAAAGGTGTGAGATGGAGGCAGAGCTGCAGCAGGCTTGGTGGGTGCTCTGCCCCAGGCGTGCTCCTCACAGCCCTTGCACCTGTGCTGCAGGCTGAATCGGCAGCCTGTGCTGTGCCCCTCACCTCTCTGCACACTCTGTTTTCATTAGTGCGAGCTCTTGGGTTCAGGCCTGTGCTTGCTTCCAGCTGAACAAACACTTCCCATCGCGTGTAAAACCCAGCCTGGTGCTAACAGGCATCTCCCCCACCTCCTTCCCTCCCCTCTGCCACCTTTTGTGCAGTTGGCAGGACAAAAAAGTGGGGCTATTACCTAACTTATTATCGGCACGGGACCGTAATTTATGGCATATGCTTGGTAAAGTGCCACGCTGAAAACATTTATGGCCCACTTAGAGTCCTGGGGGGTGGTGGGGAGGGCGATGGCTGCAGTTATTCCACCCCTGCAAAGGGCTGCGTGGCCCAAGCCTTCCTCTGCCTTCTGACAGCAGCGCTGTGGGCGGGCAGGCTCAGCGCTCCTGCCCCATGGATGTCAGGGCAAGTGAGAGAGCAGTGCCCAGGGCAGGGCTGAGCCCCTGTGGTCCTTGGCAAACACACAGTTTTCTCTCCCTTTGGGCATTTATCAAGTTCTCCATCTTAATTGCTTTTGGTTCTGGACAGGCTCACTGCTCAGGACAGGATGTCAGAAGCTGCCTTCCTCATGTTCCTTATAGGTATGGCACCTCGTCCTTCCACCTCAACTCCTGTCTTTTTGTGGAAGGATAAATTCCAGCCTGCAGAAGCTCCCCTATGTGCAGCAGATCAAGCACAGGCACCTAAAGGAAGGCATTGCAGCAAATCAGCTGCTTCCCAGCAGCCAGATTCCTGCCCTTCCTGAAGCAAGCAAGCCCAGCATTTAGTCTGCTGTGTCTTGATTTGACTTGGAAATGTGCTGTGGTGAGAAGGAGACAAATGAATGGTCACTGCCATAGGTGGGCTGCACTTGAAGAGCAATTTAGGGGTCAAGGGGAAGTCACACCTGGCAGCAGTGACTTTTGCAGTGACCGAAGAGAGATTTGTGAGCAATGGGACTTTATCCCCCAGTCACGCCACGTGTGATGTGGAAATGGAGCAGGGAAAAGTGCTTTTGCCACCAGGCTCTTTGCTGGTCACTCAAAAGTGAGTGTTTGCTGTCCAGCTTCTCTCAGGAAATCATCGTCATTCATCCTCTGAAGGTACTTGGATCTTGGCTGTCTGCCCTGGCCAGTTGTGCCCATTCAAGGCACAAGGAAGCAGAGCCTTGTTTAAGCCACTTTGCCAGCTGCAGCAGCACTTTCCCTGTGAAGCTGCTTAGCTGAAGAGTGTTTGCTTGGCTTGCAGTGAGCCAGCTGCTCTGTGCCACCACAGGGAAGGGTCACATGGCACTTTGTCCTCCGTCGGCTTCAGTCTTTGCTACCAGCTGAAGACTCTTAAGAGGCCTCAAGAGGCCAGGTCTTAAAAGCCTTCTGCTTCTACTCTGCCATACGTGCATCCACGTGCTGCTGCTAAAGGAGGTGTTCTGGCTCTGGCTGTGTTGGTGCCTATGGATCCAAGTTAGAGGAAGGGAGACTTGGATTACATGTTAGGAAGAAGTTCTTTACCATGAGGGTGGTGAGACACTGGCACAGGTTGCCCAAGGAGATGGTGGAAGCCCCAGCCCTGGGTGCTTTTAAGGCCAGGCTGGATGTGGCTCTGGGCAGCCTGATCTAGTGGAAAGTGCCCCTGCCCATGGCAGGGAGTTGGAACTAGATGATCCTTGAGAGCCCTTCCAGCCCTGACAATTCTCTGATTCTGTAAGTCCCAGCTGCTCTCTGCTAGTTGCCATCTGAAGGTTCAGCCTCAAACCTCCAGAGCTGGATGACACAAGGTGTCATGCAATGCCCACAATATTAAGCTGATGCCACTTCCAGAGTTCTCACCCTTAGCTGCTCTTATTTCTGGACATCCTGTCTGAAGGGCCTCAAGGCTGAGGTTTTGGTCTGGGAGAATGCCTTGAGCTGGAGTTGCTTCACTCGTGCAGAGTGTGTGTTTTGGATGGCATTTGCTTCCCCTCGCAGGAGCTGCCTTGAAGTTTGCCATCTGCTGCAGCTCTGTCCTGCAAGCTCCATCTGTGCTATGCAGTGGGCAGAGACTGAAGCCCCCCACTCCGTGGGCGAATCAGCTCATTTGTCTTAAGCACTATGGGATGGAGCAGGTCGCTCTGAAGCTGCTTCTGCTTCTTCTCAGTGGAGCTCAAACATCCAGGTGCCAAACTCGAGGAGGTGAAAGCCAACCCTTGTTGTGTGAGGGAGGGATGGTGGGAAGCTCACATCATCTGTGGGGTCTGAGCCACCTTTTGGCCTTAATCTGTTGACTGAGTTCAGGACACTCTGTGCCCAGGTGAGAATCTGCACTCGGATCCTGGAGAGCCCAACTTCCTCAGTGGCTGTGAGGTGGATGGGTGGCGGAGCCAGGGCTGGACCTCTCTGATAGTGGAGAAAGCTGCAGTCTGGAATTGCTGTGGTGCCTTCCTCGGAGTGAACACAGCTTGGCTGATAATGAAACCTCTGCTGAGTGTGAGATTATTCCATGGGAAAAGGGGGGTGGGAGTGGGAATGGCCAAAAATACCTGTCTTAAGAGGGTTCACTGTGTGTGCACCTGATAAAAATCATAACATGGGATCGGTTTTCTTCTCCGCTGGCTCGGCTTTTGGCAGGGTCTGGCAGGCAGGGCACATTTCCTTCTCCCCGGGGTCGTTAAAAAAAGACCATTTCCCCATCTCGAGGGCAGGAGGGAGGTGGGGGTGGAAAGGGGAGCTGAGCCAGGCGGCAGGCGAGCCCTGCCCACGCCACTGTGCGAGCGAGCGGGACCTTGGCGCTCCCACCCCCACCGCTCTCCGCCACGTTAGGCACGTGGGATTGAGGGGGGCTGGATGGGTATGAAAGCAAACACACATCTGGAAGTTCCTCCAGTTAATTGGGCAATTATTCATACCACTCTTGCTGGAAGCAGTCTGCTACCGCCGAGCCAAAACCAACAACAACAGTCCGTGGGAGTACTCCGTGGCCGCCCGGGGCTGGGAGGCATGTGTGGCGAGGTGGGGCTGCCGAGGGCAAGGGGCAGCAGCCAGGCCGTGGACCCGCTCCTGGGCGACTCTGCTCAGCTGCGGAGGTGGCTGGGGAAGCCCCGGAGGCCCTGGATGTGGTGAGACGGCGTGGAAGCGAGCGCTGGCTTCCCAGCGCATGTGGGCCCCAGGTGAGGAGGGGCGAGCGGCTGCTCTGCAGCACCACGAGGACCCAAGTCAACCTGCCTTGGGTTTTATTAGCAGCTTGGCAGGCCCTGGTGTCGCTGAAGGCAGTCCAGGCCCAGCTGTGCTCTGTAACACTTTGCTCCTCGTAAATAGTGGATTTGCTGCCATTTCTGCCCAGCTCCCACCCGACCATGGCTCTGGCAGCCTGTGTCCACCTTTTCCACCTCTTCTCCTTCCTCTTCCTCACATCCCTGGTTCCTCCTTAGTGCAACTGCAGTGTCACTGTGTCCCCATGCCCTGCTGGTCCCTGGTGCCAGTGCCGTGCAGGTGAAGCACTGAGGCCTTGGCTTTGACAGTTCCTTCCCCAGGGCAAGCTGTGAGCTGGCAGCTGAGAGTGCTTTGGTCAGAGCAGCTTGCCCTGATGGCCTCCTTTAGGGAGACCATGTGCAGGGGCACCTGGGACACCACCATCTTTGAAGCGTTTTCTCTCCTCATGTCTAAATCCATCGGGATATGAGGCTGCTTCTGAGGCTGGGCTGAGTTCCCTCTGATTGTGTATCAGTGAGACAGACCACATCTTGAAATGGTTCCCCTGGAAGCATGTCTGACTGCTGTTGGACTGCTCTGCCCTTCCCTCCTCGCTGCCCAAGCTCACAGGAAGCCTTCTCCCTTCCAGCAGAGGATCTGTGCTGGTCAAAAGCATCCCCTTCTTTCAGACTGTGCTTGCCACAAAGAGGTGGGGGATGCCACGTTTAGCCCATCTGCTTCCTGCTTTGCCTGAGAGCATGTCTCTGGCACCGGGAGATTCTGTGGCAGCCTCAGAAGCTCATGCAGTGCTGGGCTCCACCAACATAATTGGAGCCAGCTCCGGCCAAGCCCATCTGGGATGGGGAAGAAAAGTTTGGTTGTTCCCTCTTCCCTTGCCATGTTTCCCCTCTTCCATGAGATGGGTCTTCTCTGAAAATCTGTTGTGTCACTAACTCAAGAACTTCCTCAGTATATGCCCGTGTCCATATATGTCCATGTCTGTCCAGGCACCAGACAGACAGTTTGGCTCCAGGATGGACGTGCGAACGTAAGCAGGGTGTGGTGCCACACCACGCAGCTGTCTAGTGCAGGATCCTCTCCCCAGCATGGCTGGTGAGCACTCAAGGAAAGGGCCTAAAACACTGCCTGCGTGGCATGCGTGTTGCCCTGCCTCTTCTCTGGCAACCCTGGGACGTGCTGAAAGGTTGATCTGAGTGATCAGCTCATGTTTTGCATCTTTGTTTGTCCGCTTTTGAAGTGTTTCAGAAGCAGCAATGGTGCTAACTCGGAACGGCCTGGGGATGGGAAGATCTCTGCGTGAGATTTATCAGCGGTCTTTCAAAGATTGTGAGGACATCTTCACCACCCAAAAAACAGTGGAGAGAGGGCAGCGCAACTCCCAGGTTTTTCAGCAGGGAGTAAAGAGTTGAAATGGTTTATCTGAAATCTCAGTGGGGATCCTGAGCAGAAGGTGGTGTTGAAACCCAGTTACAAAGTCATAGAATCACAGCATGTCAGGGGCTGGAAGGGACCCTGAAAGCTCATCCAGTCCAACCCTCCTGCCAGAGCAGGCTCACCCAGAGCAGATCACACAGGAACGTGTGAGGCAGGTTTTGAATATCTCCCGAGAGGGAGACTTTCCAGCCCTCCTCTTTGATAGTCACCCACAGCGAGCTCTGAGTTAGGATGAGAACTGATCATTGAGGAGCTAATGCAGAAATGAAAGTGAAAGCCTTCCATGCTGTCAAGGTGTCAAAGGAGGCATTGCCCAGGTGGAGAGGCCACCCAGCCCAACTCACTCTGTCTGTGTTGAAGAAATGGCAAGGCTGCTGAGGAGATTACGACGACGGAGTGCTCAGAAAACGAAGACGCATGGCCAGCAGCAAATGAAAGAGGGGAAAAGGAGTGTGCTTGGGACAAGACTCTCCAGTCAGCCAGAAGGGACAGGCTAGAGCTGCCAGCTGTGCCGAAGGGATGGGAAAGGTAGGAGGGTGTGCGGAGCCGGGCACCGAAATGAGCCAGCCCAGATACGAGCACCAAGGGACAGCTCTCGCTCTCACTGAAGGGAATGGACTGACTCCCATTGACGTCAATGAGGCCTGAGCTGGGACCCTTGGAGGAATATATTGAACGCAGACAAATCCAGCAAAGTCAAACCAGATGATGCAGGCCGCTTAGCGCAGTCACAGGGAGCTGGTTGCGAAACCTCCTAATGAGCCACTTCTGTCAAGCAGCCATCTCCAAGCCCAGTAAGCTCCAGCCTAGGAGAGGAACACGGGAGGCTGTGGTCCTGGAGAAGGCAGACCCAAGATGGAAGGCAGATAGGGCGTGGAATGGGTTGTCATTGTGCTTGAAGATAACCTGGTTTGCACGACCTCCTTAGCTACCTTACCATGCCCCAGATGCACTTCCTTGAGGCTCCCTTGCACCACTGATGAAGCTTTTATGAAGCTGGGGGTGCAGACAGAGCGGATGAATTGTGCCAGAGCCGTACATCAGCTAACAGTGGGGGGCATCTGTGTGCACGCCCTTAATCCATGGCACATGCAAGCCAACTGGAGCTAGCCAGCGTGGCAGAGCCGCCCCAGGCTGGCTGCGGTGACCTCATCTGCACATGGCCTGCGCTGCCGACACGCAGCCGCCGCTGGCCGCCTGATGGCCTGTCCCCGGTGCTGCCTTCAGCCGCTGACTCACTGCCCCAAACTCTTCCCTCGTGCTGCTGCCTGGGCCCGTGTTCCAGGTTCCCAAAGCCTGGTTTCCTCTGCGTCAGAGATGGCTGCCACTCTGCCCCAGCCCTTTGTCTGCCTTGGTTTTGGCAGCTCTGCTGCCCTGCTGCATGGAGTCACAACGATCTCTGCTGGGGACAGGTTCTCTTAGTCCCCTTCACAGCCAAGAGGACTCAGACAACCTCACTCCTCATGAGGACCCAGAACACATCACCTCACTCCACAGTGCCCTTCCAGCCCAACAGGCCTTCCTTGGCACCATGACCTGCTCCTCCTCCATCTTTGTTCTCTCCAGTTGCAGCCAGTCAAGACAAGGTGCTGCCCTTAGAGAGCAAGAAAATGTGGAGCATGCTGGTGAGGTCAAAGGGATGATCTGGGCAATATTCACAGATTTGTAGAATCACAGATGGTTTGGGTTGGAAGGGATCTTAAGGATCATCTAGTTCCAGCCCCCTGTGCTGTGGACAGGGACACCTCCTATTAGCCCAGGTTGTTCAAGGTCTCATCCAACTTGGCCTTCAACACCTCCAGGAAGGGGGCATCCACAACCTCCCTGGGCAACCTGTTCCAGGGTCTCCCCACCCTCACTGCAAGCAGTTTCTTCCTCATCTCCAGTCTAAACCTGTCCCCCTCAAGCTCTCTCTGCTACAGTGAAATTTGGAAAAGGTGAAGAAGCTGAAAGGAGAAGCACGAAGAAGTTACCAGTATGGATTAGAAAACTGAAACCAGAATGCTAGATGTTCCTGGGGATGCTCCTGAGGATGTGAGTCTCTGAAAGTGACCTGACATATCCATGACCAAGCCCTAGTTCAGGTAGAGACTTGAGTGAAGCCACTCTTAATCTATACCATGTTGAAGCAGAATCCAGCACTGTAACTCCCATCTTCCCCTGCACCTGGACTTGCATGTCCTAGCTGCAGCAAGAGGGAGGGAACAGACCTCAATCATTTGATCTGCAGCTATAAAGTTCAAAGAAATGCAAAGAAAGTGCTGGGATGGAGACAGGCAGGGGGCATTGTTGCTCTTAAAATGGTTCTGTACTCTGTGTGCAGCTTAGATGTTTTGGGAAGGGTGGAATTTCACCCTGGATTCCCCTTGGATAGACTGGGCTGCAGTTTTCCCTGACTTTTCATCCTAGATCCACAGAAATAGCAGCATCTTGGACACAGACCAGCCTCCTTGATGTAAGAGCAATGCTTCGGGGAGGAGCACAAGAGGACTCCTGAAGAGGCGGTGGAAGCAGGCACAGGCTACTTGTGGTGGGCTTCGAGGCTTTGCCTGAGCTTTCAGGAGTGGAAAGCGAAGCTCAGCAGTGCTGAAGCCAGCAGATGTGAAAGACAGCCATAAGGGCCTCTTCTAAGTATGCCAGCAGCAGAAGGAAGGTGAAGGGGGAGAGCAGAGAACCTAGAAACAAAGGAGATGGCAGAGTACTCAACACGTTCTTGACACTGGGACCAATAATTCCCAGTGTCTTATTAATGGCTTAGAGAACACTCAGGGATCTGGTGGACAATAGAAGATTGGGGGCAAACAGCTGATGCACTGCAGGGCACAACTGCTCTTCAGAGGGTCCTTCAAGAGCCGCTGTCTGGTTTGTGCTGTGCCGTGCATTTCAGGGCTGCTGGCTTTTCTTTGCTGCCTGGGCTTCTTGGTTCCATTTCAAGCAGCCTCCCTCCTCTGAAGAGGCTGGGAGCATCTCAGCTGCCTCATACAGTGCAGAGCTTCCCTTCTCAGAGTGAGCAGCTGAATGGCTCATGTTGGACTGGTTACATGAAAGTTTCATGCTGGTGGGTTCCCCACCATAGCAGCATGGCCAGGAACCAGAGGTAAGCTGCTGTAGCAGCCCAGGACAGTATTGCTGATGACTATGGGCTGTAAGGTGGGCAAGGAGCTGGGAATGAGAGGAGGTGTGGGCTTTGAGGAGCTGCACATTAGCTGGAGCCCCAGATTAGTTCTCCAGCCACAGCCTGGCACAGAGCAAATTGGCACATGGGGAGCATGGTCTGGGAGAAGAGTCCATGCTGTGTGGTGAGGAATGATGCTTCTTGAAGCACACAGGAAAGCAGCAACAAGGATGGTGGCAGCACATCAGCAGAAGCAGTATCAGCCCCTCCTTGCCTGTAGAGCTGCAGAGCAGCAAAGGCAACAATTTGTCTTCTGGGTAGTCTCCAGGACATCCTCCCCTATCAATGCTCCTTCTTCTCCTTGTTCATGGGCATATCATGGAGCAAAGATTCTTAGAGTGGTTTGGGTTGGAAGGAACCTTAAAGATCATCCAGTTCCAACCCCCCTGCCATGGGCAGGGACACCTCCTACCAGCCCAGGTTGCTCAAGGCCTCACTCAGTCTGGCCTTGAACACCTCCAGGGAGGGGACATCCACAGCCTCCCTGGGCAACCTGTTCCAGTGTCTCCCTACCCTCATTGGGAAAAACTACTTTCTAATCTCACTCTCCCCTCTCCCAGCTCAAAGCCATGGTCCCTCATCCCTGGCACTCCCAGCCCTTGTCAAAAGTCTCTCCCCATCTTTCCTGGAGCCCCTCTGGGTACAGGAAGGCTGTTCTAAGGTCTCTCTGGAGCCTTCCCCTAGCTGAGCAACCCCAAGTCTTCCAGCCAGTCCCCACAGGGGAGGTTCTCCAGCCTCTGATCACCTTCATGGCCTCCTCTGGTCCCTCTCCAGCAGCTCCAGGTCCTTCTTGTGCTGTGGGCCCCAGAGCTGGTGGCAGTGCTGCAGGTGAGGTCTGAGCAGAGCAGAGCAGAGGGGCAGAATCCCCTCCCTGTGCTGCTGCTCTCCCTGCTCTGGCTGCAGCCAGCACACAGCTGGCTCTGGGCTGCCAGTGACCAGTGCTGGCTCCTGGGCACTTTGGCACCAACTGACACCCCCAAGGCCTTCTCCTCAGAGATGCTCTCAAGCCACTCCTTGCCCAGCTTGGATTTGTGCTTGGGATTGCCCTGACCCAAGTGCAGGACCTTGTTGAACATCATGAGGCTGGCATGGCCTCACCTCTCCAGCCTGTGCAGGTCCCTCTGGATGGATCCCTTCCCTCCAGCATGTCAATGGGGCCATGAAGCTTGGTGTGGTTGGCAGAATGGCTGCGGGTGCCTCGGCCCCGCTGTCCGTGAAGCACAGTGTCATTATTTGTGAGGCAAGTTTTGCTCTCTCCCCTGTCTCTTTCCAGCAAGCACTGCTCCTCTCCTTGTCCCTCGGCCATCCAGCTCCCTCAGCCCTCTGTGTGGGGATGTTTATTGACACGAGAGCGCACAGCAGGCAGTGCTGCCAAAGTCAATGCGTGCCGAGCCCGTCCGGGGCAGGCTGGGGCTGTCAGCTCTGTGTCTCCCGAGAGATACCAAGGCTGTTTGTTGACTTTGCCCTTGGTCGGTGTTAGATAAACACTGAGTTTGTTTTATTTTTGTGCTTCTTCCTCCGAAGAGCTGGAGCACTCTGGTGGGCGCATCAGTCACTGCCAGCGATTGTTTCCCCTGGATTTTCTGCTGAGTGTTTGGTGAAGCCTGGAGAAAAGACACCACTACCTTAAAACCTGCCTGGAAGGGTGAGAAAAGCAGGGCCCTTTTCTGCTGTCCTGGGGCCACGGCATGATTGATGCTGCCTGGCAATTTGGGGATACTGGTTTCCCAGGACGGGGAGCTGCTTCTTCCCATGAGGCATTGACATTCTTGGGTTCTTCGGTTACTCAGCATTAACTTCTCTGCTTTATGGTGGTGACAGAATCAGTGTAAAGTCAGAGGCAGCAAGTCTGAGCAACCAGCTTGAGGAAGACTCCAGTCCTAGGGCATCTTTTTCCTCTGGCTGATTCTCTAGTGATTCCCACCTTAGCTTCTGTGTGAGGAGGCTGTTTGGGGAAGCTCTGTGTAGTGTTTTCTGGTGTCTGACAGAAGTTGAGCTCTCCCAGCAGCTTTCCACGTGGGCTTGTCCCACACAGTTGGTAGAAGAGAGGATCTTGTGTCACAAATCTTGTCGCAGACCATTAGCTCCTTGACCCCTCTGTCGGATTTGGGTGGAATTGTGGATGAGTTCTCGAGCTGCTGGGGATGGATGAACAAACACAAATGATGTGACTGCTTAAGTTTTGTTTCTACTGGAAACTGGGCTGGAACAGCCAGCTCCAGCATTCCCTGTGGGATAGCTTGTGACCAAAAACATTGCAGAGGTAATGAGGACAATGCTCCCTGGTTCCTGGACAGGATCCTCTCTTGGTGTAAAACAGTTCTGTGCCATTGGAACCAGCTGACAGATGCTGATCTGCAGCAGCTGGCCTGAAACTGCAGACTCTGCTGCTCTGGGCTTACGTAGGACTCTGCTAAAGCATGCACAGGTAACTGGAGGAGAAAAACGGGTTAAAAAATGCTAGATTTTGGTCTCGGGCTTCTGCCAGCAGACAGCCGCCCCACTGAACACAGTGGGGCCACAGAAGTGACATCAGTCATTCTCCCAAGTGCTGGAGTCTGTCAGAGTGAGTCACAGCAGGGCAGGCTGGCTGGAGGCATGTAAGCCCCGGTGGGGTGGGCTTGCTTGAGACAGGTTCTTCCCACTGGACTCCAGCCAGCAGGAGGATGAAGATGGTGAGAGAGATGACCCAAGTAGTTTTTGGTCTGCTTGGCTTTCCTGGCTACCTAGGACTTCTGTTTGTGGCCACAGAATAGAAGTTGGAGGGCAGCCTGTTCCTGCGGCACAGTGCTAGGCTTTTGTTCTTCACTCTGCACCAACGAACCACTTCTGATCTGTGAGATTAGAGTGTGTCCAGCTCCCTTCCAGGCTGCATCCAACTTTGCTTCCCACAGAACCCAGTGAGGCAGAGGGCAGGTCTAACAGCCTGCAGCTGGGCTGAGTGGTGGTTAGCACAAGCAGCATGTTGTGAACCACAAAAGTGGTGAGCAGAGCCGCTGCTCTGGTGTGATTTCAAGGCTCTTTCAGATGAGCAGAAGAGATCAGGAACACCAGGAAACCTGTCCTTGGGAAGATAAACTGAAGGGAACAGAGCCAGTGACAGTTGAGCTGGGAAGGGCAACCACTGAGAGCAGTAGAGGTGTCTCTAGACAGAGAGCTGCAAACATTGCACAGGGCAGCCAGAATAAAGAGAGCCTGAGCAACTGTGCCCAGTGTCCAGGCTGTGACTTCCACTGAGCCTGAAGGAGGAGAGTTGGCACAGCTCCTCAGCACACCATCTCCATGTTCTTGTTGCTCAGCAGATGTCTGCCCAGCACATTGAACTCATGCTGAAGGCAGTGGGTATCACTTCTTGGGACTGTGCGAGTCCAGGACAGCTCAGCTCCTGCTGCATTGACTGACTTTGGCATCAGGAGCAGGAGGGATGACCTTGTTCCCCTTCTGGTGTGGAGCTGTCCTGTGAAGATTCAGGGGTTGGAATGGACCATTGAGGAGCATAGAGTTTAAAACCCTTGCCAAGGCAGGTTCACCTAAAGAAGGCCGCAGAGGAACACAACCAGATGGGTTTTGGATGTCTCCAGAGAGAGAGACTCCACGACCTCTCTGGGCAAGCTCCTCCTCATCTTTAAACAGAAGTTCTTACGTTCAAATTTGTGTTCATCACCCCTTGTCCTGTCACTGGGCACCACTGGAAAAGGACATTTTCCATCCACCTCACGCCCACCCTTGAAGCATTTATAAGCATTGACGAGATCCCCTCTCAGGCTGCTCTTTTCCAGACTAAACAGCCCAAATTCTCTCAGCCTCTCCTCCTCACGAGATGTTCCAAGGCCCTCAGCATCTTTACAGCCCTTTGCTGTACTCTTTCCAATACTTTCCTGTCCTTTTTTTTTTTGCTGGGGAGCCCAGAACTGGACCCAGTATTGCAGATCTGTCCTCACCAGGACAGAGTAGAGGGGCAGAAGAACTTCCCTTGGCCACACTCTTCTTGGTGAATCCCAGGAGCCCATTGGCCTTCTTGGCCACAAGGGCACACTGCTGGCTTGTGGTCATTGTGCTGTCCACCAGGACTCCCAGGTCCTTTCCCCCAGAACTGCTCTTCAACAGATCAGCCCCCAGCCTGTACTTAATCCATGAGGCTATTCTTCTCCAGATGTGGTAGCAAATTCTCCCCAAAGACTTGTGCTGAAAGGTGTCCCTGGGTCCTGCAGCTTAGACACCGTTGCTGTCTCTCTGGACTATCTCATACTCCTCAGTCCTCAGCCCTGAAACCATCAGAGGCAGCAGAGGTGAAGAACTGAAAGATCTTACTTTAGATTACCAAGAATACTCTCTCTGGCTCCTTGTTCTCCATCATGGCTGCTCACACTGCCTGTCTCTATTTCCCAGCTCCATTCCCACCCTCTATAGTCATCCACTGCCCTTCCGCCTTGTCTTTCATACCTCTTCTGTAGCCTCTCTGGTGAATGCCCAGGGAGCAGATATACTGCCAGGGGTGGAGGCTTCTGCTGTCTGTGAGCTGTCTGGTTCCTTGTGCAGTTCCTGGCAGAATTCCCTGCACAGCAGCTCCATGCCCTGTGCTCGTGTGGCTGTCTCTGGAGCCAGCTCAAGATCTTAGCATTCCCTGCAGTTGTCACCACTTGCGGCATCCCTGCAGTCCTGGATGGCAGCAGGCAGCAATGTGCATGGCAGCAATAACATGGTCACTCGTGGGCATCTCAGCAACATCTTGTGGTTGCCTGTGGACATAGAACAGCTTTGTCCTAAAGCCATGGGCTTTTCATGTGGATCTCCCTCATCCCAAGTGCCCCCCAGAGGGTTGGATGAGACCCTCTCAGGGTAAGACTGAGAAGTCTCTGGATGAGACTTCCAGACCCAATCATTCTGTGACTGGGGCCCCCAGTTTTGGAGAGACATGGACCTGCTGGAGTCGATCTGGAGGCAGCCACCAAGATGATCAGAGGGCTGCAGAACCTCTGCTATTGGGACTGGCAACTGGGAGATTTGGGGCTGTTCAGCCTGGAGAAGAGAAGGCTCCAGCAGACCTTAGAGTGGCATTTCAATATCAGAGGGGATTCTACAGGAAGGCAGCGAAGGGACTGTTTAGAAGATCTTGGGGTGACAGGACAAGGGGCAGTGGTTTGAAACTAGAGCAGGGGAACTTGAGATTGAACATCAGGAGGAAGTTCTGCACAATGAGGGTGGGGAGACACTGGAACAGGCTGCCCAGGGATGTGGTTGAGGCCCCATCCCTGGAGACATTCAAGATCAGACTTGATGTGTCCCTGCTGACCACAGTGGGTTGGACAAGATGACCTCTGCGGGTCCCTTCCAACCCAATGCAATCTGTGATTCTATGAAATCGTTCCTCTGCAGGGCAGATGTGCATGTGGAGGGATCTGCAGCTGTGAGGTGATGCTGCCCTGGTGCTACTGGCAGTCTTGAGAGCCAAAGAGGAGAAGTAAAGCCAGTCCTTCCCCAGGAGATGAGCAAAGGGAGTTGGGTTCTCAGGTTTGAGTGGGCAGTGGTGTCCTGTGCCTCTGTGCAGGAGCTGGCCTGTAGACGTGGAATGCTTTGGAAACAAAGACAGCAAAGATGTGTCTAGGGATCGTGGAGCCCAATCTCAAACATCCAAATGTTCTCCTTTGTAATGCTGCTCCTGGGACCTTTGGCTGCTTGAGATGATAGCAGATGCCTCTTATCTCAGCCAGGCAGGCTCAACACACAGGCATTGAACCACTTTTCTGCAGGACCAGCCTGAAAATCTTCTTGGAGGCCATGTGCACACCGGCCTCATGTGGCTGAGTATTACCACATCATAGACTCAGAGAGCAATGGCATGGTTTGGTGGGGGAGTGTGCTAGTTTGAAGCTAGCTAGAGTGTTTTGGGGAGAAGAACTAGATTACAGGCTGTGAGAAGAAAACAATGGTGATGTCTACTTCACTCATAGGCTTGCTGAGATGTATAAGAACAAGAACACAACCATAGATAACAGAGTCACTCTCTGTCTGGGCTTTGGGCTGCATCTCTCTCTAACCTAACCTGCCATCTGCGTGACTAAATCCACCTGCTTCCTAACCCACCAATCTTCCTTGGGCACAAGGCAACGTCTGGGGTAAGGTAGAGAGCTGGGGAGGGGGAGGTGGAAGGGTGTTTGGGAGCCCCTCCTGGGGACTCAGGTTTCTGGGAGGGGAGTTGTGTTTCTGTATTGCCTTTTACCTTGTACATTTCCGTATATAACTGTATGCACTGTGAACCCCTGCTTGTATATTCTGCTAAGCTGTAAACATAAAGCTTCATTCAATTTCCAGAGCCACTGAGTCTAGTCTGGGTGATTTTACAAAGTGTAGGGGGGCAGGTAACACCCAAACCATCACAGGGAGGTACCTTAAAGCTCATCCAGTTCCAACCCCCTGCCATGGGCAGGGACACCTGCCACCAGCCTAGGTTGCTCACGGCCTCATCCAGCCTGACCTTGAACACCTCCAGGGAGGGGACATCCACAGCCTCCCTGGGCAACCTGTGCCAATCTCTCCCTACTCTCACTGCCAAGAATTTCTTTCTCATCTCCAGTCTCAATCTCCTCTCTCCCAGCTCAAAGCCATTGTCTCTCATCCTGTCACTCTTGGCCCTTGTCAGAAGTCCCTCTCCAGCTCTCCTGGAGCCTCTTTAGCTACCGCAAGGCTGCCTGGAGCCTTCTCTTCTCCAGGCTGAACAGCCCCAACTCTCCCAGTCCGTCCCCACAAGGGAGGTTCTCCAGCCCTTTGATCATCTTGGTGGTCTCCTCTGGCCCCTCTCCAGAAGCTCCAGGTCCTTTCTGTGCTGGGGGCACCAGAGCTGGAGGCAATGGTGCAGGTGTGGTCTCAGCAGAGCAGAGCAGTGGGTCAGAATCCCCGCCCTGTGCTGCTGCTCTCCCTGCTCTGGCTGCAGCCCTTTGTAAAATAATTTCTGCAGGATGGTGGGAAGCAGAGATGCTGAAGTAACTCACAGGTATTGTTGGAGGGACCATTACCCCTCTGAAAGCACTGCCCCAGCTGTGGGCTTCAGGCTGTGCTGGACCACAGAAGTTCACAGATGCTCACAGATGCTTCTGTGTGACCATTCAGTGAATTCTGGACAGACTGCAGAGCTGGGAAAAGGGAACCTAATTAGATTCAACAAGGATAAGTGTGGAGTCCTGCATCCAGAGAAGAACAACTCCATGCACCAGTACAGTTTAGGGATTGACCTGCTGGGAAGCAGCTCCATGGAGAAGGAGCTTGAAGTCGTGGTGGACAAGAAGTTATCCATGGCACAGCAATGTGTCCCTGTGGCCAAGAGGTCCTGGGGTGCATTCAGAAGACTGGTGCCAGCTGATTCTCCTTCCCCTCTACTCTGACCCGGTAAGACCACATCTGGAGAATTGTGTCCAGTTCTGGGATCCCCAGTTCAAGAGGGACAGGGAACTGGAGAGTGTCCAAAGGAGGCTATGAGGATGCTGAGGGATCTGGAACATCTGTGTGAGAAGGAAAGGCTGAGAGCCCTGGGGCTGTTTAGTCTGGAGAAGAGAAGGCTGAGAGGGGATCTTATTGATGGTTACAAATATCTGTGGGATGGGTGTCAAGAAGCAGGGGCCAGGCTCTTTTCAGTGGTGCCCTGTGACAGGACAAGCAGTGATGGACACAACCTGGAACCCAGGAAGTTCCACCTCAACATGAGGAGAAACTTCTTTGGTGTGAGGGTGCTGGAGGCCTGGAGCAGGCTGCCCAGAGAGATTGTGGAGTCTCCTTCTGTGGACACTATTTCTAAGACCCACCTGGATGTGTTCCTGTGTGACCTACCCTATGAGGGTCGGACTTAATGGTCCCTGGAGGTCCCTTCCAGCGTGCAGCACTCTATGACTCTATGTAGGCACTGAGCTGCTCAGGGCCAGTGACAAGGGAGGTCGTCACAGACCTGTGCCCACAGCTGGGGACCTACAACCTCTGCAGACCAGTCCTGCTGAGCTGCGTGGACCCTCGGGGCACACCTGGCTGGGGTTGCTTGGAGCAGCCTCAGAGACCCGTACAGAGCAGGATCGGGGCCCCAGGAGGGAGCAGCATCCCGGCCACAGTGCTGCTGGCAGCGCAGCCTGCCAGGGAATTACGGATTAATGTGGGATTGATCTGAGATGAAACACTTTGGATCAGGACCACAACCAAAAATATTTTGAGTCGGATCAAACTGAACCAAACAAATGTGTTTGTTTCCTCCTTTCCCAGCAGACAGGCAGCCTTAAAGGTCACCGAGCTGAGAAGGGCGGCTGGGTACCAGTGGATTTTCCCCTTGGAAAATTGCAGTGACAGAAAATTCCTGACCAGCTTTGCCCCTGGGGCGGGGGAGGGAGTGATTCACCTCTCCTGGTTTTAGGCCCTTTTGTGAGAGGCTGAGACTGGGAGTCCCAGCACAGAGACATTTGGGCATCTCTGGGTGGGAGCTGGCACAGAGGAGACATGGTCAGAAGGGACATGTCCAGTGTCCCGCATGCTGAGTGGAGACTGGGGGGGATCCCGAAGCAGCTCTCTGAACTCTGGCTTTTGAGATGTGGGAGCCTTTCCAGGCCTTGGGGACTGTGTCAACACGGCGTGAAGGTATGCAGGCAGGTTTAGGCAGAGAGGCCCAAGAACAATCAGCCTTATCCCTTTCGACAACTGCTTTGTGTTGTTAGCCAGCATCAGCCACTGACTCAGAGACAGAAATCTGCAGGGACAGGCTTTGTAACCATCCCAGCTGCTGGTCCCCCGTTCTGCCCCGAAAGCGGGGCCCCTGCACTCTGGCCAACAGCCGCATGGGCATGCCGAACCCTGGACCAGGCAGCTGCTGCCCGCTAGCGTCCTTCACTCGGGTCTTGTTGCAGGCAGCCACCAGGCTGGAAAGCTGCTGGCTCCCTACCGAGCGCAGATCCAAAACCGCGGGCTCTCGGCTCCGTGCTGTGCAGTCGCCTCGGTGGCCGCGGACGCCCGAGGTGAGCTCGGCCAGCAGCTTTTCCTGCAGGTGGGAGCAGCCATGGGAGCGAGGCGCTGGCGGCCGGCTCGGAGCGCGGCGGCTGCTGCTGCGCACACGGCCAGCTGCGGCTTCCTGCGGCGCGGCGCTGCGGCGCCTGCGGGACCTCGGCTCTCCCAGGCAGGTGTGAGCAAGGCAGCGGGCCCGGGGCTTCTGCTCCGCGCCCAGGGGTACTGCTGCTGAAGAAGCAAAGCAGAGGCCAGACACATAGAGCAGCAAGCAGTTGCACGCTCCTATGGGAGTCTGGAGAAGAGAAGGCTGAGAGGGAACCGTACCCATGTCTGTAAACATCTGAAGGGTGGGTGTCAGGATGAAGGTGCAGGGCTCTCCTCGGTCGTGCTCAGCAACAGGACAAGGAACAATGGGTACAAGCTGCAACACAAGAAGTTCCACCTCAACATGCACAAGTCCTAAGAGGAGAGGCTGAGGGAGCTGGGATTGTTCAGCCTGGAGAAGAGGAGGCTCAGGGCTGGTCTCATTGCTATCTGCAACTACCTCAAGGGAGGCTGTAGCCAGGTGGGGTTGGTCTCTTTTCCCAGGCAATCAGCAACAGAATGAGGGGATGCAATCTGAAGTTGTGCCAGGGGAGGAATAGGCTGGATGTTAGGAGGAAGTTCTGCACAGAGAGAGTGATTGGCATTGGAATAGGCTGCCCAGGGAGGTGGTGGAGTCGCTGTCCCTGGAGGTGTTCCAGGAAAAGACTGGATGAGGCACTTAGTGCCATGGTCTGGTTGATTGGATGGGACTGGGTGATAGGTTGGATTGGATGATATTGGAGGTCTCTTCCAATCTTGTTGATTCTATGATTCTACGCAGAGAAAATTCTCTCCTGTGAGGGTGGTGGAAGCTTGGAGAGATGGCTAAGAACACATGGCTGTGACCAGCAGGTCACAATTTTCTTGTCCCTGACCACACAGAGCAGTGGAAGTATAAATGAATTGCTGCTCCTGAGAGGTTGGAGGGGAGATTGCAGACTGGGCAGATTTTGCAATGGGTGGGTTTGGAGCTGCAGACTTCTAGAGAAACTTCTTTGGTGTGAGGGTGCTGGAGCCCTGGAGCAGGCTGCCCAGAGAGGTTGTGGAGTCTCCCTCTCTGGAGACTTTCAAAACCCACCTGGATACCTTCCTGTGTGACTTGCCCTGGGTGATCCTGCTCTGACAGATGGGGTTGGACTCAGTATCTGGAGATCTCTTCCAACCTCTACCATGATTCTCCCATGTGCAGGGACAGCCCTGGGTGCTCTCAGCACCCTCTACCGCTACCTCTGCTCCTCTCCAGCTAATGCAGTCTAAACTGAGAACATGCTCTTTAAATTTGGCAAGGTCTCTTGAATCCAAAAAGCACTTCTAAGATGCTCAGATGCATTTGGCAACCGTGGCCTGTTTTTATTAGTAANTGCAGACTTCTAGAGAAACTTCTTTGGTGTGAGGGTGCTGGAGCCCTGGAGCAGGCTGCCCAGAGAGGTTGTGGAGTCTCCCTCTCTGGAGACTTTCAAAACCCACCTGGATACCTTCCTGTGTGACTTGCCCTGGGTGATCCTGCTCTGACAGATGGGGTTGGACTCAGTATCTGGAGATCTCTTCCAACCTCTACCATGATTCTCCCATGTGCAGGGACAGCCCTGGGCGCTCTCAGCACCCTCTACCGCTACCTCTGCTCCTCTCCAGCTAATGCAGTCTAAACTGAGAACATGCTCTTTAAATTTGGCAAGGTCTCTTGAATCCAAAAAGCACTTCTAAGATGCTCAGATGCATTTGGCAACCGTGGCCTGTTTTTATTAGTAAAATGATAGCATATGATATCAAAGTCTGTTTGCATTGCCCTTGCTGAAAGAGATGCCAAATGGGAATCCATTTAGAGGAGCAAACCAAATTTATAAACTTCCTTTTTGCTCTGCCTATAACACTGGTGACAAGCTGGGGCCTTGGAGCTCCTCCCCTTGTCCAGGCCAGGAGCTGGGTGCTGGGTTTGTTGCAGTTCTCAGCAGAGAAGCAGCAGAGGCTGTGCTTCGTAGAATCCTAAAATCGCAGAATGGTCTGGGTTGGAAGGGACAAAGCTCATCCTGTCCAAACCCCCTGCAGTCAGCAGGGACATCCTCAACTACAGCAGGCTACCCAGCGCTCTGTTGAGCCTTGAATATCTCCAGGGATGGGGCTCTGGCAACCTGTTCCAGTGCTCCACCACTCTCATGGTGCAGAACTTATTCCTGACATTCAATCTAAATCTAGTCCTCTCTAGACTGAAGCCATTGTCCCTCATCCTATCCGTACAGGCCTTTGTAAACAGTCTTCTCCATCCTTCTTTTAGCCTCCTTCAGGTAGTGGAAGGTCACTATTAGTTCTCTCTGGAGCCTTCTCTTCTCCAGGCTGGACAACTCCAGCTCCCCCAGCCTGTCTTTGTAGGTGCTTCAACTCCCTGACCATTTTCATCACCCTCTTCTGGACTCTCTCCATCAGGTCCATGTCCTTCCTCTATTGAGGGCTCCAGACATGGGCACAGCCCTGCAGGTGAGGTCTCCCCAGAGCAGAGCAGAGGGGCAGGATCCCCTCTCTCCATCTCTGCCCACACTGCTTTGGATGCAGCCCAGACTGCCATTTGCCTTCTGTGCTGCCAGTGCCCGTTGCTAGCTCCTGTCCAGATTCTCATCCATCATCACCTCCAAGTTCTTCCCCTGCCCACAGCCAGCCAGTGGCTGATGGGCAGAGCTGCCCACTCAGAACAGCCAGCCTGGCCTTGCTTGCAGCCAGCTGGGCAGTGCAGGGGAAGGAAATTCTACCCCAGCATCTTCCTGGAGAAACGGTCTGCTCATGGCTTGCACAGGCACAGGCTGTGTTGAGTGAAAGCCTTGGCTGGGTGGAGGAGGCACTGCAGTGCAACGAGCTGTGAAGGTCTCAGGAGAGGGCAGAGGTCAGTCCTGATGCTGTCACTGATGTAGGGATGGGGATGGACTCCTCCATCCTGCAGTAACCAGACCTTCATGCTTCCAGGATCAAACTGGGTTGCCTGTGGCCCAGCATACCAACCTGCACCCCACATTCCCTCCAGCAGGCATGGATTTGCTGTGTGCTTGGGTGATGAGACACAGAGCAGCACCGGGGTCAGCTTGCTGCTGCCTCAGCACCCAGAAAAGCTGCAGAGGTGGCTGCAGAGCCTCGGGAAGTGATGGGCAGATGTCTTCATCCTCTTCTTCACCTCATTAACAGCAAGGCGTTCCTGCCACCAGCTGACCGCAGAGCCCTCTGTGTGCCCCGCGGGCCCCGCGGCTCCGCTCTCCCGACAGGGGCTTTGCTCACAATGCTGCCAGGCAGGCAGGGAGCTGGGAGGGCTCCAGCTGGCCGCGGGCAGCCCTGTGCCACAGCAGCCCCAGCGGGAGCATCATTCCCACACGAGCCAACGGTCAGAAACCAGAGCTGGGCTCTGCTCCCTCAGCATCTGCACATTGTCATTGTCACTACTGGAGTCCTGCTGCCTTTGAGAACCAGGGCAGAGGAAGGGGAAGGCTGGGGCCATCCCTGTCCTGCACTCCAGGGTGAAATGAAGGGCTTCACCGCCTCACCTTGGCTTCATCATCTCACCTTGGCTTCACCACCTCACGTGGGCTTCACAGCCTCACCTTGGTGTCACCACCTCACTTTGACTTCACCACCTCACCTTGGCTTCACCACCAACCTTCACCACCTGCTGTGGTTGTGCTTATCAGAGCCCAACTCCAGAACTGCAATTGCCCAGCAGATGCTGAGCCAGGGAAGGGGCCAGCACTGACTGCTGCTGCCATGCAGCCTCCAAGCCATGCCTGCACTCAGGAGCTGTGGTGCAGAACTTCAGCCAAGCAACCCCAGAGCCAAAGGACGTTGGCACACTCGTGGATGCTGCCCAGTGTCGCGTCTGGCACCTCCTGGCCAAGGTGCTGCTGTGGTGCGATGGGATGCAGCAGCTTGCTGGGATGAACTGTCACCCTGCAGCTGCTGATGGTGGCAAGACTGGCACTGCTGCCCTTCCCTGGCAATCTCATTATATTGGTTACATGCCTTGGGTTTGCCCAAGATCTGCCCTTTCTCTGCAGGCAGAATAGCAGGCGAGGGGCTCCTCCTCTACCCACAGATGCTGGCTGACTGCCACTGCCCTCGGAGGCCATGGCAAAGTCATGCCACACTTCAGTTACATCAATTAATTTCTGAATACCAGCCTCACTATGGCATGGGGCAGGGCTAGGGGGCCCAGGATCTGGCAGCACAAACGGGCCCTTGTATTGTCCTTCCGTCTCATCAGCTGCCAGGTCCTGCTGGCCTGCCCCCTCTCTCCAAAATGCCTCAGCATCCTCGTGGCCTGCCCCAAGCACTTGGCTGCAGCTCCTCTCCACATGGGATGCCCTGGACCCTTTCTGAGGGCTCTTTATGCCATGAGAAAAATTGCTGGGAGGGTCAAGATCCCAGGGAAATGGGCAGTGTTGTGCCAATCTCTGGGGGCCCACTGGGAGTGCCCTGGTCTGCGGGTGGGGGACACTTCCCAGGATATGAGTGTGACTGGATGGCTCTCGGGGTGCTCCTGTACGGCTGCCCAGGACAGCCAGATGGTCTGCTGACTCCATAGCCCTGTGGGGTGTTGCTTTGCTCCAGCTGACGTCAGCTGCTCTCCCAGTAGCTGGAGAGCTGTCAGCGTGCTGCAGGAGAGCCCAGTGGCTCGGGGGTCTGGGGAGTTCATTTGTCAGCTGGCTCCCACAGCCCTGCTCTCCGTTCCTGTGGGGCTCTCAGATCCTGTCCTGTGCAGGGTCTGGGAGTTCAGGATGTTTAATCTCTCTGAGTCCTGCTGCTTGCTGTGAGATGATAGCATTCCCCCTCCCCAGGGACCTTGCTGAGGATGGGTGTGCCAATGGGATGACGCTTAGGGGTGGGCATTGACTGGGGGCTTAGTGAAGATCAGGAGAAAGGCACCAGGATGCTTGTTTGAGCTCCTGGGTGTGGCATTGGAGCCAGTTTCTTGCAGGGCTTGGGATTTGCCCAGTGCAGCTGTTTGGGTGCTACTCTGCTCTCCACTCCTGTGAGCCCTAGGACCTGTGCCCAGAAACACTGGAGAATACCACTTGGCCCTTGCTCTGCTCCTCTCTTGGTCTGGATTTGTTGCTAAAAGCTGCTTCTCTGGCAGGCTTTGGTGGCTGTGCATCCCCAGGGCCTGCTGCCTGCTCTAGGATAAGCTGGGAGGACCCTCAGCCTTGTGCTACTTTGCACCTGGGAGCCTAAGTGATCTCCCAGCCCTGGAGCCAAGGCCACCCCTTGCTCAGGTCACTTTCCTTTTCTCTGATGACATTTCATCCAGAGATTTGAAGGCTTTCAGCAGCAAGCCAGTGCTGTTCTGGGTGGGCAGAGATGCCTGGGGGTGCTGTGTGGGCAGCAGTGCCAAGAGCATGGCTGCTGGTGGCCTCGCTGCCAGCCTAGAGCCCCTAGCAGAGGCAGCTCCATCCAGTCCATTGTACTTCTGCCTGCAGGAGCAGATCTGGGGAGGGTTTGCTCACCAGAGGGGGCATCCTCTGGCCTTTCCCACTGCCCCCAGTGCTGCTGTCATCCTCCACCTCCGCCCCACCCAGCACTGGGGGTTGCTGGACTCATGTGCTGGAGAATGATTTATGGGTTGGGGAAGGCAAAGGCTCCTTGGTCGGGGTGTGTGTGTGGGGGGTGGTGTTGCATGGAGCTTGAGCAGAGAGAAGAGAGAGAGTGGAAAGGAAAAAGAGAGGGAAATTGAAAGGAAAAAAGGAATAGGAAAAAAGGTGAAAAGTAAAAGGGAAAAAAGGAAAAGAGAAGAGAAGAAATAGAAAAGAGAAAAGGGAAAAGAGGAAAAGAAAAAAGAGAAAAAAACCAATAATTTTAAAAAGAGGAAAAAGGGAAGGGAAGAGATAAGGCAACTGAGGTCAAAGTATTGCATGTAAATAGCTCGGGCCTGTGTGGTGCCATTACCTGGGAGCTCTTCCCAGTAGGACAGTGTCTGCAAGGCTGTCTGGAGGAGAAAGCCAGATTTGACTCCTGCCTTTACATCCAGACTTCCTCCTTCATGGCTTCAAAAATGATCCAAAGGCTGTAACCCCTCTGCTGTGAGGGCAGGTTCAGAGAGCTGGGGTTGTTCAGCTCAGGGGAGACCTTCTTGTGGCCTTTCAGGGCTTAAAGAAAGCTGGGGACAGACTTTTGAGGAAGGGCTGTTGTGCCGGGCCAAGGGATGATGGTTTGAACTCACAGAGGCAGATTCTGAGAGAAAGCAGAGGTGTTTGACACTGAGGATGGTGAGACCCCATTCCAGCTTGCTCAGAAAGGCTGGAGATGCCCTCTTCCTGAACCACTGCAGGTCAGGTCCTCTGGGGTTGGGAGCAATCTGCTCTAGTCTGCAAATGTCCCTGCTGGCTGCAGGGGGTCAGACTAGAGGAGCTGTGAAGGTCTCTTCCAATTCAAACCATTCTGGGATTCTATGATTGTTTTTTTTTGCTGCAGGGTGTTTGCTGTGAGCTGAGGACTAGTGGGATGCTGCTGTCGACTGAGGGCAGTGGGAGCTGTCCTGTCTATGCCTGAGGTGTAAGAGGGACTTCTGCATCACTGTGAGGATCTTCAGCCCTGCTCTTGCTCAGAGCAGTGCTGGGCACCACTGTGCCCATAAAACCACTACAGTCAGTGCTGCTTGGCACCATTCTTGGGCCACTCAGTAGGCTGAGAGGGTAGCTGCCGTGTGATCTGCTCTCCTTCATCTTGCTTGGGCTACTCCAGACACCAAAGGAGTGCTCTGGAGTGAGAAGAGTCCCCAGGCTGCTGCCCCATGAGGCCAATGGTTTGAAACTGGAGCAGAGGAGAATTAGATTTGGCATGAGGAAGAAGTTCTTCAGGGTGAGGGTGATTAAATACTGGAACAGGTTGCATAGAGAGGTGGTTGGGGCCCCATCCCTGGAGACATTCAAGGTTAAACTTGATTGGGCCTTGAGCAACCTGATCTAGTTGGAGATATTCCTGCTGACTGCAGGGGTGTTGGACAAGATGACCTTTCAGGGTCCCTTTTGGCCTGATTCATCTTGCAATTCTATGAGCTTGCAGAGGTGTGAGCCTCCTTGAATGCATGTGGGTGGCCTCTTTGAGCCTGCACACATGTATCTGGAGGGACATCACACACATGTGTCTGGGGGGACATCACACACATGTCTGGAGGGACATCACACACGTATTTGGAGGTACATCACACACACGTGTCTGGAGGGACATCACACAGTTGTCTGGAGGGACATCACACATGTGTCTGGATGGACATCACACAGGTGCCTGAAGGGACATCACATAGGTGTCTGAAGGGACATCACACAGGTGTCTGAAGGGACGTCACACAGGTGCCTGGAGGAACACCGTGTGGGCAAGCATTTCAGTGGGGCTACAGGATCCTACTGAGATGGTTCACAATGGGCAGGATGTGAGCTCCATGTGTGTGTGTAGGTGGGCTGCCCCTGGGGGGCCAGGGCCAAATGGAGCCCCAGGGCCTGAAAGAAGAAAGGAAGATAATTTTTCACCGTTAAAATATTCCCTTCGCAGCAGAGGGTCAGAAAACAAATGGCTCTTCCAAAACAAATGGGGCTCATCGGCCCCAGCGATGCAGAGAGCTGCCAAGAGGCTGCTGGGTGGGAAAAGGCCACACAAACATTGGCTCAATCCCTCTGTCCTCCTGCTGTCTGCAGGGATGCTCCAGCAACATCCCTGCATCTTGCACCCCAAGATGCTGCAAAGCAACGGGGAGCTGCCTGGAGATTGCTCCTCACTAGGGGCTCTCCTGGGTTGCCCTCTCTGGCTCCTCCAGAGCTGTCCTGTTGAGCAGCTGAGGTCCCTGGGAAGATTTCTCCCTCCATAAAGGACTTTCGTTGCCTTTGCTGCAGGGCATGAAGCATTTGGTCACTTGAAAGTAAATGAGAGGGTGCAGGGAATATGGAGCTGGGGTTTCTTGCAGA
Organism: Tricholaema leucomelas; assembly: GCA_013400475.1. Taxonomy (NCBI): domain Eukaryota; kingdom Metazoa; phylum Chordata; class Aves; order Piciformes; family Lybiidae; genus Tricholaema lacrymosa; species Tricholaema leucomelas. The sequence continues at coordinate 450,571 of WAAF01001940.1, read as the reverse complement.
TGCACCCAGACAGTAAGAGGCAGCAGCAGGAGCTGGAAAAAGGGATACTCCCTGGAAATGCAAGGAAAGCCAATGCAGCCATTGTCAGTATGCTCAAACACTGGGGATAGAGGCCTCGAGAGTTGATGGGAATCTGCCCTCAGAGCAGCCTGCTCAGAGCTGGCCTGAGTGGAAGAAGAGCCCTTCATGAGACTCCACCACCTGGCACTGCACTCTGATCTGGGCAGAGAGCCCCTCCTGGAGCTGGGGGTGGCAGGTAGGAGCCTCATGCCCCTCACCCAAGCAGGGCAAGTGAGAACGGACGTGGGAACTAGTGTCACCTCTTCCTTCCCCCGCTGCAGCCGTGGGCCTGGGTGCTGTGTCCTCACATCCCAGCACAGCGAGGGAGTCTGCATCTACTCTTGGCTCCTGTGTCCTGGAGGCCATCCTGCTTCCTCCTACAGCATTTTGCACCACAAAGGCCCCGAGGCACATCTGTCCTTCTGGTGCATTGTCTGCTTCAAACTGAAGCAGTGAAAGAAGCTGGGGCAAGGCAAATGTAGGATCTGCTGGAGAAATGCTTATGGAAAATGAATAAAGCAGCAAAAGGTTGGGAAGAGAGAAGAAGACAGACAGCAACTCCATGAGACCCTCCCCTTGGGAGCAGGAAGTGGGAAACATAAGGAGCCATTTATTTTAAGTAAACTGTAAATATTGGACTGCACCAAATGCATGGAGGAGAAGAAAAGTTGGTCTGAATCCAGAGCTTTCCAAGAGGGTCTCGAGCAAACGTGTAGCTGAGTCTGGCAGCGCCGCCTGTGCGTGTGTGCTGCCGTCCGTGCTGAGCCAGGGCCGCGGCGCTCAGCGCGGCACCAGCCCCCAAATCAAAACCAGAGCACAGGCAGAGGCAAGACAGAAACCCAGCCAAGTCTCCAGGCTGACGATAAGATCGGGGTGAGAGGGCTGAGAGCGAGGAGCAGCCTGCTGAGCCCTCTTTCTGGGGCACGTCCCTCGGAAAACGCCTGTTGTGGATGGTACTGTGCTGCCAGCCATGCTGCCCGGCTCCAGCAGCACCAGTGCAGAGCCACCTGAGCTGGCAGGGGTGTGGGGCTGAGGGATCTGGGCCTTCCCTGGGCAGGGTGCTGCGGGAGCTGCCGATGCTGCCTACATCCTTCTTTAGGACTTCCTGCCAAGACCATGGCATGGGCTGCCAGCTTGGCTCTGGGCTTGTACCACCACTGCTGGTGTCTTCAGATGTTTCGGTGTCCTCAGGTGCCAGCATGCTCCCTGTGAACTTTCATGACCTGGCCTGCAGCCATGTCCTCGTGGGAGCACCGGGATACTCCCAGCTCCATCAGCTGCATCCCTTGGCTCATGTTGGAGAAGCAAGTGCCAAGAACAGTGCCTGGTGGAGGCAGCTGTGCCATGGGCAGGGCAGGGCAGGGCAGGGGGCAGGACAGCCCTGCCAGGGAAAAGTTCGAGCAGATCTGGGCAGAACCCCAAGGCAAGATCTGGGCACAACCCCAAGGCAAGGTGCTGGAGAGTGTGACTGGTGTGAGAGCTCACATCCTGCTCCTGGTGGGAAGGGACCCATCCCAGGGAGATGCCACAAACCCAGCTTCTGTCGCTGCAGACTGGAAAGCTTGGTTAGCAACTCGCTGGCTGCAGGGCTTCAGCCTTCACACAGAATCAGAATCACAGAATGCATCATGCTGGAAGGGACCCTTGGACCCTTGAAGGGTATCTTGTCCACCCCCCCCGCAGGAAACAGGGACACCTCCAACTAGAGCAGGCTGCCCAGGGTCACAGCAAGTCTGACCTTGAATGTCTCCAGGAACAGGCCCTCCACCACATCCCTGGGCAGCCTGTGCCAGTGTCTCACCACCCCTCTTGTCAGGAGCTTCCCCCTGATGTCTAACCAGCAGTTCAGATTCGCAGTGCTAGTAACTCTGTGGTCATACTTGGGCAGCTTTTGGCTGATCTGCACCAGCTTCATCTGGACCAGAGTCCTGCTTTAAGCTCAGGCAGAGACCAGATCTGATGGGCATGAGGTGCTGTCCCTTGTGCTGCTGCCAGGCTCGGTGACAGTTAACACATTGCCCGTGTTGTGTGGCCACTCTTATCATGGCCAGCTGACATGTTTGGCCCTTCCCTCCTCACCGTGTGATGTGCCACCCGGGTCCCGAGGGCCAGCCCAGCTTTCATGTGCTGCCCACCCCAGCACTGCCACTCAGTTTCTGCTGACAAGGGCATCTCTGTCCCTGCTCCCTGCTGGCGCCTGATGCTTAATGGAGCACGGGAGGGGAGAGGGCCAGGCAGAGCTAAAATTGGCCGTGGTGCATCCAGTGCACCCAGTGCCTCCATGTGCCACCACCCCAGCTCCACCAACTCATTGTCCTCGGCCGCTGGCTTGTGGAGCTGTGTATGTGGGCTGCCAAGGGGCTGCTTCCTCCCCACGGGACTGGCCAGTGAAGGAGGTGTGCCAGCGTAGGTGGCAAATGGTGGGCACCTGGTTGACAGGGCTCAGCGGGACCTTGGGCTCCTTGTCCTACTGCACTGGCATCCAACACCTCCCTCACCACCCTGCTGGCTCTGCCCTCCTCTTGCTGAGTCGAGGGTACTGGTGGAGCTGAGCTGGAGCAGACCAAGATAGGGGCTGCCAATGTGCCATGTCAAAGCGTGCCACTGCTCCTTCACACCCCACGCTGCCCACAGGAAGCCACAGAGGGCTCTGGCCTGCAGTGCTGCCCATCTGATCTTCCAGGAGAAGTGCAGGGCTGTGGCACGCTGGGTGCCAGATGTGTCTGCAGGGTTACAAACAAGCCGAGCCACAGATCACTGTGTCACCACCCGCCCCGCTGCCTGCCCCCGGCATTGTCTTACATCTCTGCGGTCACTGTGGTCTCCTCCAGCTGCCATCACTTGTCACCATCAGTCACAGGCGCTACCCTCAGACTTGGCCATTAGGCAGATTAGCCTTAATTGGTACTGCCCGTCATCACTAGTCACTATCTTCATTGTCAGCTTCAACACCACCCAGCGCCTACTTAGCAGGAGCGTGGTGGATCCTCTGGCTCGTGGTGTCTCTGATCCAAGATTAGATATCTGCTCCCCAGGCAGGCTTTTCCAGCACTCCCTAGGTGTTGAGCAGGTTGATCCCTTCTCAGCTTAGAAACCATCAGCTGCTGCTGGTGAGGGGATGCTGCCCTGGTGACAGCAGCCTCAGGCTGTGCCAAGTCCCAGCATGCCCAGGTGAGCTAAGGGATGCTCTTTTGGGTTTCAGGTGGGGACTGCTGAAGGTAGGGCACCATTGCAGGCTAGACTGTCTCCACAATGCCATCCTTCTCCACTCCCACAGGACTTGACCCAGGCTCTTGTCCCCCATGCCTTCCAAAAGGCTGTGCCAAGTCCCAGCATGCCCAGGTGAGCTAAGGGATGCTCTTTTGGGTTTCAGGTGGGGATTGCTGAAGGTAGGGCACCATTGCAGGCCAGGTCCTCTCCACAGTGCCATCCTTCTCCACTCCTACACGATGTGACCCAGGCTCTTGTTCCCCATGCCTTCCAAAAGGTGTCCTGCTCCAAAAGGTGCTGAGCAGGAGCTCAAAGCAGGGCGGGTGCAATGCAGAGGACTTTTTCCTCCCTGGGGTGGCATCACTGCTCTGAGCTGTGCCCTGCCCTCAGCCCCTAGTGCCGGGTGCCAGGTCCCCACCCCAGCCAGCCGCGGTGCTGCCTGCTGTGCTCAGCTGGTCCTGTCAAGGAGGGAGCAGCTGCCACGTGTTTAGGAGAGACCCAGAAAATATCGGGGTGGGTTACTGGGAAGGTCAAACAAACCATTCGTTTTCAGGCAGAATGGTCAGATGTGAGGCTCTCTGTTTAGGAATCACATCCAGATGCTGACGTTAAACATCTGGGCCTCACCTCTGTGTTTTGTCTATGCCCCCCAAAGGCGGTGCAGCCTTTGGAGCCATCTGCAGAGGTTTTATCACCTCATTCATCAGCCGCCCCTCACCTCCGCCCGGGGCTCCCTCATTCCTTCCAATGTGTAGGGAAGGGCTGGCAAGGGCCAGGATTTTGGAGGTCTGCTGCTGGTCGCACGCTGCCTGCCCTCTGCACCCACCTCACAGGCTGCCCTGCAGCTGCCACTGCTGCCTGGGCCGCAGCTGCGTGGGCATTCTGTGCTCATCAGTGTGGGAACTTGTTCTGTGCAACTTTGAATCAGCCCTCTCATGTCCTGGAGAAGATGAGGGCTCTTCATGCTCCGAGCTGGGGAGCTGGTGGAGGGTTTGCACAGCCCCAGGGGAGTGGGACTGGCAGCTGCATGCCCACAGGGTGCCAACCCTTCAGCAGAGGTTTGTGTGCTGGGCGTCTGCTGCCCAGGCAGCTCATATCCTGTTGAGCAACTGGGTTGGCACAAACAAATCTTTCTGCTGGAGGAGGTCCTGGAAATGGAACAAAACTGACAGCGGGGCCACAGCGTGGGGTGGCACAGGGCATGTGGCCAGGGTATGCTGCAGGATGGAGGGTCTGATGCTGGTGGGTGCAGCTTGCTGCTGGTGAGGTGGAACTCAGCAGGCCAATGCCATGAGCAGAAGGAGAACCCAGAGGTTCTGTTGGATGGCTCCAGTGAGCTGTCTGCCATGGTGCTGTAGCTGCCAAGTCCTCTCCATTCAGCAGAGCTCTGCTGTCCCTGTGTGATGGTTTCTAGTGAGGCTTTGGAGCCCACAGCCCCTGTGTTGTATGATCTGCTAAGGCTCAGGCTCCTTGGACGTGTCTGCTGTATCAAGACCTTCTGGCTTGATCATCTGGAACCCTTGCTTGCCAGGGGTGGTCTGGCACATGCAATGGCACAAGGGATGGAATGGATCTTCACAGTGGTGTTTGAATCCTCCCAGGTGTCTCCTTGTCCTTCAGTAGTGCAAGAACCATCACCCTTGGACCGTGGAACCTCTGAATAAGCAGGAACAGTTTTCTCATGGGATTGCAACCCTGTGAGGTGGGATGGGAGTCACCACTGCCCCAGCAAAAGCAAGACTTGGCTCTCACAACTTGGCCAAGCCAACCAACTCAGGCCTGCCTGTGTTGCTCTGGGCCTTATTTTAGACCTGGCTTGCTGCTCTCTCTACTCTTCCAGGAAGACCCTGAGAGCAGGGGGTGCTGGAACCTTCATTTGACTCCAGTTGCCACCCAATTTCCATGCCAACACTGCAGGCCTGACACAACTGCAACAAGGTGTCTGGGGCCCTAAAGCAGGACCTGAATTCCTGGCGTGGGGACAGTCCTGGCTGTCCATGGCCCTCTCACTGGAGAAAGGCAGGGGACATTACATTTGACAGCCTTGTGCCAAGGAACTCACCACCTCTGGAACAGGCTGTCAGGCTGGGTGCTGCAGCCTTCTGGAGGCTGGACACTACGGATCCTTGTGGGAGACCAGGGTTTGGTGAGTGCACCACCAAAATCCTCCTTGGCACCTCGAGATCTTTGAAGTACAACATCTAGTTTGAGTTTGCTGGGTGGCTCTTCTGATTCAGAAGGGACTAAGTGACAAAAAGCATGTCGTGTGTCCTCTGCCTGCAGAGCCTTAGGGCGCTATGGGTACACTGCATGCCTGGGGCAACCTCACACTTAGAATCATAGAATGCTCTGGCTTGGAAGGGACCTCCAAAGGTCATTCACTCCAACCCCCGCTGCGGTCAGCAGCGGCATCCTCCACTAGATCAGGTTTCCCAGAGGCCTGTTGAGCCTCACCTTGAATATCTCCAGGCATGGAGCCTCAACCACCTCCCTGGACAACCTGTTGCAGTGTTCCTGCATCCTCCTGGTGCAGAACTTGTTCCTAATACCCAGTCTAAATCTGCTGTGCTCTAGTGTGCTCTCCACACGGAGACCTTTTTGCCTCATGGAAGCAAAGCACTGGAGTGAGTAGCAGAGTGGATGTCAGAGCTCTAATGCCCAGCAGGACCTCTCCGGCAGTCAGAAGAAGCTTGGTGCTGCTGTCTGGGGCCATGGCCAGGAGCAAGGGTTGCAAACCTGGATGAGAAGTGCAGCTTCATACTCTCTGCTTCCTTGGCTCAAAGTGTCAGGCCCGTAAATATCAAAGAGCTTCCCCTTACTTTGCTTCATTTTTCTTCTGGGAAACTTTGTGAATGTCCTGGCAGTGGCAGCCTTGGAGCACCTTCCCTCTGCAAGTCAGATCCAAGGCAATAAAAGAAAAAATTTGGTTCCTTCCAGCTTTTCCAAGAGGAAGGGAGGCTGACCACGAGCTGAAGTGCCAGAGCCCAGGCATGTTGGCAGCACCTCTGGTCCCAGTTCCTCTCCTTGGGACTGGGAGGTCTCTCGGCTCTGGCACCCTGAACATGAGCCCCTTGTCTGTCATCCCCCATGGCTGACTCTGTGCAAGTGGCTCTGCTCAGGATGTGTCAGCTGTGGGTAAGCCAAGGTGACCTTGGTGTGGCCTGTTCTGCAGAGGGCTTCAGCCATGCTTTGCTTTGCTTTGGTCTTATGAACCCTTTTTTCCCCTATGAGACTTCAGCCCCAGCTGTACCTGGAGGTGCATTGCAGTCACACTGTTGATGTGGCTGTTGCTTGCTTTCCTCAGTGGGATGCTAGAGGCAGAACTCAGCACAACAGATTGAGCAGCAGCCCCAGCTCCATCCACCAGCCCCTGCCCAACAGTGGGAGCCCTAGACCTGGGACAATCATAGGATCATAGAACCACAGAAGTGTTTGGGTTGGAAAAGCCCTCCAAGACTACCAAGTCCAACCATCAACCCAGCACCTCTGTGGCTACTAAACCCTGTTGCCAAGTGCCATGGCCACACATTTCTTGAACACCTCCAGGGGTGGTGAATCCACCACTTCCCTGGGCATCTTGTGCCAGTTCCTGACCACTCTGGCAGCAAAGAAATTGTTCCTAATGTCCAACCTAAACCCCTCATGGCACAGTTTGAGGACATTTTCTCTCCTTCTATTACCTGATACCTGGGAAAAGAGACCAACCCCACCTCACTCCAACTGCCTTTCAGGGAGCTGTAGAGAGCAGCTCCTCTTCTCCAGGCTAAACAACCCAGGTGCCTCAGCTGCTCCTCCCCAGCCTTGTTCTCCAGACCCTTCACCACTTGGTTGTCCTTCTCTGGGCCTGCTCCAGCCCCTCAACATCCTTCTTAGAGTGAGGGCCCCAAAGCTGAACCCAAGATTTGAGGTGCAGTGCAGGGCCTGGCTACATGGAGCAGTGAGGTGGCCACAGAGGTAGCCATGCAGGGCCATCCCTACTCTGCTGCTGGCATTCCCAGCATGAGAGGGTCTGGGAGACTGTGCCCTGACATCATGTTTCTGGCCTCACGTTCAGGCAGGCCACGCAGAGACATTTGGAGCTGATTAATTAGCAGAAAGGAAACATGTCCAGAAATCAGGAACAGCTGCCAGTGGAGGTGGAGAGATGCAGTTAGTTTATTGCAAGGGCCAGAGGCAGTGAGCAGTGGCCTGTGAGGGTTCTGGGGACTCATTGCAGCTAATTGCCACGTGACAAACCCTTCTCATCTCCACATGTAGCCCCCATGGGATGGGGATGGCTTTGTGAAGAGCTGCATTGCCTCAGCTGCAGGTTTTGTTCAGTGCCAGCCACCAGATGGGCTGGTTTAGTGGAATCATGGAATGGTTTGGGTTGGAGAAGCCCTACAAGGTATCCAGGCCAACCAGCAACCCGGCACCACCATGGTCATCAAACACCATCCCCAAGTGTCATGGCCACACACTTCCTGGACACCTCCTCTCCTCTCCTCTCCTCTCCTCTCCTCTCCTCTCCTCTCCTCTCCTCTCCTCTCCTCTCCTCTCCTCTCCTCTCCTCTCCTCTCCTCTCCCTCTCCCTCTCCAGGACCTAGACTCCCATGCTGGGATTTGGGTTGCACAACAGCAACCTGGGATGCAGTTGGTGATGTGGCAGGTTTCGTGTCAAGCTGCCTTCCAAGCAAACCATTCTGGTTCAGCTAAAAGAGGCTGAGGCTTGGCCTTTGGGAGAAGTCCAGTACTTCTTGCAGGGCAATCACTACTTCTGCAGCTGCTGTGTTCTCCACCAGAAAACTGCTGACAAGCAATGCTGCAGGCAAAGCAGTCTGGGAGGAATGAGAAGAGCAAAATGTCCTGAAAGTGGGCAGAGGCTGTGCCAGCTGTGGGCACCTCTGCCCACTGAAGGAGTTACTGGGAAGGACCACTTGAAGGCTGCTAATGGAGGTAACTGCTGCCCAGGATGGAGCAGCTTTCTCCAACCCAGCTCCCCACTGCAGAGAAGATGTTTAGAAGTGAGTGTCTATGGTTGAGTCTCTTATTGGTGAGAAGAACAGATGTCCCTGCTCTTCAGTTCACATGTGAGATCTCACCAGGGACCACCCCTGAAGCTCTCCATCCACACAAGACAGTGAGCTGCCAAGCTGGGAGGGTGCATGGAGGGACAGGTGGGCAGTTGGGAGGGCACCCTGGCCAGTTCTGGCTGTTTCTTTCATCAGCAGTGCCTGCTGTGACCTGGCTACTTCCTGGCTCAAAGCTACTTGGCACCCTGCTTATGGCTCATCACAACTCCTTTCCCAGAGATTTTGGCCAAGGAAGCTCTTGGCAAGGGAGGGGACAGTCTCCCCAGTTTGGGGTTTGAGCACCCAGAAGGGTGGGGATGCCTGATCCTGGGGACAAAATGAAGGATGCTTGGATGTTGGTCCTTGTAGGATCATGCAAGTGATGCCTGTATGGGGCTGGGATGGTAGCATGGGATCTGGGTGACACTGGGACACTGGTGCCCTGGAGTGGGGGTTGCTGTGCATGAGCTGGAATGGGGACTCTGCAGGTGGAGGAGAGTCAAACAGTGCTCAGGGATGGGAGAGGCAGGGGGAGACAGCCCCATTGCAAAGCCAAGGGGTCTTCAGTGGTGCCCTCCTCAGCCCCATGGCCTCCTGCTGTGTTGGGGTGGTCTGTGCCTGGCAGAGGTGAGGACTAGGTGAGTTTTAAGGTCAGGTCCGGGCACAACTTCGTCTCTGGGGCAGGGTAGGGGTGAAGTGTGGCTGCTCTGCAACTGCAGTTTCCAGCTGCTGTGGAAAAAAACCCAGCCATGAGTGAGAGGGCTGGGAAAGCAGAAGGTGAAGGCCCAGATGGGTGTTTATGAGCAGTATTTGCAGTTTGACAGCTTTGGAGCCCACGATGCTGTGGGCTGGTGGCTCTCTGCTAGAGCCTCTGCTGGCTCTCTGCTGGAGCCTCTGCTGGCACCTCTGCTGGCTCCCTGATGCAGCTGAGGTGGGAAGGTGTCAGCATGGGTTGCCTGGGTGTGTCCACAAGGACTCAGTAATGGCTTGGCAGGTTTTGCACCAGCCTCTGGTCCTACAAGCTGGTCAAGAAGCTACCACTTGGCTGGCCTAGATCTTGGATCAAACCAGCTCCTCTCTGGGTGATGGTAGGAGGTCACTCACTTCAGAACAGTTCCTTTTCTGGCAGCCAGGAATCCAGCAGGAGGTAAATTCCTGCAGAAGTGGCTGAGCTGATCTTTGCTGTGTGTGGCACCACCCTGCTGAGCTCAGAGCTTTCCTCTCTTCCTGCCTGGAGAGCTGCTGTGAGCTGAACAGGAATGCTCTGGCCGTGGAGCTGTGAACTGAATGGGTGCTCTGGTTCATGGAGGCATTGCTCCCTCCCTGGAGGTGCTGAAGGCCAGTTTGAATGAGGCCTTGAGTGACCTGGTTTAATGGAAGTTGTCCCTGCCCGTGGTGCAGGGGGGTTGGAACCGGCTGATCTTTAAGATCCCTTCCAACCTAAGCCATGCTGCGACTCTCTGATGCTTCCCTCTGCAAGCCAACGTTGAGCACAGAGTACAACATTTCATCACACTGCCAGCCCCACACAGCTCTTGCTCCTTTTTTTTGGAGCAGGACTCAGCTGCCTCCATCGCAGCTGCTCTGGGGACAGAGTCGGCCTCCAGCCTGCCGTGGTGGTGGCAGAGGTGGTGACAAGGAGGGGGTCTTTTCTCTCAGCAGACTGCCACTTCTAAGGCCATCTTCCTCAGGCGGGCTGGCTTTGAAGGAAAGCCCCCAAGTATGCGTTTCATTAAGATTTAATAAAGCAGCTGCCTGCTCCTGAAGCACAAAATGATTATTAGAGCCTTTATTGAGGATTAATAGCTATGTAATCAGCACGTATCTGGTTCCTACAGGCAGCTATTACATAGCTCCTAAACCTCAGTGAATATGTTTCTAATTGGCCTTTAAGAACATGCTGGTGCTTTATTAAACCCTAATTAAAGGCACATTGGGTGAAGGCCACTCAGAAGTGGTTATTGCAAGCTACTTGTCAGTACCTAATATGTGCAACCTAATGGGCGTTCAGCTTATTTGCTCTGTTAATTATTAGATTTGATGACCTTTGTTCGGGCTTTGTTTGGGTAATTTGGGTCGCACATGGTGGTTGCTGCACTGCTCAAAGCTGCTGCTCTACCAGGCAAGGACTGGCACTGGGCTCACCCAGCAGAGCAGGATGGGAGAGGACCTTCCTGGATCCTTGCACTGAGCTGCAGCTGTGCCGTCCCATCCCTGCAGGAAAGCACAGCTTCAGGATGTTTAGAGGAGAAGGCCTTGGGGGTGTCAGTTGGTGCCAAGCTCCCCAGGAGGCAGCACTGGTTGCTGGCAGTCCAGAGCCAGCTGTGTGCTGGCTGCAGCCAGATCAGGGAGAGCAGCAGCACAGGGAGGGGATTCTGCCCCTCTGCTCTGTCCTGCTGAGACCTCACCTGCAGCATTGCCTCCAGCTGTGGGGCTCCCAGCACAAGAAGGACCTGGAGCTGCTGCAGAAACTCCAGAGGAGGCCACGAAGGCTGGAGAACCTCCCCTATGGGGACAGGCTGGGAGAGTTGGGGCTGTTCAGCCTGGAGAAGGCTTAAGGGAGACCTTAAAGCAGACTTCCAGCACCTGAAGGGGCTCCAGGAGAGCTGGGAATAGACTTTGGGCAAGGAGTAAGAGTGCCAGGCTGAGGGACAATGGCTTTGAGCTGGCAGAGAGCAGACTGAGAGTGGAGATGAGAAAGAAATTTTTCCCAGTGAGGGTAAGGAGAGACTGGCACAGGTTGCCCAGGGAGGTTGTGGATGCGCCCTCCCTGGAGGCATTCAAAGCCAGGTTGGATGGGACCTTGAGCACCCTGAGCTGATGGGAGGTGTCCCTGCTTATGGCAGGGAGGTTGGAACTAGATGATCTTGACGATTCCTTCCAATCAAACCATTCTATGAATCTTTGCTCCCTATTGCCCTCTTTCCCCCTGGCAATGCTGGCACATCTCCATTCAGCAGAGCCAGGACAAGCCATTCCCAGAGCCAGGGCAAGCCACTCCCGGTGCAGGCAAAAGGGGAAAACGTTGCTTTGTTTGAATTTGCTGCTGCATTGTGGTGAGGCACAGAGGAAATGGCAAAATCCAGGGGAGGCAGAGTGGAGCAAAAAGGCTTCTCTGTCCAATGTGAGCTAAGTGAGGCTTTTGGTGTTTGTTTTTGTTTGGTATGGTTTGGTTGTTTGTTTGGGTTTTGTGTCTGTTTGTTTGGTTTTGCTTTATTTGTTTGTTTCGGGGGAGAAAGAAAGTCATTTTCTATTCTGGAGAAACCTCCTTCTTTGGAGACTGTCAAAGCCTACCTGGTTATGTTCCTGTGTGTCTTTCTCTAGGTGAACCTGCCTTGGCAGGGAGGGTTGGACTTGAGGATCACCAGAGATTCCCGTCCAACCACTATCACACCTGATTCTGTGATTGCTGAGGAGTTTCAGAACTCCCCAGAGCTGCTAGATGAGGGCTGGTACCAGCAGCACCTGCTCCTCATCCTTTACCCTGCTTCCCAGAATCACAGAATTAACCAGCTTGGAAAAGACCTCTGAGATCACCGAGTCCAACCTATCACCTAACCCTTCTAATTAGCTAACCCATGGCACTAAGTGCCTCATCCAGCCTCCTTTAAACACCTCCAGGGATGGGGACTCCACCACCTCCCCAGGCAGCCCATTCCAATGCCAATCACTCTTTGCTGTGAAGAGCTTCTTCCTAACATCCAGCCTGAACCTGCCCTGGCACAGCTTGAGGCTGTGTCCTCTTGTCCTGTCACTGAGTGCCTGGCAGAAGAGCCCAACCCCACCTAGCTACAGCCTCCTTTCAGGTAGCTGTAGAGAGCAATGAGCTCTGCCCTGAGCCTCCTCTTCTGCAGGCTGCACACCTGCCAGCCACATTAGTCCTGATGCAGGCCAGGATGCCATTGGCCTTTTTGCCACCTGGGCACACTGCTGGCTCATGTTCAGTTGCCTGTTGACCAGTTGCCCCAGGTCCCTCTCTGCCTGGCTGCTCTCCAGCCACTCTGTCCCCAGCCTGTAGCACTACATGGGGTCAAAGTGGCCAAAGTGGTCTTGTCTCGCTCTCTAGTGAGTCTGAGAACCATGTCCAGGGTTCAGGTGACTCCACTGGCTTGACTGGGCAGCTCTGTCGGGTTGTGTGAGGGCATCAGCTGCTTGGTGCCACATCTCAGTGGGCACGTCTGGCTCTAGGGTGGGTGGAGGAGGGCTCAGAGGGAAACCAGGTCATTCTGGGACCTCCTCTAGGTCATCCTAGGACCTGCTTCAGCTGCCAAACTGGAGAGCTGACACTGCTATCAGCAGATAGCCAAACTAGAGAGCTGATACTGCCCTTTGCCCACATTGGGGTGTCTCATGTGCTGCCTGCTCTGCCATCCTCCATCCACGCTCCAGCATCTTGCACAGGGCTAAGCTCAGCTCCTGCCCTAGCTGGGGAGTGAGCTCAGCTCTGGCCTTGGGGCCTGGCCTTGGTACAAATCCTGCCCCTTGACAGCCACCTCAGGATCCTCAGCTCTCTGCCTCTCCATCCTGTGATCACTGGATGAATGCAGATGCTCTGCACCTCACCTGAACTTCACCTCCAGCTTCAACCACACCCAAGTCAAACTTGCTAATGCATGAAAACCTTTGGTCAGCATCTCCTCCTCCTTCCTCCCCACTCTATTTTTGAAATATTGCAGCCTTTGTACTTTCTGCATCCCTGCTGGAAGCAAAGGTGCCAAAATCCTCCACAAAAGGCTGTTCTTGCAGCCTTTCCCAGACCTTCCCCCGCTAGGAAGCGCCGGAAACCGTGGGAGCAAAGCTGCTCGCTGGAGAGCCTCGGCCCAGGTTTTGCAGACCCTGGAGATCTGGAGAAGCTTGAACTTCCCCAGGCGTGGACCTCTCTCCAAAGCCAACAGGAACTCGGAAACTTTGGGGCCTCTTTGGTTCAGCTTCTCTCTAGATGCTGAGTCTTTAAGCTCCACCGTTGCGTTCTGTCGCTGCGCTGCGTCAGTGTGCTCTTATTTTTCTAATTAGGGTCGCAAATTCCTCCTCAGAGCTGCCTGCAGGCCAAGGTTTGTCGTGCTTGACTTCAGGACAAATCACAGAGCTTTCTGGGCTTGGAGCTGGATCTCCTCTCTCTCCTTCAGAGCCAGAAGAGAAAGAAAAGGATCCAGACCTTGGGGCAGCTGTCCCAGGAAGAGTTCCCCCTTCTCTGCAGTGAAAGGTGGAGAGCCAGAAGCTGTGAAGGGCTTTAAGTGGGGCTGCCAAGCCAAAGAGGATCTCTTCCTCTTCTGCCTGGGGATGGAGATTGCTGTCCTCTGCACAGCCAGTTCAGTTTGAAGCTGAAGAAGAGCAGCAAGCCACTGTTTGTTCGTTTAACGTCTCCCAGAGGCTTCGCTGCTGGCTGATTTATTCCAATAGGCTTCCCCTTCTTCCAGCTCTGGCTTGCTTTTCTTTGCCTTCCTAGAAAATGCAATGGAAAGAAGGAAATTCCCTTTCCTGTGGGAAAAGCACTTGGCTGCTCGCTTGCCCTGGGCTGGGGGAGAGGAAAGAATTCACAGAAAAGTTAAAATTGAGGAATTTTCATTTTGGAATTTCCCTGGAAATAAGTAATAATGTAAAAAAAAAGTGAGTGTTTGCAAGCCCTGCTGGCCACAGCTTCCCTTTGTCCCATTCACAGCAACGCAGAGAGATCTTGCTGACTGGACCCTGGCTTGGTTTGCTCCTGCTCTGCTGGCGGTGTGGGAGCAAGCCCTGACTCAGGGCATCTCCAGCTGGGCAGATGGGACATGAGGCAGCGAGGCCCAAGCACCCTGCTGCTGTCCTGGGACTGCCTCTTCAGCCTGGTGAGGGACAGATATGGTCTGTGGGGACTTCTGACCTCTGGCAAAGGTGTGGGTTGAGCACTCAGACATGTCCTCAGCTGCACCAGCAAGGTCTGCCTGAGCTGTCACTGTGGACAGAGGAGTGAGGCACCATCCTGGGTCTCCCCATTGCCTCCACGCCATTGGTGACTTAGAGATTCACAGAATGCATTGGGCTGGAAGGGACCCTCCAAAGTCATCTTGTCCAACTCTCCTGCAGGTGGCAGGGACACCTCCAACTAAATCAGGTTGCTCAGGGCCCCATCAAGTTTGAGCTTGAGTGTCTCCAGGGATGGGCAGCGTGTTCCAGTGTCTCACTACCCTGACTGCACAGAGCTTCCCCCTGAGCTCCAGCCGCAATCTCCCCTGCTCCAGTTCCAAACCATTGCTGCTCATCCTACCATCACACCACCTTCTGAACAGTCCCTCCCTAAGCCCATGGCTGGGTTCTGCTCAGCTCTTCCTGCTCATGTCTGCATGCCTGTGATAGCTGAGGGCTTCAGCAGTGCCCTCCAGAGCTCTCGGGGCAGTGGCAGGGACACTGGCTGGTACCCGTGTGCTGATACACTGTGCGACACTGGCAGCCCTGGCAGCACACCAGGTGTTGTCACTGGAGATAGGAAGTGGTGGAGTTGTCCAGTGTTTGGAGCTGGCTCCTGGGGGGATAGTTTAGTGTCAGCCCTTCAGTGCTGAGTTCAGAATTGGACTGGATGATCTCAGAGGTCTCTTCTAAGCAGATGTGATCCTGTGTGTGAAGGGCAGAGCTGGTCAGATGGCTCCCTGAGCAGGCACCCAGGCTGAGAGCAGCAGCAGCAGACGTGAGGGGTTTGGAGCACAGCCTGTGAGGAGCAGCTGGGGGAGCTGGAGCGGTTTAGCCTGCAGGAGGCTCAGGGGGGACCTCATTGCTGTCTACAACTACCTGAAAGGAGGTTGTGCTCAGGCGGGGGTTGGTCTCTTCTCCCAGGCAACCAGTGACGAAGGAGGGGACAGAGCCTCAAGCTGTGCCAGGGCAGGTTTAAGGTGGGTGTTAGAAAGAAGCCTTCACACAGTGATTGCCATTGGAATGGGCTGCTGGGGGAGGCGGTGGAGTCGCTACCCTTGGGGGTGTTTAAAAAGAGACTGACCGTGGCACTTGGTGCCATGGTTTAGTTGATTAGATAATGTTGGGTGATAGGTTGGACTTGATGACCTTGAAGGTCTTTTGTAACCTGACTGATCCTGTGGCTCTGTGCCTCTATGTGCTGCCATGAGCCCCCGGGGCAAGAAGAGTCCTGGGCCTGGCTGTGCTGGGAGAAGGCTGCAGCAACGTGCTGGGGATACGGCTTCTGGCTCAGCAGCTTTCCTCCTTCTGCAGGCTCTCCTGCTTGCTGCATGCACCCAGTGACCGTGCTGTGTCCCTCCCATGACCACATCCCTCTGGTGACCCTTCAGGTTGCCTAGCTGAGGGCTAGACGTGGCTGTGGAGGTACCACCTTGGAGGAGAGCTGAGTCCCTTGGTTTTCTCCCCACCCTCCTTTGACATTGCCTTTGGCCATGGATCAGCTGGCGGGACCCAGCATGTCTTGCAGCAAAGATGAGCAGAAAAAAGTCTCCTCATGCCTGTAAAAGGAAGAAGGAGAGCGGGCAGAGGCTGATCCAGCTCCGCTTGCCGCTGCGGAGGCGGGCAGCCTTTCGGACAGGATTTATTTTGTATAGTCTTCCACATGAGCTGCATCCCCCTCCCCTCCCGGCCCTGCCCGGCCTTAAATCATATCCTTTGTAATGACATTTCATGCTTGTGTGGCGCCTCGCTTCTGAGCATCCCCAAGTGCTCTATAAATAATGGATGTCTCCTCGTCTGCCAGCAGGACACAGTACCACCCCTTCTGCACCCCTGCCACCCAGGGAAGGTGATAAACCCTTCCCGTGGTCTCACCTGGATGCCTGTCTGTGCGGGGATTAGCATGGCAGCCTCCTCCCTGGCTCTCCTCTCACCCTAACTGCCCCCGTGGACAATCTCATGGCCCTGCCTGGGTGCTTTCCTGTGTGGCCTGCCTTAGGTGACCCTGCTTTGGCAGGACTTGATGATCTGTAGAGGTCCCTTGCAACCTCTACCATTCTCTGATTCTGTGATTCTATGATTCCCTGTTCCTGATGGGGTGCCTGGGCTGAAGCACTCAGGGACAAGCAGTACAGGTCAGTAGCAAGCAGGATGTGGCCCTGCAGCCTTGTACATGACATTGAATCTTACCTCTTCATGGGGGAACCCTGGGGAAGCCCCTGGCAGGGGGCTGGCATGGCCATCCCCACACCATGGCTGCAAGGCAGTGATAAAGCCACCCTCCATACTCCCAGACCCCTGTTTTTTAGGTCAGGAGTGGATTTGTCTGGTTGGCTGGGCCCTGGCGCTGGAGCAGGGTGGGGGTTAACCGCATGGAAGCCTTGTCTGCTAATGAGTCCAAGTAACACAGCGTCTAGGATTCCCTCTTCCCTGTCCAAGCCCTTTGCTGTCATCAGGTCCTTCCTACTCCTGTCCAGAGCTCTGCTCACAGCTGTGGTGTCCCAGGAGGTGCAGTGGTTTTCATCAGACACCACTTGGGCTTGGCGCGGCCACAGGCTGCCCTCCCTCCTGGAGCTATCTTCCTGGAGCTGCCCTTCCTCCTGGAGCTGCCCTCCTGGAGCTGCCCTCCTGGAGCTACCCTCCTGGAGCTGCCCTCCCTCCTGGAGCTGCCCTCTTGGAGTTACCTTCTAAGAGCTGCCCTTCTGGAGCTGCCCTCCCTCCTGAAGCTGTTCTCTCAGAGCTGCCCTCCCTCCTGGAGCTGCCCTCCTGGAGCTGCCCTCCTGGAGCTGCCCCAGGTCCGTCGGCTGCCCGGCTCACTCGGGTGGGCAGCCCGGGCAGGGAGGTGCCCATCTGCCGCAGGGCCGTCGGCTGCTGATGCAATACCTGCGCTAAGCTGGGGTTTTGGCTCCGCTGGCTGGTTTTGGAAGCAGTCTCCAGTTGCCTACTGGACTCCTCCGAAAATTGCCCCCCTGGGAAGAGGCCTTTTAACTTCTCTCACAGCTGCAAAGCCACAGCCCCAGACCTGACCGGAGGCAGTGACGCCTTCTGCCTGGGAGCCAGCGCTGCTGCCAGCTCTGCTGCAGCCTCCGGGGTGACCCTCGCAGCCTCCAGAAGGGTGTCTCTGAAGGCTTTTCACCAGCAAGAGGAGCAACCTGCTTGTCTATGGCCTGATCCATACCCAGAGCAGTGGGGTAGAGATGGGAAAAGGAAAGGCTAATCTTGGTTGTAGCCGATGCCTTCTTCAGTTCCGTCTGGTCACTGCCGGAAGAGTTGCACAGACCTTCATGGGCACTTAGGCTGGCTCCAGGCACTGATGGTGCAGCCACTTCCTGAGCTTCTAGACGATGGGGCTTGAGTCTGCCAGGTCACTGCAGCCACCTGCATGGCCTGTGCTAACCCTTGAGGGGCTCAGCTATAAGTCTGCAGCCAGCCCCACAAGTATGAGGCTGCTCTGGGCTTCCTTTTCATGTGCACAAAGTCAGGTTTGTTCTTTGAAGTCATCTTAAGGAAAAAGATTGACATCTGAGGGGTAGTTTCACAGAATCACAGAATTAACCAGCTTGGAAAAGACCTCTGAGATCTTTGAGTCCAACCTGTCACCTAACCCTTCTAATTAGCTGACCCATGGCACTAAGTGCCTCATCCAGCCTCTTCTTAAACACCTCCAAGGATGAGGACTCCACCACCTCCTCGGGCAGCCCTTTCCTATAGGTAGCTATAGACAGCAATGAGCTCTGCCCTGAGCCTCCTCTTCTCCAGGTGGCACACCCCCAGCTCCCTCAGCCTCTCCTCACAGGGCTGTGCTCCAGGCCCCTCCCCAGCCTTGGTGCCCTTCTCTGGACATGTCCAAGCACCTCAACATCTTTCTTAAATTCAGGGGCCCAGAACTGGACACAGGACTCAAGGTGTGGCCTAACCAGTGCTGAGTAGAGGGGCAGAAGGACTGCCCTGGTCCTGCTGGCCACATTAGTCCTGATCCAGGCCAGGATGCCATTGGCCTTCTTGGCCACCTGGGCACACTGCTTGCTCATGTTCAGTTGCCTGTTGACCAAGTCCCCCCAGGTCCCTCTCTACCTGGCTGCTCTCCAGCCACTCTGTCCCCAGCCTGTAGCACTGCATGAAGTTGTTGTGGCCAAAGTGCAGAACCTGGCACTTGGACTTGTTAAAACTCATGGCAGTGGACTGTGCCCATCTATCCAGCCTGTCCAGGTCCCTCTGCAAAGCCCTCCTACCCTCTAACAGATCAACACTTGCTCCCAACTTGATGTCATCTGCAAACTTACACATGGTGGACTCAATCCCCTCATCCAGATCGTCAGAGAAGATATTGAAGTGGAGAAAAGCAAGTGCTCTCATCTCATCTTGTCTCATAGATTCATTGATCCATAGATTCATGGATTCATAGACTAGTTTGGGTTGGAAGCTACCTTACAGATCATCTAATTCCAACCCTCTGCCATGGATGGAGACACCTTCCACTAGACCGGGTTGCTCAATGCTCCTCTCCTCTCCCTCTCCNCTCGCCTCTCCCTCGCCTCTCCTCTCCGCTCCCTCTCCTCTCCTCTCCTCCCCCTCTCCTCTCCCTCTCCTCTCCCTCTCCTCTCCCTCTCCTCTCCCTCTCCTCTCCCTCTCCCTCTCCTCTCCCTCTCCTCATCCCATCTCAATCTCTTCTCACAGAATATAGAAAAGGCCTCTAAGATCATCAAGTCCAACTGTAACCCAACTTCCACGGATCATCAAGTCCAACTGTAACCCAACTTCCATGGCCACTAAACTGTATCCTGAAGCACTACACCTACAGCTTCTTGAACACCTCCAGGCATGGAGACTCCACCACCTCCCTGAGCATCTTGTTCCAATCCCTGACCACTCCTGCAGTGAAGAAATTTTTCCTAACATCCAACCTAAACTCCTCTAGTGCAACCTAAGCCCATTTTCTCTCACCATCTCATCTCACCTATTATCACACCTGTAACCTCACCTATTGTCTCACCTATCATCGCAATCTCATCATATGTTCCAGGCCAGGTTGGATGAGGCCTTGAGTTACCTGTTCTAGTGGGAAGTGTCCCTGCCTATGGTGGGGGATTGGAACTAGCTGATCTCTGAGGTCCCTTCCAACCCAAACCATTCTATGATTCTGTATCATCTCAGATTTCATCCTATCCATCCCATCCCACTCACCCCACTCCATCCCTCCCACCTCATGCCACCTCATCCCATCCACTCCTTTCCATCCCTGTGTTTTCTGGACATCTGTGCCAGCCATCCCCACTCGGAGCTCCTCTTGGCAGTGGTGGTGGAGGCCACTTGGAGCATTTTCTTATCCAGGATGTATGTCAGTGAAAGCAGAAACCCAATAAGCAAGATAAGGAGACGATTTATAACGGAGTTTGTGAACTTTAGGAAAGAGCTTTA
Source organism: Tricholaema leucomelas (assembly GCA_013400475.1). Taxonomy (NCBI): domain Eukaryota; kingdom Metazoa; phylum Chordata; class Aves; order Piciformes; family Lybiidae; genus Tricholaema lacrymosa; species Tricholaema leucomelas. Next base: position 430,949 of record WAAF01001940.1, on the reverse strand, counting down.
CAGCCAGGCTTTGCAGACCACACAGGGAGAAGTTCTGCTCTCCAAAAAAACCTTGGAGATTTGGAAAAAAATAGTTTCATATTTAAAAATTAAAAAAAAAAGAAAAAAAAAAAGTAGGGAAAAAAAAAAAGGATAAAAAAAGAAAAGAAAAAGAGTTTCCAAGAATTAAATAACACAAAAGTGTATGAAATATGATGTAGGGAATGTTCCCATTGCTCTCACATCTGAAGTTAATTTGGGAGACGTTCTGAATAGCTTTTTAAAGAGTGGATAAACATTGGCATCAAAAGTGTAAATAAAGTTACCAGACAGAGCAGCCCTTCAAAGCTGAGCGGCGCTGGGATCCTGGCCGCTGCGTTTAATGGCTGCGTGCAGGCACAGCTGAAGATAAAACAAGGGCCTGGCTGCTCAGCCCAGCCTCAGCTTCTCCTCTTTGTCTCCTGCTCATGATGCCAAAGGCAGTCAGCGTTGGCAGCTGCTCTCCCATGGTTTGCCACCCGGAGGCTGAGCTGGTCCAGAGGTTCCCTACCTGCGGCATCAGAGAATCACAGAACCTTACAGGCTGAAAGGGACCTCCAGAGATCATCCAGCCCAGCCCCCTGCCAAGAGCATCCCCCAGGGTAATCCACACAGGGATTTGTCCAGGCAAGTTTGGAAAGCCTCCAGAGAAGGAGACTCCACAACCTCTCTGGGCAGCCTGCTCTAGGCCTCTGTCACCTTCACTGTGAAGAAGTTTTTCCTCATGTGGAGCTGAAACCTTCTCTGTTCCAGTTTGCAGCTGCTGCTCCTTGGCTTACTGCTGTGCACCACCCAAAGGAGCTTGGCCCCAGCCACCTGCCCCCCACCCCTCAGGTGTTTGTACACATGGATCAGATCTCCTCTCAGCCTCTCTTCTCCAGACTAAGCAGCCTCAGGGCTCTCAGTCTCTCTCCACAGGGGAGATGCTCAAGTTCTCCACTCATCCTTGCAGCTCTCTGTGGACTCCCTCCAGCTGGTCTCTGTCTCTCCTGAACTGGAGAGCCTCACACTGGATACAGTATTGCAGGTGTGGTCTCCCTGGAGCAGAGGAGACAGGAAGAAGAACCTCCCTAGTCCTGCTGGACACATCCTGGCAGCTGCCTGTGCTGCTGCTGCCCAACACCCCCACAGAATCACAGCATGGTAGGGGTTGGAAAGGACCTTTGGAGATTATTGAGTCCAATCCCCCTGCCAGAGCAGGATCACCTAGCTCAGGTCACACAGGAACACATCTAGGCATGTCTTGAAAGTCTGCAGAGAAGGAGACTTTACTACCTCTCTGGGCAGTCTGTTCCAGTGGTCCGCTGTCCTCAAAGTCAAGAAGTTCCTCCTCATTTTTAGACAGAACTTCCTATGGTGAAGTTTGTGCCCATTGCCTCTTGTCCTGTCTCTGGGCACCACTGAAGAGAGTCTGGCCTCATCCTCCTAACACCCACCCCTTAGACATTTGTAAGCATTGATCAGATCTCCCTCAGCCTTCTCTTCTCCAGGCTGCCCAGCCCCAGCTCCCTCAGCGTTTTGTGTGACTTTGGTCACACTTCTAAGCAGGAGCTACTGGAGGTACAAACTCTGGCTTGGTGGGCACCAGTCCCTTAGGAGATCTGTCTGTGTCAGAGGTGATGGGCTGGTGAAAGCCTGAGCCAAAGCACATCTGAGAACTCACATTTGCTTCACCCAGGACAGTCCTCTCTGTCCCCACACACGTTTTTGGTGACAGTGCTTGGCCAGTACAAGTAGGGCAGGAATTGTGCCCCTGTACTGGGCACTGGTGAGGCCACACTTTGAATCCTGGCATCAATTTTGGTTCCCTCAATCCAAGAAGGATATTGAGACACTGCAGCAGGACCAGAGAAGGGCAGCCAAGCTGGGGACAGGTCTAGAGAACAGGGCTGGGGAGGAGCAGCTGAAGACCTGGGATCATTTAGCCTCAAGAAGAGAAGAGTGAGAGGAGTTGGAGAGGAGGAAAGAATTTCTTGGCTGCCAGAGTGGTCAGGGACTGGCACAGGCTGCCCAGGTTGGTGGTGGAGTTCCCAGCCCTGGAGGTGTTCAAGAAACCTTTAGCCATGGCAATTTGGGACAGGGTTTAGTGGCTATGGTGGTGTTGGTTTGATGGTTGGACTCAATGATCTTGGAGGGTTTTTTCAACTCAAACAGTTCTATGTTTCTATAAATCCACCTCTGGGTTGTGCAAGAGCAGATGACCAATTTCATGGTTAGCCACGCTGCAGGAACAGTGTGTGTATACTTCATGAGTGGAATGCTGATGGGCTGTTCTGGTGCTGGCATGGCCCTGGTGGCCCAAGAGTGCTGCACCCTGACTGATTCAGCCTGGGGAGTCTGGTGGACTCCAATCAGTGTCAGCTGGGATTTGGTTCCCACTGCAATGGCTCACATATTAACTGCAAGCTATCATCCTGGGTGAGGTATCAGCTCCTGAGGCTGAGGAGCAAGGATGCAGAGCATCATCACTGGTATCTCTGCAAGTCCCCATGGCCTTGGGACCCTTCCCCACAGTGGCAAGTCCTGGCTCTTCTTGTTGAACTTTTTACCTTCTCAGGTGTTTTTAAGATGCATGAATCCAGGAGGACTCTTTCCCTCTGTCCTTTGCCTGGCTTTAACAGGAGTTAGCAATGGCCATGACTCTTCTGATCTTCATTTTCAGTCTTGACTTTGTAGGTTCTTTTCTGAGCGATAAAGAACAGACCTCACATGACCAGAGCTGGTCCCACTCTTTGGTGTTAACCATGAGCAATGGAGCTTCTCTCACCATTCTTAGTTGAGACCCAGCAGGGCAGGGATGCTGCCTGCTTGGGCAGCAGCTGGAAGGACCACAGTGACCTCAGAGCAGATCTACCACAAATCCCTGGAGATTGAGACCCAAACTCCTCCTTTGCCTGGGACATGGCTGCAGACAGCATCTGATTCCTGCATGAGGGCTCCTGAGCTGAAATCACAGAATCATAGCATCATGGAATGGTAGGGGCTGGAAGGGACTTTCAGAGCTCGCTGAGTCCAACCCCACTGCCACGGCAGGGTCACTCTGGGCAGCTCACACAGGAATGCATCTAGATGGGTTTTGAAAGTCTCCAGAGAAGGAGACTCCACAACCTCTCTGGCAGCCTGCTCCAGAGCTCCAGCAACCCACACAACAAAGAAGTTTCTCCTTGTGTTGAGGTGGAACCTCCTGGGTTCCAGCTTGTACCCACTGTTCCTTGTCCTATCACTGGGCATCATGAAAAAGATCCTGGCACCGTCATCCTGACACCCACCTCTCAGATATTGACAGAGGTTAATAAGATCCCCTCTCGTGTCTCCCAGCCTGGAGCTGCTGATCACCTTTAGGGCGGAGGAGCCGGGTGCCGAGGAGGTGGCCGTGGCTGGGAGGATGCCTGTTGAGCACCGTGGGTTGGGGCTGGCGCAGCCTGCCCCTGCACACCAGGAGGCATCGCCCGTCGTGCCACTTGTGTAAACTATTACAGCAGAGGGCAGAGGTTAAATGCAGCACATGTGCGGCATCAATTAGCAGGATTTCAAGGTCTATGGCGGAGTTTCTGCTCAAATCTCTCGTGGCAGGTTCGGTTTTCTTAACCCCTCAGATGCCATGCAGTTGGCAGCCTTGGCTCTGCCATGCTCTTGATGAGGAAAGGCTGTGCAGGAGGCAGGGGTGGGGGCAATCCAAGGGATGTGCTGGGAAAGGGCTCTGCCAATTGGTCATGGGGGGACAGGGACATAAGATCATGGAATTGTTTTGGCTGGAAGAGACCTTTAAGGTCATTAAGTCCAACCTTCAACCCTGCACCATCATGGTCATCAAACCCTGTCCCTGAGTGCCATGGCCACATCTTTCTTGAGCACCTCCGGGGATGGGGACTCCACCACCTCCCTGGGCAGCCTGTGCCAGTCCCTGACCACTCTGGCAGCCAAGAAATTTTTCCTCCTCTCCAACCTAACCCTCCCTTGGCACAATTTCAAGCCATTTCCTCTTCAATCACCTGATACTAGGGAGAAGATCCCAACCCCCACTTCAGTCCAACCTCCTTTCAGGGAGCTGTAGAGAGCAATGAGGGTTCCTCTTTGACTTCTCATGCATCTCACATCAACAGTCCATGAGACAAGTGCTGCTCCCTGCAGGAAGAGACCCTGGAGGGATGTGAAGCCCTAGAGGGGCAGCTTGTTGGCAGTCTGGTGCACAAACAGCCCCCATTCCATCCCCCTCTGCTTCACGTCTCCTCTAGCCCCATCTTAGAGCTCTGCTGGGGGATGGCTGCTGCTGCATTCGGTCCCTAGCCAGACCCCTCTCTGCTGAGGCACCCATGGTCCCACCGTGCCCTGCCAACGAGCTGGCAAGTGTCCCTACCAGCCTTGAGACACACTGGTGCTTCAGAACCTGTCTGTAAAATGAACACAGCCACTGCCCTGCTGCTGGTGGGCACTGGGAGGAGAGGCTCTGGGTGATTCAAACCCAAAACACTCTCTGGATGGAGAAATTGCAGCTGTAAATCCTCACCAGGCTGCGGCATTGTGCTGGCCCCAGGCGGCTGATCAGGGCTGCTTCCAGGCAATGTATCCATCAACAACACATCTCCTCTTGGATTTAGCAGTGGTGATGGCAGTGTGACTCAGCTTGGCCCTTGGTGCAGCCTGCATCTCCTCCAACTGATGGATTCGGAAAGATGGAAGCCACAACTTTGTGCTGCAGCTCTGTCAGATTGGAGCAGGCTGCCCAGGGAGGTTGTGGAGTCTCCTTCTCTGGAGAATTTCACAACCTGCCTGGATGAAGTCCTGTGTGAAGTACCCTAGGGGTTGGACTTAATGATCTCTGGAGGCTCCTTCCAGCCTCTAAGGCTCTGTGATTTGGTCATTGTCCTCTCTGAGTCTCAGATGCTCCTCCAAAGGGCCAAGCTCTTAAGTGTCAGAGTGCCTGTGTGGCTTCCACTTTGCTTGACTGGGGAAGGTTGGCAAGGAAAATGGAAGGCTTGGGCTGATCCCACCATGGAGAAAACCTGAAAACATGATCCTAGGGTGACTTGAAGGCTCACATGAAAAGAAATCAAAGTGCCCTAGACTGATGGCTTGTGCAGGCTCCTTCCCTGCACAGACCACTCATTCTCCACAGATAGGTGCTGCTGGAGGGAAGTCTGCCTTTGGGGTTTCAGTTCCTGGGGTTCCCGGCCCCAGCCCATGGCCTGGGACCAGTGTGAGGGATGAGTCAGGGTGGAAGCTCAGTGAGGAACATGAATTCCAACACCACAGAGGCAGACCACATCCCAGGGGACTGCCCAGGGCTGTGATTTGCCCAAGCTGATGAGATGAGGGGCAGTGGCTTCAAACTAGAGCAGAGCAGATTTAGATTGGATGTGAGGAACAAGTTCTGCACCATGAGGATGGTGGAACACTGGAACAGGTTGCCCAGGGAGGTGGCTGGGGCCTCATGCCTGGAGATATTCAAGGTGAGGCTCGACAGGGCTCTGGGCAGCCTAATTTAGTGGAGGATGTCTCTGATTAGTGCAGAGGGGGTTGGACTGGATGATCTTTGGAGGTTCTTTCCAACCCATACCATTCTGTGGTTCTATGATTCTGTGATCCAGTGGTGGAGGAACAGGGCAGCACCATGTGCCCTTCAGCCCCTGCACGCCCCTAACACCCTGTGGCCAATGCATTCCTCTTTGCTTTGGTTTTCAACCCCCGGAGTGAAAACCCAACCAGACCATTCCAAAGCTCTAGAACCCACTGCATTTCTGCTAGATGTTGATGAGAGTATTCCATGGTTTTCAGTCCTGCATCCTGTTCAGATGAACAAAAGGCATGGCTGGAATAAGGAGATGCTCAGCTCCCCCAGCTCCCTGTGTCAGAGCTGAGGGGAGGCTTCTGGATGAAAGATGGATTTGGCCTGGACAACTCCACACAAATACCCCACTGTTTGTTAGCAAACCTGTAAAAATCTTGGCAGTCCCCTTGATCTGAAACAAATGGGCTCTGCTGTCTGGTGCTGATTTTATTATCAGACACTGCTTAGGATCATCACATGGCTTGGACTTGTGCCTAAGACCCAACGCTGAGTCAATCATGTACTGGCAGGCGAAGATCTCCCCTTTGCTCCAGATACATGCTGGTGCTCCACATGTGTGTGGTGCCTTGGATCCTGTGCTGCCCCCCAGCACAGATCAGTGTGACTCTCCTGGGACCTCCAGGACGCCAGCAGGACCAATCCAAAGCACAGTCCAGCCAGGATGGAAGCAATGCTGCATGGCTGCCAGAGTGAGAGCTGTCCAGAGTTTGACAGCTTCGATTTTGTTGAGCTGCTCCTGGTCTCTGCTGGTGCTGGGGTGGGGAGGTTTGCTTGCTGGGTGCATTTCCGGGGCCTGGAGCTTAGTGCAAGCACAAGCCAGGGGAGAAGGAGTGTTTCTGGGATGTCACAGCAGTTCTGTCAGGATATCTGTCAGCCTACCCTCCCATCAAACTGTCCCTTGGAGAACAGCCCTAAGACCAGCCATGAGCATCCACAGGCTGACCTGATGGGTGTGAGGCATCTGCAACAGTACAGGGTGGGTGGTGACCTGCTGGAGAGCAGCCCTGTGGAGAAGGACCTGGGAGTGTTGGTGGGCACCAAGCTCTCCATGGGCAGCAATGTGCCCTGCTGGCCAAGAAGGCCAATGGGGTCCCCGAGGGAGCACTAAGGGAAGTGTGGACAGCAGATTCAGGGAGATTCTCCTCCCCCTCTACTCTGCCCTGCTGAGAGCTCACATGGAATATTGCATCCAGCTCTGGGCTTCCCAGTTCAGGGGGACAGGGATCTGCTGGAGAGAGTCCAAGGGAGGGTTATAAAGATGATGAAGGGGCTGGAGCACTGCCTGGTGAGGAGAGGCTGAGGAACCTGGGGCTGTTTGGTCTGGTGAAGAGAAGACTTAGAAGAGAGCTGATCAATGTTTATAAATATCTGAGGGCTGGTGGTCAAGAGGGAAGGGACAAACTCTGCTCAGCTGTACCCTGGGATAACACAAGAGGTAATGGGTATAAACTGCAGCACAGGGAGTTCCATCTCAACATGAGGAAGAACTTCTGTACTGTGAGGGTCCCAGAGCCCTGGCACAGACTGCCCAGAGAGGCTGTGGAGTCTCCGTCTCTGGAGCCTTTCCAGCCCTGTCTGGATGTGTTCCTATGTGACCTGAGCTATGGTCCTGCTCTGGCAAGGGGTTTGGACTCAATGATCTACGGAGGTCCCTTCCAACCCCTACCATCCTGTGATCCTGTGATCTGGACATTGTAAGGCCAAGTCGATACCTACCTGTCTGCCTGCAAGGTGGCTGAGCCGACCCTGCCCCCTGACAGCAGCACCCCCAAGCCCCTTCGGCAGCAGCTGAAGGTAACATCTGAGCCTCGCCGAGAGCTGCCATGCAGCAGGGGAGCCCCAGCCGGTTTTATTTTGGTTAGAGGTTTGTTTCCTCCTCCTGGGAGCGTCTGACACAGCTTTTACCTCTCAGCGCATCAACGCTGCGCTCCCCCCCGGCCACTTCCCTCCCTTCCCGTCGGCTCTGCTTGGATTAGCCCTGACCCCCGCTGAACCCTGCTGCCAGCACAAGTGTCAACCTCTTTCACTTTCCAAGAGCTTTGCAGCCCCAGTGTCGTGCAGTGAAGGAGCTGTCCTCCGACCCGAAGCCTCCCACGTCAGTTTTTTCGACTCCCGTCTCTCATTGTGCAGCTGTGGAGGGCAGGTTCTGGTCCTTGTGCTTGGCCGTGTGCCAGCTGGGGCAACCTGGGTGACTGGAACAGCACAACCTCCGGAGCTGGTCCAGAGGAGGCCATCAGAGGGCTGGAGCACCTCTGCTGTGAATCCAGGCTGGGAGAGTTGGGGCTGTTCAGTCTGGAGAAGAGAAGGTTCCAGGAGACCTCAGAGCTGCATTTCAGTATCTGAAGAGGACCTTCAGAACAAGTGCAGAGTCTTGCACCTGGGAAAGAACAACCTCAGGCATCAGGATAGGCTGGGGACTGATCCATTGGAAGGCAGTGAAAGGGAAAGGATTTGGGGGTCCTAGCTGATGGGAGGGTGACCATGAGCCAGCAGTGTGCTCTCATGGCCAAGAGGGCCAATGCCATTCTGGGGTGGACTAGAAGGGCTGTGGTTAGTAGGTAGGTAGAGTTTCTCCTGGCCCTCTGCTCTGCCCTGGTGAGGCTGCATCTGACGTACTGTGTTCAGTTCTGGGCTCCCCAGTTCAAAAGGGACATGGAACTGCTCAAGTGTCCAGCACAGAGCCACAAAGATGATGAAGGGAATGGAATATCTATTATTAGAGCCTGAGGGAGCTGGGGCTTGGAGCTTGGAGAGGAGGAGACTGAGAGGTGACCTCATCAATGCTTACCAATATGTGGTGGGTGAGTGCCAGGAGGCTGGAGCCAGGCTCTGCTGGGTGATGCCTGATGCCAGCACAAGGGGCAGTGGTGGAAGCTGAGGCACAGGAAGTTCCATGGAAACATGAGGAGAAATTTCTTCCCTGTGAGGGTGACAGAGCACTGGAACAGGCTGCCCAGGGGGGTTGTGGAGTCTCCCTCTCTGGAGATATTCAAATCCCACCTGGATGTGTTCCTGTGTGATGTGCTCTGGGTGATCCTGCTCTGGTGGGGGAGATGGACTGGATGAGCTTTTGAGCTCCTGACATTCTGTGATTCTATTACCTACAGGAAGGTTGGGGATTGGCTGTTTAGAAGGGCCCATGGGGATAGGATGAGGGCAATGGTTTGAAACTGGAGCAAGGTGGATTTAGGTTGGACATCAGGAGGAAGTTCTTCACAATGAGGTGCTGAAACCTTGAAACAGGTTGCCCAGAGAGGTGGTGTTGGAGGTCACATCCCTGGAGACATTCAAGATCAGACTTGATGTGACCCTGGGCAAGCTGATCGAGTTGGAAATGTCCCTGCTGACTGCAGTGGGGTTGGACAAGATGACCTCGGAGGGTCACTTCCAGCTTGATGCAATCTGTGACTCTGTGCCCCCCGTTCTTCCTGGAGCCAGCACAGGTGTAAACAGGGCAAGAGGCATTTTTGAGGAGGATTTACTCAGTGGAAGCGAGAGAGCAGAGAGCAGAGGGTTAGCTATGGGCTTGGTGAGACATGGCCTGGTGCATGAGGACAAGGAGAGTGCTTTTGAGCAAGTGTGGCAAGGCCAGTGGGGTTTTATTTATTACTTAGTTATTTGTTATGTAGTTAATTCTATGGGAGGATGCCCAGGGTGGACTTAACAAGATGGGAGGGAGAGGAAGAGCCGGCTGCTGCCACCAGCAGCACAGAGGATGAGGAGCTGATCGTTGCCACCAGAAGCACAGAAGGCAAGGAGAAGTCTTCCAGCTGTTCCCACTGGCTTTTGACAGAGGTTGAGCTTCTCCACACCGAGCAGTAGCAGCTTAAACGTCCTGCAAGAGCTACAAAACACACAGAAATCCATCTCCAGAAGAAGAACTAAAAGGCCTGTGTGAGGAGGGGGTCTAACTGCTGCTCCCATGGCCACAGCTCAGCAGCTTTAATGCCTGGGAGGCCACACACCCACCCACCAGCAGCCACTGCTTCCAGACCAGACGCTGGGTGGTGGATGCAAGGCCACAGCCAGGGAAGGGGAAGGTTAACTCCAGCAACACCAATGAAATCAAGAGAGGGAATGCCGTGGGCTAAGGAATTGCAGATGTTTGGATGTTGGTGGGGATTTGGGTGGAGCTGCTGATGCACAACGTGGTTTGCAACAGGCTGAGGGGAGGGAAGTGCAAGGAAAACCTGCCCCTTCCCTAAAGCCTGTCAGTGCTTCAGAGCCCTCCCTGGTGCAGGTGTCTTGGGTGAGTGCATGCCTGGGACTCCTCCTGAAGCTCAGAGATGCCATGGAAAAGGGGTGGCAGGATCTCTAAACCAGCTGCTGCTGGGGCTGACTGCCTCTCTGGCCCTCTCCATTAGAGCCCCAGGAGCAGCCATCTGGAGAGGTCTGGGACAGTTAATTTATCAAGACAATGGCCTGGTGAGCTGATGGCTTCCCTAGCTGAGGCTAGGAGGGGTCACTGGCCTGTTTTGGCCTCACCGGGTAGGCAAAATCTCTGTGCTCCCAGGGTTGATTAGTGGTGCATGCTGTGCCAAAGTGAGGAGCAGCATCTCCTTTGTAGTGAAGAGGACATCTTCAGAGGTCTGTGTGGTTGGTCTCCAGCCAAGACACTGCCCAGGAGCTACCTGCATTCCTCCATTAACTGTGGAGATGGTAAAGTTAAGCAGGATAAGCCCAGGCTGAAGCTTACCTTTAGAGCTGCACTGACCTCAGCATGCAGTGATTTTGCCTTCTTGCTGGCATACGGATGGGCAGGGACTTACCTGGCTGTGCTGATGGAGCTTTCCTCTGCTTGGGAAAACAAGGTCCCAGCTCTCTGGCAGTACCCAAGGGTGTTGGGTGATGAGGTCACAGGGACTGAGGAGTTTCTGTGGAGCCCATGAGCTTCAGCTCTAGTGTGTGAGTATGAGCAGGTCTTGTTCCTTCCTTGGGTGTCAGCTCTTCAGGAGGGACATAAGTCCCTTCACTGGCTGGCAGATTGAGTTGCATCCCAGAGGAGATCTTTGCAGTCTGCTTTGTGCAGGTCCTGTTGAAAGTCTGATCCTCTGGAACACTTTGTATGTGCAGCCTCAGACTCTCAGGCACATCCTCTCCATCTGAAGCCCTCCTGATGCCTCCTGATCTCCATAGAGCTTCTGCCATGCTGGCTCACAGCAGTCTTTTTGGTCTTTGTGACTGGCATGGTTGGTGGCTCTGCAGCTACGGTGCTATCTGGCACACTTTCTTTCCCCTCTGATTTGGAGAAGCTCAATTGCTTCTTTGTTGGGGTGGGAGAGGAAAAGGTCATCCCTCACTAGCAACTCATTACAGTGAAACAATGGAAAGAGCAGCAAAAGGGCTCTGGGACCAGCTTCTGCAGGCATCTGCGAGGCTGCCTTTTGTCAGCTCAGGAGAGGGATGGCCCTGGAGATGGTGGCATTGTAGGGAGGTCCTCCTGCCAACCAGTACAAGGCATCACTGGAGGACCTCAGTGTGTGTCAGGGCTTTTGTCAGTCTGTTTTGTGTGGGTGCCTGTGCGCGGTGCACGGCCAGCACCGCTGTCACTACCAAGAGTGTGTGATGGAAATGTTCTCCTTCCCCCCTCCCGAGCTGCCCAGCTTCGACCAGTTCTGCTTCCTTCATGTGGGAGGCAGCTGCCTTTTCTCAATAATTGTGTTTCCCTGTTGCTATGTACAGATGAGGACTTGGTGACACAATGAAGATGTGAAGCGTTCCTCTTTCCCAGGCCTGGCTCTGGAGTTTTGGTTTCAGGGGATGCTCTGCCATTCCCTCTCTCCAGGGTGCCCGCAGGGAGTTTGAGGACCATCTGGCATTTGAAGGGAGAGCTGCTGCTCAGAGCTGATGGTTGGGCTCAGAAGCGTGGCAGATAAAGAACCACTGCTCTGTGCCTGCAGTACACCTCGGGATCTCTTGCTCAAGTCCTTCGCCTGTCCAAACGAGAAAGCATGGACAGTCATGTCCAGAAGAAAATGTTTGCATGGGCACAGTCAGACACTGGAACCATCTCCCAAGGGAAGCAGTGGGTTCCCCTACACCGGACAGGTTTAGAACTCACCTTGACAGAGTGCTGGGCCAGCTCATTTCAACAACACTGTCACCTGGCAAGGTTGAACCAGATGATCCTTGGAGACCTTTCCAACCTGGCATTCTGAGATTCTGTGGTACGTTCACGGAGGATGGCACATCTCTGCCCACGAGCACACCTAGCACCTGTGCTGGGCTTCTTGGCCTCCAGATCCCAAACAACCACTCAATGAGTCCCCTCAAGCCCCATCCTGCCGCTGCTGGCTCAGCCAGCCACGGGGTCGCCTCCAGGACTGCAGAGAGCTGCACTGTGGGCAAAAGCTGCTGCAGTGCCTTGCCCATGTCTGACCTCCCCTGCCCTCTCCTCTGATGTGGAGCCATTGCCCCGGGGCAGGGAGCACAGCACAGCAAGTGCTTCCCACCTGAGGTGCCAGGCTCCAGGCTGCACGGAAGTTCTCTCAGTCTGAGGTGGGGACTAGGAAGAACTGGGCATAAAAGTCTTAGGTATGCTGCTGTAGGAGGGCTGGGAGCTGGACGAGGAGTGCTGCTGGTGAGGGGCATGTGGGGAGTAGTTGCACGATGGGAAGACCTTGCCGATCCCACGGGGGACACCTTCTGGAACCCACTCGGCACCGTCACTGACTCTGGGTGGTCTGGGTGCGAGGGAAAAGAGACCTTAGAAAGCGGAGGGGCTGGAAAGCCTTTTGGTTGCTGATGGGAGCCGTGGCGAGAGGAGCCGAGGGGCTCAGCACCGCTCCGTGCCCCAGGCGCCTCCTCGGAGCGAGCACAGAGCACAGCCATTGTTAGCTCCCGGCAGGAGGCGGTTAGGAGGAACGGGCAAACGGCGGCGCCCCGCAGGCTGCCCGCAGGGGCCACCGGCCGCCCTCAGCCGCCCTCAGCCGCCTTCCCAGCCCGGGACCCCGGCAGGGCTGCGGGAGCGCCCCGGGGGCCGCCCCGGGGCCGGGCCGGACTGGGCTGTGCTTCCCCGCGGCGCGGGGAGGTGGCAGCAAAGGCCCTGGGACGGCGGGGCCGGGGGTCGCGGGGACCGGCAGGGGTCCCACCGGCGGCTGAAGCCAGCTCCATCCCTGCACCATGACATCGAGAACGGCTTGGGTGGGAAGAGACCTTCTAGAACATGGGACCTTCAACACAAGAGAGACATAGACCTGGTGGAACAGGGGCCAGGAGGCCACCGAGGTGCTCAGAGGGGTGGAGAACGTCTGCGGTAGGGACAGGCTGAGAGAGCTGACACTGATCAGCCTGGAGAAGAGCAGACTCCAGGGAGACCTCAGAGCAGCCTTCCAGTAGCTGAAGGGGCTGCAAGAGAGCTGGGGAGGGACTTTGGACAAGGGCTGGGAGTGCCAGGCTGAGGGACAATGGTTTTGAGCTGCAAGAGAGGAGACTGAGAGTGGAGAGAAGGAAGAAATTGCTTGCGGTGAGGGTGGGGAGAGACTGGCACAGGTTGCCCAGGGAGGTGTTTGAAGTGCCATCCCTGGAGGTGTTCAAGACCAGACCCGATGTGGCCCTGGGCATCCTGATGTAGTAGGAGGTGTCCCTGTTGACTTCAGCGGGGACTGGACAAGATAACCTTGGAGGGTCCCTTCCAACTCAATGCAATATATGAATCTAATCTGTCCTGTCCATCTTTCACTAGATGAGGTTTCTCAACGCCTTGTCCAACCTGATCTTGAGCACTTCCAACAATGGGGCATCCACAACAGGTTCAGGGCTTCTGAACCTGCTTTTAGGACTGGATGAGCCTAAGCATTCCAGTTCAGGACTGTCCCTCTCTGCTTTCTGACAGCCCAGGGCAATAGGAATCCCATGAGAACATCTTGTGAGACTTCAGGACTTGTCAAGGCTAAAGCTGATCCCTGATCCTAGTCTGTGGAAGGTCCGTGTTTGATGAGGTCCCATTCAGGCTGTGTCTGGCTCTGTGTGTGCAGATGTTGTGTACATGGGGTGTGCCACTCAGCGCTTGCATTCAGCTGTTAGTGAGCTTGGGCACCTGGGGCCCTTCCCCTTGCCTGGTTAAACATCTCTCCAGGATCATGCTTGTGTAGCTGAGCATCTTGTCACACGTGTCTGTGTCTGCACACTGAGGTGTTCACAGCTTGCCATGCCTGCAGTGTTTGCTCAGTGCCAGGCTGCTGAAGATGCTTCTTCCACTGTGGGGCTGTGTGGGACAGGTGGGTGGCTGGCCTGAGGCCAAAGGCTGGATGAAGCAATGCAGATCAGAGTAGAGTTTCCCATGGGTGGTGGGAGAGGGTAGGGACCAGCACTCATCTGGGGCTCTTCCCTCTCCCCGAGAACAGGTGGAGCCCACCTCGGAGACTGTCCTGCACCCTGCTGCCATGGTAGTGGGGACAAGGCATTCCTGAGGCTTGGATGAAGCATCACAGAATCACAGTTTTGTTTGGAGAGACCTCTAAGGTCATTGAGTCAACTGTCAATCTAAAAATCACCATGGTCATCAAACCATGTCCCCAGGGGCCACATCCACACATTTCTTGAACCCCTCCAGGGACAGTGGCTCCAAAGTCTCCCAGGTTAGCCTGTTCCAATGTCTGAGCAGCCTTGCAGGGATGGTTCTAACTGCTTGCAGTGAGGTGGCCTTGAAAAGGGGATGCTGGTAGCTGCAGTGGCCTGGCAGGGCAGTGCCCTAAGTCTGGCTGCAGCTCCTTTATGCCAAGTCTGGGTTTCAACAGGCCTTGCCCTTGCCCAGATTACTCATGACAGGTAAGCAAGCACCTGTTGGTAAGCCCTCTTCCCAGACTTTTCCCTTTTGGCCTCCCTGCCTCCAACCAGATTGTTTCTGATCCCCAGGACCATCCCTCCATCACCACCTCACCTTCTCTGCATGGGGCCGGCAGGCAGGGAGGGCTGGCCGCAGTGGGCAGCAGTGAGATCACACCACACGTGTGCTCCCACCCTGTCGTCACCTCCACCACTCAAAGCCGATGCTGGTTGGGGATGTGCCCCCCATCTCTCTCTCTTTGTCATGGGGAGCCAAGTGTGCATGCCTGGCAAACCAGCCAGTGGTGGAAACCATCCCTGCAGGAGCATGGTGTGCCCTGCTCTGCTGTGCTGCCAGCTGCTGGGATCTGCCCAGCAGTTTGGATCCAGCTAGAGAAGCCGGAAGGACTGGCAGGATTTTTCCTTCTGGTTTTCTCTCAACCGAAGCAAACTTGTCCAAATGACAACTTAGGAAGCCTCTCGTTAGTGGGAAGTGAGGGCTCCAAAACACAGAGGGTGCAGAAAGCATTCTGCCTGTAGTGTTGGGAAGTGGCCTGGCTGGCATGTGAGAGGGTGAGGAGCTTACCTGTTCATCATCTTCTTATGGCCCTGGTAATCTTCCCCTTGCACAGCCTCTCCTGTGGTACCTGAGCGGAGAGGAGATGGGATTTTGGAGGCTGTCAGCTCACCGCATCACTTTCCTGCTCCTGCTTTGGCTCAGGAGGCGTTGGATGTTGCTGGACTGAAGCATAGGCTAGTTTTCCCAGTGCTTTCTTTCCCTACCACCTTCTCCTGCTCTTCCTCCCAAGGTGCCTGGTGTCACCCAGGCCAGGGGAAGGTGAAGATCCAGTGACAGAGTCCTGAGGATAGTGATTACAAGCATTGAATGACCTTGCTGAGAGCAGACTCCTCAGCAGCACTGCTGGGCTGGTCCATCTTAACACTGTTGTCATGAGAGGATGGTGACCAGGGGACATCCCTCAGGGGACATCCCTCACCCGGCCTTCCAAGAGATCTGCTCCCTTACATGACCCTCCTGGAGGGACTTATCCCAGAGGGACCTATGTGGAGCCTACATGGTCTCAAAACGTGCTGGAGACCTGGTCTCGGGTGGGATGTGGGGAGGGGGCAAGGCAGGAAGCATCTAGCACAGGGGCAGCAGGAGAAGGGATGTGGAGAGCTCTGGCTGTAGCTACAGAGGGGTTTTCTGCTGAGGTTTGGGAACGCGAGAGATGAGGGAAGTGCAACTGGCAGCTGTGTTTGGGCTCACGTGGCTGTGAGGTGACTTTTCTGCCAATAACCAAACGCCCTTCCAGAAAGACTTTCCTGGAGAGGCTGAGAGCGAACTGCTGAGCCAGCTTCTGCCAGCAGCTGAGGTGGAGCCACGGCTCTGACATCTCCCTGCCCACCACGCTCAGGGCCTGCCTGCTGGCTCCCACGCAGGAGCAAAGACGTCCGTGTTTTGAGGGGGGAGATGGGGCGTGGGGAGCCCGCCTGCCCAGCTGCCTCCCCATCTCAGCAGAGTCCATGGGCACCGGGAGGGAGCTGTGCCATGGCCCTGGCTCCTGTCCCACATGAGGAGGTGGCTGTGCTCCCCTGCTGACTGCACCATCTGCTCCCTGAGCTGCTGGCCAGGCTGGCTCTGCTTGGCTGCTTTCCCTGCCCAGAGCCTCTCAGCCCTCCTCAAACACTCGGTGCCTGGGTGGGAGCATCTGGCTGGGCTCTGTCAACGTGGTGGAGGTGACCACCAGGCAGCCCTGGTTCCCTCCCCTTGTCATGTCACCTCTGCCAGCGTATGGGTGACACTGTGCACTTGGAGAAGTGGCTCTTGTGACTGTGCTGTCGAGAGCCATCTCTTTTCTTTTCTCCTCTTCTTGGCAGCTGTGAGGCTGCAGCTTCTGTTTCAAGGCTGAATTTGATGAGCTCCAGCTTCCAGCTGGGTGTTCTTGCAGTGACTTTGCAAAGGAGCATGGCTCCTGCATTCTGCAGGCATCCCCTGTCCAAGGGACAGGCTGGACAGCAGATCCCCTGAGATCCAGGTGAAGCAAGGACTGGGATGGAGAAAGCCAACCTGCCCACATCAGTTCTGTCCCCATGCCTCCACCAGCCCCACTGGCAGGAGAGCTGCTTGGTTTCTCTGGTGTGATGTTCTTCTCACAGAGCCAGGTTGGCCAGCACCCTAATGGCTGTGTCCCATGGGTCTCCATGTCTCCAGGACTCCACAGTGCCTTGCTTCTGGGCTCTGAAGTGCCTCAGCCCCTTGATGTGACCAGGGCTGCTTTTGATGCAGAGCTTCTTGCTCTTACAGTGAGGAAGAATGAGGAGGAAGCTGCTTCTCTCCAGCAGGAGAGGTGGGAGGGTGGTGGTCTGGCCCAAGAGGCATGGGACACAGCTGTCTCCACGACAGGCTGCTTGTCCTGTCCCTGATAAGCCTCCTGTCCCTCTGCATGGATGAATGTGATCCTCCTTCTCCTGACATGGCCTTGCCTGCCCTTGGAATGACTGGTTGCTGCTCCCAGCCAGGCATGGCAAGCCCCCCATGAGCTCCATCCCATGCAGCTGTTCTCAGTGGCAGGCCACACTCCATGTTCTCTCCTGGCTTTGCTGCTGTTGGCATCCTGGGGGATGCCCACCCTTCACCTCCCTGGCCTCCAGCTGCCCACAACCCCAGCCCCATCTGTCCCTGCCCCACCAGACTTGGTTCTCACTCCTTTTCCTCCACCACCCCAGGGCTGCCATGGATCTGCAGGAGCCCTGCCCGCTGTCCCCTGGGGACAGTGTGGGGGGCAGAAACACCTCCCCAGGCAGCATGGGGTGAAGGGGAGGAGTGGGAGGGGAGTTGGGAGGCAGGGCAGCCCACCGCCCGGCTCTGCCGAGCCAGCCCCCCTCCCTGGCCTCTCCATCCCATTTATTACCCCTCCGCCATTCATCGGGCCAGACAGATGCCCCCAAATAAATACCCCCAGACAATGGGGTGGGAGGGGCCAGCGAGGCCGCTCATGAATAAACATGAGGGGCTTTGGACACAGCTTCCTCTCTTTGCAAAATGGGAGCGATTGTGCGGCAGGCGTTTAAAATTCAGCCTTGGTCGGGCTGCCTCCCACTGCCCCCCGAGCCGCCGAGGTGCTTCATTTAGTCCATAACTTCCCCTCCTCCCCTCCCGGCGGCAGACCTGGCCCTTTTCACGCCTTGTCCTCCCTCTTTCTTTCCTTCTTGCTCCCTTTCTCTCTAGTTTTTGCGTGGCTTTTTTTTTTTTTTTCTTTTTTTATCTTCCTTCCTTTTCCTACTCCTTGTTTCTTTCTCTCCCTGGCTTTTGTGCCAGGGGCCGTGACGAATGGCTCAGAAAAGAGGGTGCTGTGAGAAACTGGAGCTGCTGCTGGCAGAGTGGGTGGTGAGGACTCGGCGCTCAGGGGGCCAGGGGCTGGGGGTGGTGGGGTGGGATCCTGCCTACCAGCTCCTGGCTGGGAGCTGGGACAGGGTGGTGGTGGGGTCATATGGGTTCCCCAAGGGCCTTGCTTCCTAGGTGCTTGGAAAGCCAAGGATCGGGATGCCTTCTCCTGCCTGTCCTGTTCCCTTGCCTGCCCCACTGCCTGTTCTCCTGCCTGTCCTACCGCCTCTCCTCCTGCCTGCCTCACTGCCTGTTCTCCTGCCTGTCCTACCGCCTCTCCTCCTGCCTGCCTCACTGCCTGTTCTCCTGCCTGTCCTACCGCCTCTCCTCCTGCCTGCCTCACTGCCTGTTCTCCTGTCCTGTCCCCGTGTGGCTCCTCCGATTGCCCCACTGCTGTCTCCCTGCCTGTTTGCATGCCTGTCGTGCTGTTCTGTCCCTCTGCCTCCCGCCTGTCCTCCTGCCTGTCCCTTGCCTGCAGGGAGCCAGCCCTGCCGGTGCCCATCCCAGCTCTCCCACCTGCTGAGGTCCTGAAGCCACGCACCCCTGGGAAAGTCAAGATATGCCTCTGCCATGCATAGGATGGCTGCACAGCTTGTGGCACCCTGTGCCCTGCTCACTGTGCTGCTCAGGGGCTGGCAGGAGGATGTATGGGCGCAGAGTTCTACCCGCAGAGGCCTGGAGGGATGAGCAGCCACCCGCACCCCTGGGGAGCTGGGGAAGCTCTGGAGAAAGCAGCTCCACCCTTTCCCCACCTCTGTGATCCTCTGCCTGGAGGCCAGGCAGGGGAAAAAGGAGTTTCTACCCACGGGCTGGCGAGGACACTGCAGGCAAGGTGTTCCCTGCCAGACCATCTCCCCTTGGGGAATGGCTGGAGGGAACAAAGAGGCACACTGGTAGCAGCAGGTGCCAGTGGGGACGAGTGGGCATCACCAGCTGCAGCCTGGGCACGGATGCAGCCTTCCTTGAAACCACTTGGGGCTCTCAGTGGCTGGGAACCTGGGGTATGGCTTCCCCAGCTCAGGAGCAGATGGAAGGGGGGGTCTCACTCAGTGCTCAGGGGTGGGTGCTGGTGTGTTCACGCATTGCCCACCTCCCGTGCGGGCACCGCTGCCCGGCTGTCCCGCTGCCCGCTGCTGGAGCAGGGCTGGCCCGTGGCCACGGGAGGACGGGCCTGGCAGGCTCCAGCAGCAGGAGGGCTCCTGCATTACAATCCAGGACAATCTGTCCCCCTTCCTGCTGCCCAGCAGTAGGGGAGACGGTTCCTGTTTAATCCCATTTGACAGCTCTTTCATCATCTGCCTGCCTCCCTCCAGCCTCCCCGTGGTTCCTCCAAGGTTCCTTTGTGGCCCTAATCAAAGCCTGGTGAGTGATGGCTGCTCAGGGAGGGAGGGAAGGGACAGCCCAGCGAGGGTGGCTCGCCTGCCTGGGGGGGCAGGGAGCACAGTCCCAGAGAGCTGCTGGGGTGGCATGGTGGGATCACAGGGGATGGGTGCCTTGGCTGGGCAGCTCCTGCAGCTGCAGCTGTGGCTGATGGCACCATGAGCTGGTCTGGATGGAGCATCTCCAGCTCTGGAAAGTCAAACTGGGCTGAGCTACCCCAGTGCTTAGACTGAGCACCCCAAGAACTGGGAACTGGACTGAGTAGACCATCCCCAGTGCTGGGAGCTGGTCTGGATGGAGCATCCCCAGTGCCGGGAGCTGGTCTGAGTGGAGCAATTCAAGAGAGATGTTGAGATACTGAATTGTGTCCAGAGAAGGGCAATTAAACTATTGAGAGACCTGGAACACAGCTCTGTGAGGAGAGGCTGAGGGAGCTGGGGGTGTTTAGCCTGGAGAAGAGGAGGCTCAGGAGTGACCTCATTGCTCTCTACAACCACCTGAAGGGAGGCTGTAGCCAGGAGGGGTTGGTCTCTTCTCCCAGGCAGCCAGTAACAGAACAAGGGGACACAGTCTCAAGTTCTGTCAGGGGAGGCATAGGCTGGGTGTTAGGAGGAAGTTCTTCACAGAGAGAGCGATTTGCCATTGGAATGGTCTGCCCAGGGAGGTGGTGGAGTCACCGTCCCTGGGGGTGTTCAAGAAAAGCCTGGATGAGGCACTTAGTGCCATGGTCTGGTTGATCGGCTAGGGCTGGGTGCTAGGTTGGGCTGGATGAGCTTGGAGGTCTCTTCCAACCTGGTTGGTTTTATGATTCTGTGATCCCCAGTGTTGGGAACTGATCCAGATGGAGCATCCCCAGAGCCGGGAGCTGGCTCAGACCATTCTTAGTGCTGAGAGCTGGACTGGATTGAACTTCTACAGCACTGGGAACTGCACCAGACAAAGCACTCCCAGTACTGGGAGGACTATCAGCAATGCTGAGAGCTGGCCTGGATGTGACGTCCCCAGTGCTGGGAGCTGGAGCTAACAGAGTATTTCCAGCACTAGAAGCTGAACTCCCTCTCAAAGAGAGCTTGGCTGGAGAGATCATCCCCACTGCTGGGAGCTGCACTGGACCAAGCACCACCAGTGACATGTTGGTGACTTCCCCATAGTCAGGCTGGAAAGGCCTGTTTGGGACATGAGGGCTGGTGTCTGAGCAGGGGCCAGGCAACAGGTCAGAGGCACCCAAAGGCAGAGAAACAGATCTGCTCCCACAGCCCTCCTGTGCTCACTCTGAGCTATCCTCACTGGGGAGAGCAGGGCTGCTCCTCCCTGTGTCAAGGGAGACTGGGGACACTGTGGGAGGGTTTGGGGTGCAGACCCCTTGAGCATTGCAGGCTTCTGCCAGCACACTGAGGTGAGCCTCACTGTGCTATGGTGTCCTTGGTGTTCCCATCGGCAGAGAGTCAAGGACTTCAGGCTGGCCACAGTCAGGGCAGGTCGGGGCAGGTGAAAAGCCTCCAAGGGGTCCCCTAACTGTTAGAGTAGGTCCAGAAGAGGCCATAAAGGTGACCAGAGGGCTGGAGCACCTTCCTTTTCCTCATAGGATATCCCCAGGCTGAGAGAGTTGGGGTTGCTCAGCCTGGAGAAGAGAAGGCTCCAGGGAGACCTTAGAGCAGCCTTCCAGTACCTGAAGGGGCTTCAGGAAAGGTGGGGAGGGACTTTTGACAAGGGCTTGAGCTGGAAGAGGGGAGATAGAGAGTGGAGATAAGGAAGACGTTGTTTGCACTGAGAGTGGGGAGACACTGGCACAGGATTCCCAGGGACACTGTGGATGCCCTCTCCCTAGAGGTGTTCCAGGCCAGGTTGGATGAGGCCTTGAGCAACCTGGGCTGGTGGGAGCTGTCCCTGCCCATGGCAGGGGGGGGTTCACACTGGATGATCTTTATGATCTCTTCCAACTCTGTCTGGGCTAAGCCTCAGCCCTTGGTGTCTTGGCTTATTTCAGGACAGACCAGTGCTCAGCAGCTGCCACAGCAGTGCTGGAGCCGTTTGTGTCCACAGGAACTGGAGTGAAACACCTTCACACATTGGGCAGGGGCTCAGCACCCACCCGTTCTGCTGGGGAATCTCTTCTCCATCATCACCCTGGCCTGGCCTCTCCTGAACTCTCTGCAGTGAGAGTCTTATGGGTTTCAGTAGGTGTGAAGCCTTCTGCTGAACTGCAGAGCAGCCAAAGAGCTGTGTCTGCCTCTGGGACGTCCTGGCATGGTCTGCCCTGCAACATTTCAGAGTCACAGAATGCCTGGGGGGAAGGGACACCAAGGGTCATCTGGTCCAACCTTTCTAGGTGACAGTGTAGCTCAGCACCCTGTCAAGCTGAGTCTTAAAACTGTCCAGTGGAGGGGAATCCACTGCATCCCTTGGGTGACAATTCCAGTGTCTGTTCCCATTGGGAAGCATTTTCTTCTGAAGTCCAATAGGAATCTCCCCAGGAGTATCTTGTCCCCATTATCCCCTGCCTTTTCACAGATTCATGGATTGCACTGGGATGGAAGGGATCCTCCAAGGGCATCTTGTCCAACCCCTCTGCAGGCAGCAGGGACACCTCCAACTAGAGCAGGCTGCCCAGGGCCACAGCAAGTCTGATCTTGAATGTCTCCAGGGATGGCCTCAACCACCTCCCTGGGCAGCCTTTTCCAGTGTCTCCCCACCCTCACTGTGCAGAACTTTCTCCAACCTAACTCTGTCCTGCTCCAGTTTCCAGCCCTTCATCCTATCCCCACAGTCTCTTCTGAACAGTCCCTCCCCAGCCTTCCTGTAGGTCCCACTCAGATACTGAAATGCAGCTCCAAGCTTTTCCTGGATCCTTCTCTTCTCCGGGCTGAACAGCCCCAATTCTTTCAGCCTGTCTGCAAGGTAGAGGTTCTCCAGCCCTCTGATCGTCCTGGTGGCCTCCTCTGGACCCACTCCAGCATGTCGCTGTCCTTCTCGTGCTAGGGACACCAGAACTGGAGGCAGTGCTGCAGGTGGAGCCTCAGCAGAGCAGAGTGGAGGGGCAGAAGGAGACTGTGAAAAGGCAGTCTCCATGCTCCTGTCAGCCACCCTTGCTCAACAGCAAGGCAGCAGGGAAGCAGGGGAACACCGCCCCCTCCAAACACGCTGCCTGTGGCCCTTAAGCCGCCTCGGAGCCCCCGCGGCCGAGGGCTATGCGGGCTCCCGGGGGCAGGAGCGGGCTGGCCGCCGGGCTGCGGTGCGCGGCGCGGCGGGTGCCGGCGCTTCCCTGAACACATGTTCGCTCGTAAACCCCGGCTCTGCTTATCTCAAAGGGCACATCCGACAATTAGCTTATCTGCTGTGAAAGTGAGGAACGGCTTTGGTTATCTGCCTGGCTTCCGCAGGCCTGGGGGAAAAAAACCCAACTCCAACCCAGAGCCCCTGCAAGAGCGAGGCACATCCTCAAGCTCCTGTAAATAAAGTGCCTGCGCTCCCTGCGTGTCGCAGACGCGCTCCATGTGCTGGGGCGGGGATGTCCTCTGCTTTAAAGACGCTGGGTGCTGCCTTCTCCACAGCCCTGCCTGCAGCTACTGCTGCCAGCTGTAGCCAAAGCAGCACAGATTGGGTGGCAATTGTTTGCAGGGTGGGTTGCAGCCTCCAGTTGAATTTGGGGGTGAGAGTGGGGGGTGGGGGAGAAAAATTCAGCTGGAGAGCATGGCTCTTCCCAAGAGCAGGGATAAAGGCAAATAAAGCATTTGTCCTTATTTTGTTTGAAAATTCTGCCTTTGAAGAGATTTGGCAAGTAGGGAAGGAGGAGAGGCTGAGCTTCTTTGCCTTGTGTCCCTGGAATATGCCCAAATTTGACCGAGCTAGGACACTTTATTTGGGAAAAAATGTGGTTAGTGTGAGCTTGGTGCAAGAGCAGCTGCTGGCACAGGGCGCAGGTTTGCCACCTCCCAGCTCTGGGCCCAACAGTTGCCAAAGCAAAAGGCCACCTGTGTCCCAGGGTCATGAGTGACACGAGTGAGCCTGCAGCCAGGTGAGCTCCATCCTCCAGTGCTTGGCTTTGGGTGGTTTGCAGCCTCCTGTCCCGCTGGAAGCAGCGCACGGCCAAGCACACGTCTGGCCAGCCCTGAGCAGCGTGGGGAAGTTGTCCTCTCTGCAATGTCCTTCAGGCCCAAGGGTGTTTCTCCATCTCTGGCCCAGCACATGGCATGCCTCACTGGGAGAGAAAATTAAGAATTGGTTGAGTTAATTTGCTGCAGATTCTTGCTTGAGGAGCCAGTAACCAAAAAAACTGGTGGGATGCCCAACTTCCCTCCCTGATCGAGTCTCTTGGAGCCTTTCTGGAGCTCCTTCTTCCTGGAGGCTTTCTGCTGGGTGCCTGGTGCCCCATGCATGGACTACCTTTGGAAGAGAGCTTCACTTTGCTCCCTCCGGTCCTCTTCCTGCTCTCCCCCAAAATCCCTACAGAGAAACAAGGATCTTGTTTGCAAGCTGAAAACTAAAAATGATTTATATGTTTATAAGCCCAGCTCTGGCTCCATTTGTTTTGGCAAAGCAATTGTTTGCATCTTTGCAGAATTCCTTCACCCAAACCACTCATTAGATATGAATTTCAAAACAGCCAGGGGCAGAGGGTTACTCAGGGGAATTAGCAAATGGCTTCCCAAAGCCTTTTACGTCAAGGCCAGCAGCTTGATTCCAGCCCTTGATGCCAGTGGCCCAGAAGACATTGTCATCTAAAGTTGGGTCAGTGACTGAGAGTCAATGAGTGCATTGAAAGACCTTGGTCCTTGACTCCTAGCTGGCAGGTGTCTCAGCCATGGCAAACCTCAAGACAGAAAAGATGGGAAGAGAACAATTTGATCCATGAACTGTCACCAGACACTGCAGGAGCTGGCTGAGAGGTGGAGATATTCCACTGCAAGCTGGTGGAGATCTGAAAAGGGCACTTGAGGAGGATCAGCCTCAAAGTCCGGAGATGGGGAGAGTCTGTGGCAGCTGGTGGCTCAGCTGTGGGTTCAAAGATCATCTTGATTTGCACCTAGAAGCTATTAAGAAAGTTGCATGTGGAGATGATTTCAGCTTTCTCTTTTCTCTGGCAGACAGGAGCCAACAAAGCAGCTGTCAGGTGTGACAATGTCCGTTGCCTTACCCTGGCAGTTTCTTGACCTGGGCTGGCACAGGGAGTAAGAGCTACATCTCAAGGAGCTTTGGCTGTGGAGGACATTACTCTTCTGATGGCATCACCTGGACTTTGAGCAGCTTTCAGTGTCCTCAGAAAGGTGTGTTCCGGGGCAAAGGGACAGGCACCTCTTTTGCAGAAGCATCTCTGTGAAGAGTTGGATCGGCCAAGGTCCCTCTGGCAGGAGGAGAGACCTCCACTCTGGACCAGGCAGCCTAGACTACCAGAGGTGTCCCATGGGTACCTGGTAATGGTGCCACTCATTTTCACAGAATCACAGAATGGTAGGGGTTGAAAGAGCCCTCGGAAAATCATCTAGTCCAGAGCAGGAGGGGGTTTCCCTGCAGGCACATCCAGAGGTCCGTCATGCAACATACCCTGCAGTGGGACAATCCCTACCCAGCTCTCACTGGAAGCTCCCAGTGCCACCCAACTCCTGCTCTCCTGCTCTACCCCAACCTGCCCTGCTGCCCCGGAGCTCGCTCCGAGCCAACCTTGGCTCCTCGTCTTATGCAAGCAGAGATGAAAATAAACTCCAGTGAAGGGTCCTTTAACTTTCTCTACTTGAGTGAAAATAAATGTGAGCTCCCCAGTGCCGGCCCTGGGCGCTGTGAAATCTCTTCCAGATATAGTAAAGAGCCGTCGGCCGCTGGTGTTTTTAAACATCTCGAGCTGCTGTATATATTTCCAGGGAGACTCAATAAGCGCTGCAGCTAATTTATCTGCCTCTACTGTAAATATTTTCAGGAGATAGCAGAAAGGATTTCAAACACAGGGCTGGGAGGATTGGCACACAGCAGAGGCTGGGTGGGAAGGACGCGTTTAACCCTGCGCGCGCTGCCTGCCTGTCCCCGTCCTCGCCCTCCTGCGCCTCTGCCCCCTGCAGCGTCTCTCCACCAGCTCTGCAGCTTGATGCTTAGCCTGAAGATGCTGGGTTTGAACAGGGCTTCGAATCACAGCATCGTTAAGGTCGGAAAAGACCTCTAAGGTCAGCCAGCCAAACCATTCACCCAGTGTCTCCAGGGCCACTAAACCAAGTGCCATGGCCACAGGTTTCTGGAACACCTTCAGAAATGGGGACTCCACCACCTCCCTGGGCAGCCTGTGCCAGTGCCTGAGCACTCTTACAGCAAAGACAGTTTTCCTCCTCTCCAACCTAAACCTCCCCTCATGCAGCTTGAAGCCATTTCCTCCTGTCCTCTTGCCTCACCCTAACCTCCTTCCAGGGAATTGCACCTTGGTTGCCTTTCTCTGGACCTGCTCCAGCCCCTCAATGTCCTTCTTGGAGCGAATGGCACAAAACTGATGCCAAGATTCAAGGCATGGCCTCACCAGCACCCAGCACAGGAACAGCATCACTTCCCTTCCGCTGGCCACAACAGTGCTGATGCAGGCCAGGATGCTCATGGGCACACACTAGTTCATGTTCAGCTGCTGTCAACCAGCACTCTCAGGTCCTTCTCAGATGAGCAGCTCTCCAGACACTATGCCCCACACCTGGGGCATTGCAAAGTGTTGTTGCATGAAGGTTTGCTCTTCCTTTTGACCACAAGGTCCTTGCTCTGGGGGCACTGAGGGCACAACTCCACTGGGACCCACTGCCTGCAGCTGTGTCTAGACCACTCCATCCCTGCCTGCACATCTACTTGCTGCAACAAGCACAAGATGAATTCTGAGAAGTGCCTCAGCAGCCACTCCTTTCAGCAGAGGCTGCAGCCCCACAAGGGCAAGTGGGCATCCAGTTACTGCTGAGAACTGGGGCTCGGTGAGGAGACTGAGCTGGGCAGGGGTGGAGATGCTCACCACAGGTTTTGGGGGTGGGAGTCCTGTAGAGGAAGGAGCCGTGGCCCCAGCAGCCTGTCCCCAGGGCTGGGATGGCAGGCACCCTGGGAGACACAGATATGGGGGAGCAAGGGTGTTGGGAAGCAAGTGTGGGTGGCTCTTCAGGGAGCAGCCACCTGAAGACACAGAGGTCCCTGTCCATCTTCCACCCAACCTAGCCCAGGAGTGGAGCAGGGAGATGCTGGAACACAGCCCTCTCTGTGCCCACAGCCCCACTTCTGGTCATGGTCCTATGCCACTCCTAACCTCAACCATAACACCATGATCTTCTGGGGGCTGTGATCTCACTCTGGGGAGAGCTGTTGCAGGGCTGAGTGACATGACGTGACCAGCAGGACATGGGAGGTGATTCTGCCCCTCTGCTCCTGAGGGGATGGTGTTGGTGCTGCTGATATGCTGCCACCATCCTTGCTGCTGCTTTCCCATGTGCTTCAAGAAACATCATTCCTCAGCATGGACTTCTCTGGGTACACTTCTCTCTGACCATGCTGGTCTAGTGGAAGCAGTTGGATTAGATGATCTTTGAGGCCCTTCCAACTTAACCCATTCTATGACACTATGGTGAGATGGGCTCCAAAGGTCACCTTTGCTTTCCCTGTGCCCTGATCACCCCTGTCCCCCCACCCCCAAGCCCCTGCAATGGTTCCTCATCCCAGGTACTTCTACTGGGGGGATGGGACAGGAAGCTTTCCAGGGGAAAATCTGGGACACCACAGGGTGCTGGGCTGGGGGAGCAGAAGTCTTTCATCACCCAGCCAAGGCCTGGTGTCAGCAGGGAGCTGTACAAAAAGCACACTCAATTCAATGCCTGCTATTAAGCAAACCCAGCTCTGTGCACGAACAGCCTGTCCTGAACCATGGGTCACTACAGCTGGCCCTGCACCCCACCAGGGGCTCTGCCTGCGGTGCCAGGGCCGCTGTGTGCCCTCCACAGCATTGCAGTGGCCTCTCCCACATTGTTCACCATCAGCCCCCGCTGCTGCCTGGCTTGTGGGGGGATTCGGCCAAGGCTTCTTCTTCCGAGGGGTGATCTCATTTATCACAGATTCATAGAATGGGTCTGGTTGGAAGGCACCTTAAAGATCATCCAGAGCCAACCCACTGCCATGGGCAGGGACATCTCCCACCAGTCCAGGTTGCTCAGAGCCTCATCCACCCTGGCCTTGAACAGCTACAGGAAAGAGGCATCCACAACCCCCCTGGGCAACCTGTTCCAGTGTCTCACCATCTTCACTGGGAAGAAGAGACACGGAAGAAGTTCAGTCCTCTACTCCACGGCATCCCTCCTCTTGAACTCAGCTTGGCCAGGGGGTCCTGGGGATTACTGAACCTCCTTTGGTCCCATCAGCTGGGTGCTTCTGGCTCACTACAGTCTGCTGTTGCCTCAGAGAAGGCAGGTGTGGGGGCTCTGTTGGTGTGTGTGAGCAGGAAGGAGGCACTAAGGGTCTGTAAGCAGGAAGGTGAGTCTGTGAGATGGAAGATGGCATTTCCCCACTTGCCTGTAGAAGCCTTTGAGCTTTTGGGACTCCTTCCCTTATAATCATAGAATTGTTCTGGCTGGAAAAGGCCTGCAAGCTCATCCAGTCCAACCACCAACCTAACACCACCACGTTAGACCCTGTCCCCAAGCGCCATATCCACACATTTCTTGAGCACCTCCAGGGATGGGGACTCCACCACCTCCCTGGGCAGCCTGTGCCAGTCCCTGACCACTCCCTCCATAAAGAAATTTTTCCTGATATTCAATCTAAACCTCCCTCACCTGAGTGCTTGGATCCAGGCTTTTAGTACAGGTACAGCTGTGATCTGAACCAAATCCCTGAAGTCTTGTTGTCCCTTTAGCTTGTTGCAAAGCATCATTAAGTCCTAGAGAGGACAGTGACCCCTGTGCAGCTCTGGGTGGACCACAGGCTGAGGTTTCAGGGCAGGGAAGATGCAGTCCACCCTGGCAGCAGGTATGTGCTGGCTGCAACCTCCTTGTGCTCTGCTCCGCAGCCTCCTTTCTGCCTGATGTAAATGAAGGCAGCACAAGGACACGAGGTACCTATTGGCTTGGAGCCCACCTCAAAAGCCATAAAAAGGAGATAAAAGCCTTTCAATGCTAAGCCTGTCCGAAGAGACAATAAAAGACAAATGTCTTCCCAGCACTATGTCTTTTCCTTCTCACTTGATTTATGAGGGTTTTCTATATGCCTTCATGGTTTGTGACTCTTCAAGCTGTTTGGCTGTTGTAAAAGGCCCATGGAATCAGCCAGCAGGCTCGTTTACTCCTCAGACCCATCCCTCAGCCCAGCCTGGCCCTGCTGCAGGATCTTATCTTGGGGTGTCCACAATGGCTTTTGTCAATACCCCACAGGGAAGAGCATCTTGTGGTGAGCACCCCAGAGCAGCCCCCGCACCACCACGGAAGGTGCAGAGAGGGTTTCACAGCCACGAAAAGGAGAGCGAAGAGAGCCCAAATGTTTCCTTTCAGCCTCCGGGTGAGCAGCAAAACGTTTGCGAGCTGGATCTGCAAAGAGGATCCAGATGGGAGGAACCGCAGCTGCTCCCCGCGAACACAGCCTGGCTGTCTTTGGGCCGTGGGGTGGAAGGTCGGCGGGGGGCAGCCCTGGGGCTGGGAGGAGGGCTGCAGGAGCTGCGAGTGGGAGGCAGCCATCCCCACACAGCCAGGGCGTGCAGATCTGGAGCTAATCAGCCCCGGGACAGGATGCGTGTGTGTGTCTGCTGGGGCAGGGCAGGCAGAGCAATTGCTCTCAACAAAACAATGCTTCCCTCCTCCGCTGCCTTCGGAAGTGAAGCTGTGAGCCTGGACGTCCTCAGCTGACTCTCCTGGTCCTCCTGCCTCCTCCGAGAGGGAGGAACTGATGGAGATGCTGGAATCGCGGTAGGAGCCTGCGTGCTTTTGCATCGCCCAGTGCCGGTGCCCCCAGGCCAAGCTCGCTGCGCTGGTTGCTGGCTGTGGTGCTGGGCAGCTGAGCAAGTCTAGAGCTAGGGATTTTCGGGTGCAATCAAACCTCTGAGGTTAGGAAGCGAAGTCATCCCTACCTTCTCACCTCACTTCGGTCTTCCCAGAGTAGCTCTTCTGCAGGAAAAGCAGCAATAGGGCTTGCAACTGTGCCAAGGGGGAAGGGGATTAGAGACATAGAACTACAGAATGGGTTGGATTGGAAGGGACCTTAAAGATCATCTGGCTCCACCGCTGCTGCCATGGGCAGGGACATCTTCCACTAGCCCAGGTTCCTCAAGGCCTCGTCCAGCCTGGCCCTGGACACATCCAGGGAGGGGGCTCTAAGCCAGTGTGGATGTGGAGATAGGATGGTACTGGGGCCGGATGGGCAGCATCTTTGGACTGTGGCATGACAATGGTACCTATTTTGCTCCCAGAGGTGGGAGTTGTCCCAGCACGACTGGTAAGGTCCAGGCAGTGGGGAGCAGCTGACTGTGGTTGTCCTGAGGGAACCCGAGAGCAACCCTGTTTGGCCCTTTGCTTCCACTGTCCATGGTGTCTCTGTTCTCACCCTCGGTGGGCAGCAGCAGTCCCAGGAGCTGTGACCCCTGTGTGAGGACAGCCTGGCCTTGCCCTGCAGCACCTCGGGAAGGACGTGCGTGCCCCGGCATGTGCCCTCACCACACACTGTGGCCCAGCAGGTCCCTTCTCCTCACAGCTTATCCTGGCAGGTCTTCTCATCACACAGTGTGTCCTGGCAGGTCCCCCTGCCCTGCAGCCTGGACCACCACCAGCAATGCCCACAACAGCTTCCCCTCCCCACTGTTGGCCTGTGCCACACTCCATTTTCTCTTCTGCAGGGAGAGGCACAGGAGCAGCACCTTCATTTTTGTGCCCACTCCCCAAACTTTCGGACTGCAGGTCCAACTTCTGCAGCTTCACCTGGTGATTTCAGGTCTCTTCTCTCTGCAGGACTCCCCCTAGACCCTCAGCTCCCCAAGCCCTCTGTCACCATTTGTTCTTAGTTCCGCTTTGCAACAAACTCAATCTGGAAGGGGAGGATTCAGGGGTGCTGGGGGCACGATGTGGGGGAGCAGCAATTTGGTCTGTCCCTAAAGGTCTCTAAAAAGATATATATCTCTATATTCTAGGCTGTGAAAAAATTAGTCATTTCAAACCGCAGGCGAATGCTTTGCATTCCTGAGCAATGCTGCCCTCTGTTTCCTGCCCGCATTGTTCTCAATGAGCTGGAACCCTCAAATGAGCGCTCACCCCGACCCCATCCTCCGCCCTGGGAAAGCAAGGAGGAGAGAAAGAGAAGGGGGAGAAGAACCAGAGGAAAGCGGAGTCACTCTCCCCATGCCCCAGTGGAGCCGTGCAAGCAGAGCTGCCAAGGCACAGCCATTGATTTAGAGCAGGACCAGAGCCTGTGGCTGCTGTGGGGTGTGGGGCTCACCCTGCTGCCCTCCCCCTCCCCAGCCATCCTCCAACTATGGGAGGAGGGTTTGGCTGTGGAACAGGGACTCAGGCACTTGGGGGTGCTGGTGAAGGCCGGGAAGATTTAAAGCCCAGTCCGGGGCTTCCTCTGCTTGGGTTATCTGGAGCTGGGGCATGGCTGCAGACCACACAGGCACACACTGAAATCGTTTTTATTGGTTCCGCAGTGTAACGGGCAGAGCCTGGGGCTGGCAGCCCTGCTGGGCTGGCAGCCTGCCTGGCACACCCTGGGGCCTGCCGAGGGCTGCGTGAGCGAGGATGTCACCGAGCTGCAGCGGGGACATCCATCAGGCGTTGGGCTGCAGCAGGGACATCCATCAGGCAGCTGGGCTGCAGGGGGGCACATCCATCGGGATGCAGGGGGGATGTGAAGCGGGAGAATGTACATTATAGGCACATCCATCGAGCTGCAGGAGGGGCATGCAGCAGGGGGACATCTGTCAGGCTGCGGGAGGGGACAAACATCAGGGGTATATCCATCAGGCTGCAGGAGGGGACAAGCACCAGAGGAATATGCAATCACAGAACCTGAATCACAGAATTGTCAGCACTGGAAGGGACCTCAAGCATCATCTAGTTCCAGCCCCCTTGCCAGGGGCAGGGTTGGATGTGTCTTGGGAGGGTGTGCATCAAGGGACCCTTCATCCTGCGGCTGTTCGTCAGGGGAACATGTATCCAGAGGATATGTATTGAGCTGCAGGAGAAACAAGCATCAGGGGAACATGTGTTGAGCTCCAGGAGAACATGCATTGGGCTACAGGAGGGAACATGCATGAAGGAGATGTGCATGGCTGCAGGACATGCACTGGGCTGCAGAGAAGCACTTACTGGGCTGCAGAAGGGCTATGCGTGGGGATGATGCATAGATCGGGCTGCAGTAGGGTGTGCATTGGGGTTCCCAGCCTAACCAAGGGCATCCAGGCTGCTGGAGGCCAGGGAGCAGAGACCTTGCCTGGAAGGGGACTCCAGGCACTTTTGCCTTTGCTTCCCCAAGTCATGACCTGTTGCCTGTGGGCTGCAGGAGCAGAGGAATCATCTGAGCTTTGGGCTGCAGCTGAGAGCCCTGTGCCCCTCAGCACCTGCTGTCTGAGATGTACGCAGCCACGCCAGGCAGGGCACATTTCTGCCGAGACCCAGGTCCCCTCCCACGCTGTGGGGATCGCTCTGGGGGCAGTGCAGGGCGCTGGGCTGCCCAAGGTGGAGAGGATCCAGCTGCCCCACATCAGGGGCGAAGGCAGGCGGTGCTGGCAGGGCCTGGTGCTGCCCGCCCTGCTCTCCCACAATTAATCATCACGTTGGGTAATTGCACAAGTGGCCAAGCGGGCAGCCTGCGGGGACCTGCCTGCAGGTGTGGGGAGAGCCAGAGGCCTGGCGGGCCCTGGCTGGGTGCAGAAAGCTTTTAACTGGAATAGAGTTACAGCCAGGCAGCCCAGCAATGCCAGGGATGCGAGGAATCCCCTGCCTGCTTCAAAAGGACGCTTTCTTTATCGGCTAATTAAAACCCGGGCAGCGGTGGGGGGGACCAGCCCGCACCTGCGCTGGCAAACACTCGGCCAAGAAAGGGGGGAGAGAGGGACTGAGCTGGGAGTGAGGAGGGGCTGAAGGGACTGCAGTGAAGGGCAGCAGCAGAAGAGCAAGTGCTGGGACCAGGCAGCACCTCCAGGACCCCACGGTGTTGCTGCTGCCAGCCCTTTGTGCCAGGCAGCCCCTGCCTGATGCCTGCTGTGGTGGTGCAGGGGAAAGAGGCTGTGCTCAGGTCATCCTCATCCCCATGAAAAGGCATCCCTCTGCCTGCTAAGTTCTGAAGGAGAGAACCAGATTGGAAAGCCTCCATGGTTGATTTATTGGCAGGGTTTAGTATTAATCCATAGGGATTCATCATAGCTGTGTAGCCTGGCAGGAGCTGGATGCACCCTCACAGCTCCTGGGCGGTGCCCTGGCCAAGCTCTGTGCTGCTTGGCTCTTGTTCTTCCTTCTTTCTCGGTTGTTATTAAATGGGAAGAGTGGTTTAAAATTGGGGGTCAGGGCAAAGTGGCTCCTGCAGTGAATTAACCTCAGCAGCATTGATGCAGCCAACATTTTCAGCAGGAAAGAGCAAATTTTCCTTGGGGCTGGTGGGGGTGAGGCCCTACTTGAGGATTTGTGCCTCAAGGCTGTTTCCCATCTGGCTCCTCCAGTGTCCAGTGAAAGCAGGGATGGGGACACCACATCTCCCACCCTGTCCATGGAGTACTGGGAATGGAGTACCTCTGAGCTCTCCAATCCCTCCTTTGACTGTGGTTGGTATTGGCTGGTGGCTTTGGAAGCTGGAGAGCTGGACATGGAGACATACCCACAGCTACCACAAATTATGGAACCTCTGTGCTCGGGAAAGCAGGAGAGGAAGCAAGGGAGGAAGGGAAGGAGGAAGGGTGAAACACTGGAAAGGAGCCCTTTGTGAGCTGTCAGAGCAGTGTGAACTAAGCCTAACACTGGGTTAATGATATCATTTCACACCTTAGAATCGTGGAATCAGTCAGGGTTGGAAGGCAGCACAAGGATCATCCAGTTCCAAACCCCCTGCCATGGGCAGGGACACCCTGCCCTAGAGCAGGCTGTCCACAGCCTCATCCAGCCTGGCCTTAAACACCTCCAGGGATGGGGCCTCAACCACTTCCCTGGGCAACCCACTCCAGGCTCTCACCACTCTCATGCTGAACAACTTCCTCCTCACGTCCAGCCTGAACCTACCCATATCCAACTTCATTCCATTCCCCCGAGTCCTGTCACTCCCTGATAGCCTGAAAAGTCCCTCCCCAGCTCTTCTGTAGGCCCTCTTCAGACACTGAAAGGCCACAATAAGGTCAGCTTGGAGCCTCCTCTTCTCCAGCCTGAACAGCCCCAACTCTTTCAATTGAATAGGTGCAGCACCATGCGGGAAAGAGGCTGTGGGCACTGGGACAGCCCAGAGGTCTGCTGGCCAGAGGATCTGGGGGATGGAGGAGCAGAGCTGGTGTCTGCAACTGTGCTGTATGGCTCTGACTGCAGAGAAAGGGATAGAGCTGTCACTGGCTGTGTGGCAGAAGCTCCAGAGGAGTTTTCATGTGTAGGGGACTGTGGCACCCTACCTTTGCACTGCCAAGCAGGGATGGATGGCCCCAAGGAGAACAGAGGGTCCCCAGATCCCAGGGCCATACTGGTGGCATCTGGCTGAGGCTAGGCTGGAATGTGTCCCATGTGCAGAGCCTCAGTTTCCCCAGTTTGGATGCTCGGACTGGGAAACACGAGGAGTTCTGAGAGATGGCAATGGAGGAGCCACAATCCAGCTAGATGGGATGGGTCTGGCTCTTCTTATAGCCTGCCCTCTTCCCCAAAATAGGGCTTGGGTTTCTCAGGGGTCACCAAAGGTTCTGCTGCCCCTTTACTCTGCAAGAATGCTGGTGGCACAGATGGCTGCCAGCAGTGGTGATGGATGTATCCTGTCAGTGCCCAGCACAGTGCCTAGGTCAAGTGCCTGGCAGAGGTTACCCCCTGGGTCACATTCTGCACCACGCTCCACTCCCAAGCTGTGCCTACCTCTCGCAGGGTCAGATCTGGATGCAGCAGCAGCGCATGCTGGGCAGTACCTGGCCTTGGGCCCGGAGCCCCCAGCAGCCCACCTGTTCTTGCCAGAGCAGAGGGGCTTCTCTGCAGCCCCTGAGCCCAGCGCTGCTGCCTGGTGTGCCCGCTGCTCCGCCCTGGCCCTGTGCCTGCCCGCCCAGCCCTGCCAGCATATGGGAAAGGCATAGTCCTCTGGGAACTGGGGCGGCAGGAGAGGGACAGGGACAAGGACAGCTGAACCTTGAGCTTCACACGCCTGGCTCTATAGCTCTTGGCTTGGCCTCGCCTCCCTGCCCCACCTGGCAGCCAGGCTCCCTGTGGAGCCGTGCCAGGGGATAACAAATGCCCTTCCAGCCCCTCAAGGAGGGTAGCAGGATGGAAGGGTGGAGGATCAGGGCTTGGGGGGGCTGTGTGGGAGAAAAGAACGCCCTAAGGCCCTTCCGTGGTGCAGGGGGGTACTCCTCCATGCCTTCTGCAGCAGGTCCTGGAGTAGGGTAGAAGCTCAAACCTGGCCATGGTGGGGCTAAAGGCCCTCCCTCACTCCACGTTACCCTAAATATGGGCACACAGAGGCCTCTCTCCTTCCATCCCCCTTTTTCAGGAGTGGTGGGAAGCGATGCTCAGCCATGGCAGCAGCAGCACAGCGGCATAGCAGGGACACGGCAGGGACATATGGTCCTGGCCAAGCTGCAGCCCAGCGGGAGCTGCGGCGAGGTGGGGGCTGGAGCTGTGACGAGGAGTGAGCCAGAGCAGAGCCTCAGCCTCCGTGTGCTGGGACTGGTGGAGCTGGCACTCTGCAGGACTGACCCTGCGCCTCGGTCCTGTTTACAGAGCTGTGCCATGCTGCATGTTCCCAGCCCAGGTCCCCAGGGCAGCAGGGGGGCAAGCAGCCTCATGGCACCCCCGTCTCTGTCCCTGGAGGGCATAAGCATGCTGTATAATGCTACCCGAGTCACTGCCACCTCCTGACACGGTCCCCATGCTCCCTGGATGATTT
The DNA here is from genome assembly GCA_013400475.1 of Tricholaema leucomelas. NCBI lineage: Eukaryota > Metazoa > Chordata > Aves > Piciformes > Lybiidae > Tricholaema lacrymosa > Tricholaema leucomelas. Next base: position 395,802 of record WAAF01001940.1, on the reverse strand, counting down.
GCAAGGACTGTCCCTGTAGCATGATGGACCTGTGCCAGAGGGAGCTGATGGTAGCTGGGCACCTGCCTGCATCACCTCCCACCGGGCAGGATCTGGGATGTGTTTTCAAACTGGAAAGTATTTTCATACCCACTTTCTTATGGAGGCAGTGCAGCTCCCAGCTTTCAAGGTTATCATGCCTTTGCCAGTGGCCTTGGCATGTCCCTGTCCCCTGCCCATCATCCCGTGGTGGGAGGAGAGCCAGTTCCCTGTCTCCTGCCAGCTCTCCCCTGGGACAACATACTGCTGCTGCCCGGTGCCAGGAGTGGCACGGCCCTGCCGTCAGCCCCGCTGTGCATGGCAGACACACACTGGTGTGTCCCCAGAGCTGACGTGCCAGCTCCACCCAAACCACCTGCTCGCGCCCTGCAACCATGGCACATGTGCGAGCTGGCCCCGGGACCGCCTGAGATCCTGCTGGCAGCTGCCAGCAAGTGGAGCTGGTGGCAAGGCTGGGACTGCCCTTCCCGAGGATGTTCCTGAGCCTCAGGTGACAAATTGTAAGGGAAAATCTCAGGGAGAGGGCGTGGAGCCCAGCAGCTGCTTGAGCAGTCTGAAGCTGAGTGCAGAGGTTGGCAGGATGCTCAGCGTGGGAAGGGTTGCTCGGCCGCTCCTGAAGCCAGAGGGCACAGGGCCAGAGCTTGGGGTGAGGATCATGGAATGGCTTGGCTTGGAAAGGACCTTCAATATCTTTCAGTTCCAACCTCCCTGATGTGGGCAGGGACACCTCCCACTAGCTCAGGTTGCTCAAGGCCTCATCCAACCTGGTCTTCAACACCTCCAGAGAGGGGACATCCACAGCCTCCCTGGGTAACCTGTTCCAGTCTCTCCCTGCCCTTGCTGGAAACAATTTCTCCCTCCTCTCCCCTCTCAGTCTCCCCTCTCCCAGCTCAAAGCCATTGTCCCTTGTCCTGGCACTCTCAGCCATTATCAAAAGTCCCTCCCCAGCTCTCCTGCAGCCCCTTCAGGAACCAGAAGGCTGCTCTAAGGTTTCCCTGGAGCCTTCTCTTCTCCAGGCTTAACAGTCCCAGCTCCCTCAGCCTGTCGTCACAGGGGAGGTTCTCTAACTGTCTGATCACCATATGAACGCCAGGGCTGCTTAACACTTCCCTCCTCTAAAACCTTGGTGCCAGTAGCAGGCTGGCACAGTCAGCTTGTGACACTGCTGACTGCTCTGCTCAGCTCCTGCTCTGGTCCCATGTGATGAATTGTGTCCCTGCCCAGCACCATGGGACCTTCTCCTGGTCATTGCTGCAGGATGCTGCACCCATCCCTGCTCCATCACCCTCAGTGCTCATTGCCACAGGTTCCCCCAGCACCATCCTGCTCCCATTGCTACCTGAAACCCTGCGTGGTGCCTTCACCTTGGGCACAGCCATGCAGGAGCAGCCCTGCTGCCTGTTGCAGCACAGAGAGGTGCTCCCCAGCCTGAGATGCAGCTCCATGATGTCTTCATCTCTTCCAGAAGAACTGGGAGAAGTTGAGCTGCCCCAGAGGAGAACCTGTGGGTTGGGGAGGGAGTGGTAGAAGGGAGGAGGGGGGAGTTTCCCCTCCTAATTTCAATAAACTAAATGAAAGAGGTGGAAAATTGGTATTTCATGCAAAACTTGGTAAAGGTTAAACCACTTCCAGATGCTGTCTCAGAAGTTTTTCTCCATCCTGATCTGTTGCAGATAAAGTTGTAGATGCCCCAGTCAGATATTGTGTTACCCATCAGTGGGGTTTGCAAGCAGCACCATGATCCAGGCAGCTGTTCATGCCCTACTGTTCTGAAAAGGGGACAGGAAAGACCCAGAAATGTCCCTGCAGCTTCAAACCCATCCTGGACTGCACTGAACATCCTTTGGTACAGACAAGGTGGGATGGGTGATTGAGGTGGCACCCTCTTGGGGCACCAGGCAGTGGGCAGCTGCCAACATGAGGGACTCCCTGCACCACTGTGGCCATACCCCTTTGCACCAAGCCCTTTCCAAAAGGACCATTCCTGGCTTCTCACTCTACTCCTAACCTGATCTGCTCCCATCCTGGTGGGTTCTGCTCCACAGCTCATCATCCGTGTAGCGCCTGACATCCTTCTGCTGGATTGACACAGGGATTGGCTTCTCCATAGCCATGGACCTTGAAGACCAGAAGCTGCCGTGGTCACAGCTCTAAGTGACATCATGTCCCTGCAGTTCTGAGCCCTGGTGGTGGCTTGTGCACCTCAGCACCTCTGGGATGGGGCTCAGTACTATGTGTGGCACAGGGTGGGTTTCAGGCTGGGGAAACTGAGGCAGGGCCAGGCCAAGACTAGAAGAGGATCTGCAGCAGCTCTTGGGCTGATGCTCTGCTCCAGACCTGCCTGTGCAGAGGACCCAGGGCTGCTGCCGCAGAGAGCTTTGGGGTGGGCCATCAGCAGGTCGGGCAGCGGGGCCAGCAGTGGGTTGGGCAGCAGACCTGGCAGCAGATCTGACAGCAGGTGGGACAAAGGAGCAGTGGGCTGGGCAGCAGCTTTGGCAGCAGGTCCGGCAGCAAGTCCGGCGGCGGGGTGCGCAGCGGGTCCAGCGGCAGGTCCAGCAGGGGCATAGCTGGCATTCCTGCCCCTGCAGTCCCCTTCCTGCCCCCCCGGCGGGCCCTGCGCCCCCGCTGCCGCTCAGCCCCCGCTTGTTTTCTTAGCAGGCGGCTCCCGCTCGCCGAGCCCAGCCATTTCCTGCCGGCTGAGCGCATTCCTCTGCCCCAGCGCAGGTCCCTGCCGCCGCCCTCCCACCTTGCTGCTCCCCCAGCCCCCGCCCCCTGCCTCAGTTTCCCCAGCCGGGACCCTCAGGCTGTCCCTGGGAAGCAGACCAAACCCGGGAATGCGGAATGCGGGGCGCGGAGTTTTGCGTGACCCTGCGGCGTTTTTGGGAGCGCTGAGAGAGGTGATGCCCGTCCCCGTCCGCGGTGCTGGGGGGCTGGTCGAGCACCTGTGGGGACGGGGTGATCTGGAGCGGGAGGTGGGGAGACCCAAGCCAGCCCTAGCGTGGGCATTAGCTCGAGAACACTGCGGCAGTGTTGATGGCACCGGGACTGTTCCTGGGCTCACTGGGAAGGGGTAATCCTGGAATCTCCTTGCCCCCTGTGAGTAGAATGGGCAAAGCGAGGCCTTACTGGGCACTTCTCTGCCCCTGCTCGAGGGCAATCCTCTGGTGGGAATCCAGAGCACCAGTGGGGTCAGGGACAGTCGTGGTGGCACTGGGTGGACAGTGACATTGCTCCAAGGTGCTGAGCCCTGTACCAGTGGAGCTGCTGGGGTGGGCAGGAAGGGAAGTCGTCAAGCAGAGTCCATCAGGAGACCATCTCCCTGGCTATCTGAAGGACCACAGCACTGGGGCCAGGTGCAGAGAACTGAATCTGGTGTGCTGTGATTTGGTGAGGGCTCTGAGCTACAGGGACCCCTGTGGCTGGGGCTGGTGCAGCTGACAGAGGGGGCCAGGAGGTGGGTGGGTGGGCAGGAGGGGTGATCCTGGCACGGGCAGGAAGGCCGGACATGCCCTTCCCACCCACCTTGCTTGCTGCCAACCTTCCTACCCACCCGTGGCCTGAAAGGGAAGGAAAAAAGCCCTGTCCCGCCCATCAGGAAACCTCAAATCAGGGCCAATGTTTTGGAAAGGTTTTTCTCCTCTCCCCTTGAAGACATCTGCCAATACCATCTGACCTTTCCCAAACAAGCGCAGCCCACGCACTCCGCCTTTGATCCCGCGCTCCCAGCTCTCTGCTTGCTTACTTGGCCCCTGTGCGGCTGACGATGTCTTCCCCTGCTCACCTGGTTGTCATTACCTCGGCCAGCCCCACGGGCCCCCTGCGGCCACCTGCGCCTGCACGTCCCTTGCCCCAGCTGCCAGCATTCTGGTACCCCGCTCCCAGCAGGTAGGCAGCCCCACTGCCCTGGGGTGGGGGTGTGGGAGCAGGGATGCCCTGTGATCCTGTTTCTCTGCTGGCTGTTTTGGGCACTGTCACCCTTCTTTACCCTTCTTCCATCTCAGGGGGGGATGGATGAGATGATCTTTGAGAATCCCTTCCAACCCAGTGTGGGTTCTATGAGAGGGATCCCTACATGATGTGGGGTTTGATCTGGCTATGCCCATTCCTGTGGAGGGGTAGAGGGTCAGGGGCTCCCCTATCAGCCTGGGGGAGCAGAAAGAGGACCAGAGCTTGATTTGTTGGTTGGGGATGCTTGTGTCTCTATGCAGCTTATGTCCTGGTAACTCTCCCTGCAGAAACCTACAGGTGGCTGCAAACTCTGGGTTACTGGCACCCACCATAAGGAGATGTGGGAGATGGAGCCCTGGACAGTGCTTGGGTTTGACTGGCAGCAGTGCTGGTCTGTTTCATGGTGTGAATGAAGGGAGGAGGATGGTCCTGGATATGATTACTCCTCTAGCCAGCCAAGCTCAGGCTCTGGATTGTAGGGAGCTGAAGAGCAACAGGTTAGAGAGGGCCAAGGCTTGGCTCTGGAAAACAGCACTAGGAGCTAAGGCAAGAGGTGGTCGGGTTCATATGGGTGGAGCTCAGTCTCTGCAGGGCACTCAGCCAGGGGAAGGAGCTGGACAGCTGGCAGCAGGCATTGCTCTTGTCCTGGAGCAGCTTGCTCTCAGCCTGTCCCTGTCCTGGGCAGCCTGGTGAGGTTTGCCTCTGCTTCACTCCCAGTTCTGCTTTTTCATGTCGTGGTTCATAACTTACAGAGGGCAGGTGGGAAGAAGGAATATTTCATTCCTGAGCATCCACGGGTGTCTCTGCTGGATGCTCTGGCTCAGTGATGGATGGGCATCATGGACACCATGGGGGGCAATGGATCATGTGCAGGCCACTGCAGAGGGGGAGTTCCCCAGGAGCACAGGGCTCTGCGGTGGTGACCTGGGCAGTTGACAGATGTTCCACATCCAGCCCATGAGGGGTGAGGCCTTCAGCAGCTGCTCTCACTGCTGCAGCAGGGTGTTGTGGTTCCGTGGAGTGTGTCCTGTGTGGGATGGATGTCACCCCCTCGGTGACAGTGGCTTTCAGTGCAGTGCCATCCTGGCTCTCCCAGCCAGCTCTGGCTCTGGTGTTAATCCTCGTAGTCCATCTGCAGTGACAACGATGATTGAGAATGGATGAGCTGTGCAAGAGCTCCTTTCTCTGCAGTAGTGACCCCATGGCCACCAGCACGCCTGTGCCCTTCCTGACTTGCTGGCGGCTGTCTCCTCAGCTGTGCTCACTCAGGGGCTGAGCAAAGCCTGATCTTTGTCTTATGGGGAAAGCCTCACTGCCAGGCATCTCAGATGGCTTCACCATCTAGCCCATCCTGCTGCAGCACTGCTGCCGGCTATTTCGAAACTGCTTGCAGATGCCCGCTCAGCTGCCTGGCTCTGCCTCACCCAAGGCAGGCAGCAGCACTGTGAGCTCAGCCATAGTGCTCCACAACCCTCTGCTTGGTGAACCAGCTGCTGCCAAGTGGCGAGTGCTGACCTGTCTATGCCCCTCAGTGACAAGTGTCAGGATCCCAGATAAGCCACCTCTTCCTCTTAGTGCCCTCCCGTGGGGGTTACATGGGCAGCACAACCGGAGCAGGACAAGGAGAAGGTGAGGAGGGGAAGGAAGGGAAGGTGGGGTGGGATTTCCACATCTGACATGTTGAGGTTTCCCAAGTAGGAGCCAGTCGCTCAACATCTGGCTGACAATATTGCGTCCTGCCTGAGAGCAGCTCCAGATGTTCTCAAGACCTTTTTTTCATTATTTTATTTCTTGATTTCATTCTTTTCTTATCCCCACCCCCCCTCTTCAGCTCCCAGCCACTCTTGACTCACTAAATCAAGGGAGACAGGCTTTTAACTCCGTGGAAAGAAATAAACGGCTCAGTGCTGAGATGAAACGGATCTGTGGGACCCTGTGAGCAGATGTGTGGTGGGGGAGGGAAAGAAGGAAGCAAGGTGAGGGAGACCAATAGAAATTGAGAGGCATGTGTGCATGGCCACGTCTTGAGCATGAGGTGACCCAGCTGGATGCACAGCATGAGGGATGTGCGGTCTGCTTTGAGTATGTAGGGCCAGCAAGGGCAGGTCTTGTGACTGAGGGCAAAAAAGGGGAATGGAGCAGTTCCTGTCTCACCATGCTGACTGGTGACCTCCCCTCCGGCGTAAGTGGGTCCATTTCTTACCTCCTGGAAGTGGCTCAGAGCCAAGGAGGGGAAAAGAAGGATGAGTCTGGTGTGTTGATGATGTTCATCCAAAGAGGTGATCTGTCATCCCTGGCGGAGATGGGAGAACCAGCAGCCAAGCAGCGAGACCCCCAGGGAAAGGGAAAGTTTGGCAGGAGGAGGGGAGAGGTCAGAGGTGAGAGAAATGAACAAGAGAGAGGTGGAGGAGAATGTGAAAAGAAGATCTGGAGATGCAGAAATGTGGTTGCTCTGCCAGGCTGCTTGACTCCTGCTGAAGATCTGCTCTGTGCCGGCCAGCCCCACAGCACGACGCCCGCTCTGTGCCACACAGACGATGCCTCATGTGCCTCTGATGTCCTAGAGCTGCTCCGCCTGCAGTCTCCTCAGGAAGAGCTGTGCCTGTCTCTCATTATCTGTTCTATCCTCTCCCGAGCTGTCACCTCCAGCTCCATTTCCCAGCGATGCTTTGTTGGGTTTGAGTGCTGCCAGCCCCTAGCATCCTTAGCCTGGGGCTTTGTGGGCACCTTAGGTAAAACCACGGGGCTTGCATTCTGCTCCACTGGCATCTGTAATGGTGCCCTGACAAACTGTGGCCTGGAGCATGAAAAGCTTTTAGCTATAAGGGAGCACCAAGAAAAGCCCCTTTGGTTGACTGCCCCTTCCCCTTTCTTCTTCTCAGAATTACTGACCACAGCAGCCAGCCTAGAGAAGCGACCTGCCGGCATCCCATGGACGGCTGCCAGCAAGCCTAGGAGAGCTCATCTCACAGAAACGTGCCATCAGCAGGCAGTTGTGAGGGCAGGACACACCTTTGTGCCACTTAACCCATGCCTGAAACCTGCCAACTGGAAGTGGCAGTTCACCCCCATCCCACAGTCAGTAGGGACATCCTCCACTAGAGCAGGTTGCTCAGAGCCCTGTTGAGCCTCACCTTGAATATCTCCAGGCATGGGGCCTCAAATACCTCTCTGGGAAACCTGTTCCAGCTCTCCACTACGCTCATGGTGCAGAACTTGTTCCTCATATCCAGTCTCAAGCTGCTCTGCTCTAGTTTGAAGCCATTGCCCTCATCCTGTCCCCGCAGGCCTTTACAAACCATCTCTCTCCGCCCTTCTTGTAGCCCCCTTCAGGTACTGGAAGGTCCTTATTAGGTGTGCCTGGAGCCTTCTCTTCTCCAGGCTGAACACTCCCAGCTCCCTCAGCCTGTCCTCTTAGCAGAGCTGCTCCAGCCCCTTGATCATTTCCATGGCCCTCCTCTGGACCTGCTCCAGCATGTCCATGTCCTTCCTGGTGAAGTCCGAGCTCTCATGCACAAGAGGTGGTTCCAGATGCCTGCCTGAGCAGGATGGAAAGGCTCCTGACTTTCAAAGAGCTGACACTCAGCTTTCTCCTGATAGCTGGGTCCCCAAGAGGTCCAAGAGCTGAAAGTGCACACACACAACCTTGTTGAAGAGTTTCCACCGTGCTTACTTCAAGTGCTTTCACACCTGAAGTTCACCAGAAACCCTCAGAGACCTGTCTGGCAGTAAGAGCCCTTCAGAAAATGGCACAGGAGGTCTCTCGAGGTCTGGAGAAACCACAAGTACTGCCCAGCTAACAAAGGGGCTGCTAGCACAATTCTGTGGAGCAGCTCAGCTCATTCAGCAGCAGAAATTCCCTCTAGAGATATGAAGCAGGAAAAGGTCCTGCAGGATTGCACCTCAGGTTCTGCACCTCAGGTTCTGCTTCTGGTGTGGCATCTGCAGGGGATGCCCAGGAGAGCTAACCTGGTTTCCACACCAGCAGCTGCCCTGCACCAGCCCCTGTGTCTCATGGTTGATGCTCAAGAGCTAGAGCTAGTTAGCATCAGGGAGCAGTGCTGGGGGCTCACCACCCTCTCCTGCCCCATGAAACAGTTGCTGTGGGCATCAGGTCCTCACCCTGACCCAACACTGCAGGGCCTCCAGGGCTCTGGACCATGGCACAGGGGAGGTGGTGGTATTGTGGTGCCTACTGATAGGAGACATGCAGGTAGGGGCAGGAGGGAAGCAAAGCTCTGAGACACTTGAATCTCTGGGATGTTTGCAGGGGCATGGAGCAGATTGCTCACAGCTTCACAGATTGCACTTGGAAGGGACCCTCCAAGGGCATCCTGTCCAACTCTCTTGCAGGCAGCAGGGACACCTCCAACTAGAGCAGGCTGCACAGGGCTGCACTGTGGTTGACCTTGAATTCCTTCAGGGATGGAGCCTCAGCCACATCCCTGGGCAGTCTGTGCCAGTGTCTCCCCACCCTCACTATGCACAACTTCCTCCTGATGTCCAACCTAAACCTCCCCTGCTTCAGTTTCAGACCATTGTCCCTTGTCCTGTCACTCCAAGCCCTTCTCCAACATCCCTCCTCAGCTCTCTGTAGCCTCTTCAAGTACTGGAAGGCTGCTCCAAGGTCTCCCTGGAGCCTTCTGTTCTCCAGGCTGAGCAACCCAAATTTTCTCATCCTGTCCCTATAGGGAAGGTTCTTCAGCCCTCTGATCATCTTTGTGGCCTCCTCTGGACCTTCTCCATCAGCTCCATGTCCTTCTTGTGCTGGGGCCCCCATAGCTACACACAGCACTGCAAGTGAAGTCTCTGCAGAGGGGCAGGATCCCTTCTCTCCATCTCTGCCCTATGCTGCTTTGGGTGCAGCCCAGGCTGCCATTGCCCTTCTGGGCTGCAAGTGCCCATTGCTGACTCCTGTCCAGCTTCTCCTCCACCAGCACCCTCCCCTCCCCAAAGCCCTTTTCTACAGGAATGTGAAATTCAGATGGGAAAAGAGAAGAAAAGAGAAGAAAAGAGAAGAAAAGAGAAGAAAAGAGAAGACAAGAGAAGAAAAGAAAAGAAAAGAAAAGAAAAGAAAAGAAAAGAAAAGAAAAGAAAAGAAAAGAAAAGAAAAGAAAAGAAAAG
>WAAF01001940.1:343955-386352 GCA_013400475.1 Tricholaema leucomelas | reverse complement strand
AAAGGAAAGGAAAGGAAAGGAAAGGGAAGGGAAGGAAAGGGAAGGGAAGGAAAGGAAAGGAAAGGAAAGGAAAGGAAAGGAAAGGAAAGGAAAGGAAAGGAAAGGAAAGGAAAGGAAAAAAAGAAGGAAGGGGGGAAAAAAGGGAAAAATAAGGGAAAAGGAGGGGGGGGGGGAAGAAGGGAAAAAAGAAGGAAAAAAAAGGAAGGAAAAAAAAAGGAAGAAAAAAAAAGTCTATTTTCCAGCTGCTCCATTTCACAGAAGGAGCTGTTCATCCACTTAAAAACACAGGTGACAAGCACAAAAGGCATTTGGGGCTATAAAGCAGGCCAGATCTTGGGGAGGTGGAAGATATATGGTGCAGCACCAAGGCCCAGCTCCCATCTGCTCTCTGCATTCCGATGACCTCACGCCCGCCGCCTGGTTTTAAACGCCGTGAAAGCTGGCTCCTGCCCCAGGTAAGGTTTATATATATATATATATATATATATTGCCACATCCATCTTGAAATAGATGGGCAGCAGTTTTTTTTTTTTTAAGGCACATGTNAAGCCCAACCCCCCCCCCCCCCCCTTACTTTTCCATCTGGGGGCTTTATGGGTACCTCTCAGAAAATTAATAACGGCGCTGGGAGGAAATGTTGGACGGGGAGGCAGTAGCGGAGATTTACGGCCAGCCCTGGTGGGTGCCAGGGGAAAGCAGACCAAGGGCTTGCCGTTGCAGCAGGCACTCCCCAGAGCTGGGTTTGCATCACAGAGGAGATGGGGAATTTCTCCTCAGGCAGGAGGGAGGCTGTTGGGAAGGGATTGTTCGTTAGGGTAGAGACCTTCAGCCTGGAAAGGAGAAGGCTCCAGCAAAACCTTAGAGCTGCGTTTCACTATCTGCGGGGGACCTACAGGAAGGCTGGGGAGGGACTGTTCAGTAAGGTCTGCGGGGATAGCATGAGAGGTGATGGTTTGGAACTGGAGCAGGGGAGACTTAGGTAGACATCAGGAGGAAGCTGTGCACAGTGAGGGTGGGGAGGCACTGGCACAGGCTGCCCAGGGAGGTAGTTGAGGCCCCATCCCCAGAGACATTCAACATCAACCTTAATGCACCCCTGCACAGTCTGCTCTGATTGGAAGTGTCCCTGTTGCCTGCATGGGGGTTGGACGAGATGACTTTTGAGGCTCCCTTCCAACCCCATACAATCTGTGACTCTGACCTGAGCATTGGAATGACAGATGGAGGTGGGAACCAGCACCCAGAGGGCTGCTGCTGCACAGCTTGGACCTGGGCAGGGCAGGAGGAGTTCGTCCTTGCTGATGAGGGTGACAGTGCTTCCCAGCAACCCCAACAGTTCCCTTCAATCACCCAGCTCCAGGCTTTGCTGAAAAAGGGATAGTATGAAGGCCCATATGGGTGGGCTGGTAAAAGTCATGTGTGAGCCAGAACCTGCTGAGCTCTGCTGGGCTTCCTGATAGATGAGCAAACCCTTATTGTCATGGCGTGGAGAGCATGGAAGACTCCCAGGGCAGTGACCTTGGCAGCACTGATCCCATCAGCACCATCCCAGTTCCAGCCAGGCCTTGGGGCTGTAGGGATCACAGTATGGGTGGCCATCAGCACTGGGAAGGGACAGTAAAGAGTCATCACATACCAAAAGGCTGACAGGGCCACAAGGTCTGGTGAGTGACCCACAGCACAGCCTTGGAGCTGCAAGCATTGGCGAAGCTTTGCTCCTGCTGTCGTCTGTCTGACAGGGTACAGGCAACATCCAGATTTAAGCTGCTGCTTCTGAGCTCTCTGTGGGGATGCTGGATTCAGCAGAGACCCGATCCAGGCACCTCTGAACACCTCAGATGTGCCGAGCTGGGTTCACCCAGCCCCACCTCCACCCCTTCTCTCCCTGCGCCATGAGCAGGACCCTGGAAGAAGATGTCTTGAACACAAGGCTTATGAGGAGCAGCTGAGGGAGCTGGGGATGTGCAGCCTGGAGAAGAGGAGGCTGAGGGCAGAACTCCTTGCTCTCCACATCTCCCTGAAAGGAGGCTGCAGCCAGCTGGGGGTTGGGCTCTTCTCACATGGAACAAATGACATGACAAGAGGAAATGGCCTCAAGTTGTGCCAGGGGAAGTTCAGGTTGAATGTGAGGAAAATTTTCTTCCCATCAAGGGTTCTCAGGTCCTGGAATAGGCTGCCCAGGAAGGTGGTGGAGTTCCCATCTCTGAAGGTGTTTAAAACTACCTGGATGTGGTGCTGAGCGAGGTGGTGCAGTGGCAGTGGCTCAGCAGCAGTGGTTGAGGTTGTGAGCTCTGGGTGAGTGGTTGGAACTATCTCCAAGGTCCCTTCTAACCTCAACAGTTCTATGGCTTTATGGTCCCTGCTATGACAGAGCCAAAGCTCAGCTGTTGTGCCTGGGATGGCATGATGGGCAATGTCTTCTTGGAGCTCCCCCCATCTTCTGGGAGTGCCACCTCTCCCTGCACCCCTCAGTAGATGAGGGCTGATGATGCCCATCACGTGAGTGGAGGGACAAAGCGGGTGCTGCTCATCTGGGCAGTGCAGAGACTGCTTCTGCAGACCTTGTCCAAGAGGAGAAGAGAGGCTGTTGGGTTGAGTTTCACCACGCTGAGTAAACACAGGACTTGCTACAGCAGATGCTGGTTGTTGGCTTGGTGCTGAGGACCTGATCTCACCCCATGTGGAGGCTCCCAGGCAGTCATTGACTGAACAGAGCTGCAGCGTCCCCCTGAACAAGCAAACCCACCCAGGGCCCTGCCTCATGGGCTGGGGACATGAATAGCAGAGGGGATGGATGAGGTTGTGGTGGCAGCTGAGCAGGGCGAGTCTGGAAGGACACACAGTGATGCTGAAACCAAGTCACAGCGCGATGAGCTCTGTGGGGCAGCACCATCTCTGGGGGGGTGGTCTCACCTCATTCCTGGAGGGGTGGTCTCATTTCCTTCCTGGGGAGGATGGTCTCACCTCATTCCTGGGGAGTGGACTCATCTCATTCCTGGAGAGGATGGTCTTACCTCATTCCTGGAGAGGACGGTCTCACCTCATTCCTGAGGAGGATGTTCTCATCTCAGCTCTGGCTGGGATGACCTTTTTATGCCGCTGGCGCACATCACGGCGCAACATCACAGCCGTGTCTTACGGCCAGCATAGCCCAGATGCAAGTGCTGGGGTGCAGTTGAATCCCCTCCCCTCCATCCCCAGGGGACCACTCTTCTCTTTTGCCTCCTCCTCTGCGTGGCTGCTGAGGTGGGAGAATGCCGGCAGGAGGGAAGGGACAGCTTTCTCCAGATGGTGCCCCGCTGACCCCCGCCGTTCCCTGTCTTTGGCTCTTTCTTAGGAAAACACGGTGTGGGCCAGCCCATCGATTAATGGTTTCCTCATGTTCCCCCTGCATGCCGACTGGGAAGCTGCCTCCCTGCTCCCCTGGCTCTGTGGAGCAGAGACCCTGCCTCCCGCTGCCCCTGTACCCCACACCGGGGGGAATGGTGCCCTGGGGAGGATGGACAGGGGAGAGAGAGGGACTGGGTGAGGGAATTATGACAGTGTGATTAACTCTGATGTCATCAGGGCCCCCGGGGCTTGTGGAAATCCACTCGGTGTTTGGAAGAGCAGCACATTCCACACTGGTTTGCAAGGGCGAGGGTGGCTGGAGCAGCAGAGCCCCCTGCACACTTGGCTGCCATGGCCGTGCGTGGGAAAAGCTTGTCCTGCCCTGGGCCCATGGCGAGGGCCTGGGTGGCTCCATGTGGGTGGGTGGAAGAGCCCCAGTCAGCACTGGCATGGCAAGAGCAGAGCTGGGAAATGCAGATGCTGAGGTTTGCTTAGGAAGCAAAAATCTGGGCGGTGAAGGAGGCTTGTGAGTGGTGTGAGATGCCTTGGGGAAGGCAGAGGAGAGATGGATTTTTTGGGCCCTGGGGAAGTGCAGAGGCCCTGTCCTCAGCAGGACAGCAGCAGATTCTGCCTGGAGGACTCTGGCTGCTGTTGGCACACCACTGCCTCTGATGGCTGTCCTTGAGAGCTGCCAGGATGGAGGACATGGCACTGGGCAGGGTGGAGGGACAGGTCTCCACATCCGAGGGACAGCAGCAGAGCACCATTCCCCAGTACAGAGCTCCACTTCTCCATGTTCTTAACCACAGAAGTAAGGACAGGACAGCTTGGCAGGGCCAACACCGCTGCTCTCCTGCAGCTGGAGCCATGGCTGAGACCCACGTGGATCTGCAGCACGGGATGGAGAGAAGTTGCTCTGTGTACCAGGAGAGCAACAGAAGCAGGAAGACTACACCAGGCCATGCCAAAGGGCCTAGCAAGAAGCTTTTTGCCTCTCTAAATAGGTCTTGCTCCTTCTTAAAGATCAAGCTCCTCACCAGGTTAGTCCACCACGGAGCTGTGCCTCACTGCGCAAGCAAAACCCAAGGGATGTGTTTCCCTATGGAATTCAGGTCTAGTTTTATTGATATGGATGTTGGCTACCACGATGGGAAATGATCTGTGCATGCATCCTTCTGTCTGCCCCATCCCCCCACCGAGGCTGGGGTTCAGCTGTCTGAGCTGCTGGGATCTCTGGTGAGTGGAGCTGGCTGGACAACATGGAAAAAGAGCATCGACTTTTCTGTCCTGTGCTCACATCTCGGCTCTTTCCTTGGCCAAATTCCGGCTTTCCATGAAAAATGTCTGTTATTATTTTCTTTTTGAAATGAGAAAAATTCCAACCAGCTGCAAAATTCAGTCCCAGAGCAGGCTTGGCCTCTCTTTCAGCTGCCTCTGACTCTCAAAACATTTTGCCCCAGCTGAGCACTGGGAGAAGTTTGTGTTGAAAAGGAGGCAGTTAGTGCTGAATGTGCATGGTCAGTTTGGTGCTTCCCATGTGGGAATGGCTCAGCTGCTGCCTGGTGCAGCTGGTCCAGGAGCCTTCAGAAGCCTTTTCAGATCCCTGGCTGAATTAATGTCTTTACCTTGAAGAGCTGTTTTGAGGATCACAGAACTGTCAGGGTTGGAAGGGACCTCAAGGTCATCCAGCTCCAACCTGCCTGCCACAAGCAGGGATACCTTACATGAGATCAGGTTGCTCAGAGCCGCATCCAGCCTTGCCTTAAAAACCTCCAGGGATGTCCACCCTCATTGTGGTGAGGTGTGTTTGCACTGCAGCATCTCTTACACAATCTTACAGAGCTGAGTTGGTTGGGAGAGACCTCCAAGATCATCCAGTCCAACCATCAACTAGCACCACCGTGGCCTTTAAACTATGTCCACAGGTGCCATGTCCACAGGTTTCTTGAATGTCTCCAGGGATGATGATGACTCCACCACCTCCCTGGACAGCCTGTTCCAAGGTCTTTTGCCCTTGCAAAGCTTACAGATGCTGGCCACAGCCATCAGGACTACACAACAATCCTTGTTGCCACCTAAGTCATAGAAAGGTTAGGGCTGGGAGGGACCTTGAAGATCATCCAGATCACAGCTCTCCACTTGCTTGGAGAAAGCACAACCTTCTGTCGCCCTGCCCTGAGGAGCACCCATGTCCGTGCAGATGTGGTGCAGTCCTGCAGCTGCTGAGAATGACATAATCCCAGCATGGTGGGGGCTGGAAGTCACCTTTGGAGAACAAGGGAAGGGCACTAATTCTGCTTCTTGGGCATCTGGGTGAAAGCAGACATGAGAGGAAGAGGAGGGCTGAGTGGCCCATGTAATTCAAGAGCCGTCTCATGGCAAAGGCTCACAGCCTCTGACATCCAGAACAAGAGAAACCAGGGACAGGAGCATCCCCTCTGCTCTGGAGGAGAAGAGAAGGAAGGAAGGGTCTATGCCAGGAATGTGGGGTAGGACCAGCTCACCCAAGCCCAAGTGGTTCTGCATGCCCTTGGCCCCTTAGCTTCTGGCCTTCCCTCAGCCCTCTCTGCCTATGCCCTATGTAGGCAGCCAAGCATCCATGAGGCCTGAGAGGTGCATCTCTGAAAAGAAACTTCCAGCATCTCCAGCAGCTTCACCAGTGCACTGAGCTCCCCACACAGGGCACCCGTATGTCCACACAGACATCCTTCAGATCCTCACTCCTCAAACTCCCCTGTCCTGAGCCCCACCAGTGCTCCATCAGCCTCTTCATCTGCAGGCTCCAGCACTACACTGGCATACTGGAGCCCAAAAGCACCAGCACCATGGAATGAGGAGGCCAGGCCAGCTGCCCTGGGCTCAAAAGGGCAAAGCATCAGCCTAGAGCGCTGTGATGTGGGCTCCAATTCCTCACAGAGCCATTCAAGGAGCCAGGCAAGGTTTGCAGGGAAAAGAATATCTACTGGCAGCTCACCAGGGGTATCTATTCATATTTATTATGCCAAGACCATCACAACCTCAGGATGGGAAGATACTGATGTCTGCTGGAACGTGGAGACCAAGAAGAAAGAAAAGACTGGAGATGGATCAGCAAAAGCTCTTCTCTCTTCCTGCCACCTCTGTCTTATGCATCTCCTCGGACAAGCCTGGCCACAGCACTGCTTCCCAGGAGAGCAGAATCAGGCCTCTCTGAGGGGTGCACACCAAGACAGCACCGGTGGTCATTTGGTGGCAGCTCGACAGAAACAGGTGGAACGGTGTCAGTTGGCACCAGCTGAGAATATAGGGGTAGAGATCCGAGTGGATGGATGATGATACCTGGTGGCTCTGGCTGGCAGGGCAGGCTACAGCCTTGCTGGATGTGTGAGGGGAAAATTGTCTTCTCCAGGTCTTTCCTGCTGGGTCATTTGGACTATGCACCAGGATAGTTAAGGTCCAGGGAGTTGTGAAGCCTGTCCACTTCTTCCTGGTGGACACAGCTCTCCTGGGAACATCCAGGGCCTGGCTGCTCTCCACAGCACTGCAGCATCACGCGGGTCCTGCCCCCAGCAGCAGCACTGGTCCATGTACACCTGAGGTCACCAGAGAATCAGGCTTTGCAAAAAGTCCTTTTGTTCTTCCTGGTGGAGCTCCTGCTCCTTCTGCAGCACCGGATGGTTTCCACTCAGCCTGCCCCTACACACAGCAGGGTGAAGGCCAGAAGGCTGTGCCCTGCTGTTCCTGGGTGAGGTCTGACAGCAGCACATTTCCAGTGAGGAAAAGGCAAGCCCTGGACGCTGCAGAAGCTCAGACATCAGAAGATCACAGGATCACAGATGTCAGGAGTTGGAAGGGACCCAAAGAGATCATCGAGTCCAACCCCCTGCCAGAGCAGGACCATGCAATCTAGCTCAGGTCACGGAGGAACACATCCAGACAGGCCTTGAAAGTCTCCACAGAAGGAGGCTCTACAGCCTCCCTGGGGAGCCTGTTCCACGCCAGGCAGAAGACTGTCAAAGGGAAAAGCCTGTAAGGCCAGAGCAGGGCAATCCCCTCAAAGCTCCTTCAGGAGGCAGGCAGCCAGCAGCTCTCGTTTGACTTTGCTCCTCATGAAAGGTTTGTCATCGCTGCGGTGCTTCCAAGAGACACGCGGAGAAGAAGACCCCGGCGCAGGTGCGCCGCGATGGGGAACCATTGCCAAAATATACACTATAGACAGAGGGTCCTTCACGCTCTAGGTATGTACAGAGTCTCTGGGCACAGTCTGGCAGCCACAGCCAGGGGGTGGGAGCAGGTGAGCGGCTGCCCCTCAGGGCTTGACACACTTGCCCTTCTTCTCCCGCCGCTGGAGTTTCCGCAGGCGGCGCGTCCAGGCGTCCCTCCACTGGATGACCAGGCTGTTCTTGTCGGCCATCAGTCCCGGCCGGTCGGTGGAGTTTTCACTGATCCCCATCACCAAGTACTTCTTGCTGATCTGGATCTTGGGGCACTTACAGGACAGGTCTTTCAGGTGGATCCACAAGAAGTTGTCGCCGCGCTTGACCCGCTCGTCACGGCACTTGTAGACAGAGAGGATGTTGATGGTGAACTTGGCCCAGTTGGCCACCGTCTCCATTTCCAAGATGTTCACCTGGACCACTGAGGGAAACAAAAAGCATGGTGATGAGGGATGCTTTGCCTTGCTCTCCAGAGGAGCTTTGGTGACAGGGACTGCCTGTCCCCAGCAGCCCCGCCCACCTCATGCCTTGCTCCTTTGGGAGGACTGATATGGAGATCCCTCTCCATGCTGGGTGCTCCTCATTCCCTGGGACATCTGCAGCTCCCCAACCCATGGCCAGCCTGCAGCTGGCAAAGCCCAGCGTGGCCCGGGGAGGATAAGTTCCTTACCATAGTCCTTCTTGCAGTACTTCTTCATGTTAATCTTGTAGTTGCCTTTAGCTGGCTTGCAGTAGGAGTCACAGTCTGCAGAGGAGGAACAGAGGGATGAGCACCGAGAGGCTTGAAGCACACAAGGAAGAGGGAACAGGGTGGAGGTGACAAGAGCCAGCCTTGCAGAGGGTGGTGGGTACTCCACACCCCAACACCCTCCAGAAGGCTGAGCAGAGCAACTGCTGGGGATGGAGGTCCAGTGAGTCCAACACTCCCTCTGAAAGTTCACAGGGGCTGAGGGCTCAAATCCCACCCTGAACACTGTCAGCACACCAGCTGGGAAGAGAAATTAAGTGGCTTTGGGCCCATCAAGTAGACATGGAGTAGAAGTGTCACCTCCTGGGCTGATGGTGATGGAGAAATCAACACAGAGGCAGGGGAGGGCGCCAAGGGACTCTCCCCTGGGACACAGGATGAAGCAGATGGGAGAAATGCAGGTGAGGTGATGGTGGCCACCATGGAGATCAGGCAGGGACCATGGCCAAGGAACAGCTGTGGCCCTGCAAACCTGTGTGACACAGGGAAGAGACAATCCCCACCAGTCCCACTGGAAGGAAACCCCAAGGAAAGTCTGAATCTAGACCAAGGCAGGCACGATCCTCAGTGGCAACTCAGCCCTCAGAGGCCAGGGTGCTGGGATGCATCCTCATGGGGCAGCCCCTCTGGAGACCTGCACCTCACCCGTGTCCCAAAAGTGTGGAAGGGGACTCAGGGCAGGGTAAGCAGGTGGGTGAGGGAAGAGGCTCTACTCCACCAGATCACTCCTGCTGCCTGAATGCTCTCTGCTCAAGCAGCTCCAGAATGGGTGGGGAGACCACCAGGCTGTCCTCCACCCCAGCAGCATCCCTCCCTGCTGTCCCCCAGCTCCAGGCAAAGCTCATGTCCTCACGGAGGCTTTATTCTGTGCATTTCTAAAGCCCCTAGATTTGCATCTCAAGCAGAGGGAGGGAAGGGAATGCCTCTTTCCTTCTCCCCAAAGGCTTTGATCCCAACAATTGCCCGAAGCAGCCCCCTTCTCCTCCTTTCTTTCCCCCTGCCATCCTCCTTTGAACATCTCAATTTGTCTCTTTCCAATGGCATGGTTTGGTTGTTTTTTATTTCTAAGCCCATCTTTCTTCTTTTCTCTGCCTCTCACAGGTTCTCTCTGCCTTGGCCCCGCAGCCCGGCCCCGAGCCAGCAGCCCCTGAAGTTGCCTTTGTTTGTGGCTTGCTACAACAGCCACTGGAGATGGAGGCGAGGGGCTGGGGAACCCCAGACAAGGGGGGATAGCAGCGCCCTGTGCCAAGGGGAGGAGGAGAACGGAGGGAAGAAAGAAGCCCGGGAGCAGAAGCTCGCCCCGGGCTCTGCTGCTGTCCCTTCTGCCCGGCTCCTTTTTAGCGGCACGGTGCCGCATGTTCCGCATTTGTCAGCGCAGCACGGAGCTAATTCCTGGCGGAGGGGGGTGAGCCCTGATCCTCAGCTCAGCCCCTGCCATGCTGCCCCTCCGCTTGGGCTGGCAAGGCTGCCCTGTCCCTGCCCCCTCAGCCTGCCGTGGTGGCTGCTGAGGGGCATGGGGTCCCCAGCGAGGAGTGGTTGTCGGGTGCACTGAAGGGCATGGCCACAGGGCTGAAGGTGCTCCCCCATCCACTGCTTCCACCCACTGCATCCCCTGCGTATGCTACAGCCTCATCCTAGGTGCTGCTGCATCCCTGGGACACATGCTACAGCCTCATCCTAGATGCTGCTGCATCCCTGGGGCATGCTGCACCCCCATTCTAGATGCTGCTACATCCCTGGGACATGCTGCAGCCCCATCCCAGACATCCCTGCACCTCTGGAACATGCTGTAGCCCCATCCTAGATACTGCTCCATCCTGCTGAGCCAGAAAATAACACTGGGAATTGACAGTTTTGGAGCAGTTTGGGGATTTTTCCAGCCTTGGTGCTGATGAATCTTCTTCAGATGTAAAACCAATTCCTGTTCAATTAATGTAAGAAACTTGGGCAGTACCTCAAAGCACTTCCCTTCCTTTGAGCCTCTAAGTATGAGGCTTCCACTGCTAGGTGGGTGTGGGTGCCATGCCTGAGGCAGCAGCCAGGTGGGTGCTAGGGCTGCCACCCAACTCAGTCTCCACTTTCTTACTAAATAAGTGGAAAATATTTTAAGGTATTAAATATACTAAAAATGATGAGAAGCAGACCTGGGACATTTCCCTGCCAAGCCAAGTGGCTGCTGGGGCAGAAAGATCAAAGGTGGACCTCGGAGTCTCAGGAGGGTCAGAAAGGAAGGAGAAAGCTGGGCAGGGTGGTGGCAGCAACAGCAAAATGCCTGGATGCACCTGGGGACAGGAGGATGGGGAGGGGTGGGGGAAGGCTAGCACCTGAGCACAGCTGCCCCAAACAATGTGCTCCTGTTCCTGCAGCCCAGCACCTGCTGCCAGACCAGGGAGGGAGGTGGGGAAATGGGAGGAGAACAGGCTGGGAGGCTGCCTGGTGTGGGAGAGCTGTGAGGCACTGGGGTGCTGAGACCCATCTGAGAGTGCCCTGCGTGTGGGAGAGTCTGGAGAGTTCCCAGAGGAGAGGGGTGCAGGCAGCAGGCAGGGTGCAGATGCTGCTCTAGCCCCTCAGTGTCCTTCTTGCAGTGAGGGGCACAAAACTGAACCCAATGCTTGAGGTGTGGCCTCATCAGTGCCCAGCACAGAGGGACAATCCTTGCCCTGCTCCTGCTGGCCACATCATTGCTGATCCAGGCCAGGCTGCTGATGCCCTTCTTGGCCACTTGGGCACACTGCTGGCTGATGTTCAGTGACTGCCAACCAGCACCTCTAGGCCCTTCTCTGCAGGGCAGTTTCCAGACTCTCCGCCCCAAGCCTGGAGCATTCCTGGGGCTGTTGTGACCCAAACCAGAGGCCTACAGAGGGACAGAGTGGGATGGCCAGGAACAGCCTCCCTACAGTGCTGCTGGGGCTGTGTAAGGAGAGTGGGGAAAGAACAGCTCTGCTCCAGCCCACTCCAGCCCTGCACGCTTCTGAGTTACTGGCACAGCTCATCCGCTCCCACCACACAGGGCACAGAGATGCCAGGCAGATAGATGAGATGGCATGGGGTGGCTGATAGAAAAGGGGTGGCTGGGGAGGAGATGCAAAGTGTCCTGTCTGCCCTGGCATCTGCTGGGTCACATTCTGCAGTGCTGTGGAGGGCTGAGCACAGTGGCACAGGGTCCAGAAGCCAGCACAGCACTATGAGGTGTTATCAGCATGTGCCATGACAGGGTGAGACCTGTGGGCACTTCAGTGCGGCCCTGACAGCCATGGGCAGGCTGAAGAGGGACCCTAACCCATCCACGCAGCCACCAGTGCCCCAGACTCAGCCAAGCTCCTGGAAGAGCATGCCCAAACCTGGTGCACATGAGCAGATAGGAGCCTCTCCAGCCTGGACAAGCCAAAATGGCTGAAGGAGCTCAAAGGTCAGCAGCAGAAACACCTCCCTGGGCCATGCAGAGCCTGCAGCTTGAGGCTAGAGCTGCCCCACTCTCCAGCTGGGTGACAGCAGCAGTGGCATTGATCTTCCCATGGTGCCACCACCTCATGGTCCCACCAGCCTAGAGCCGCTGGGACAAGCAGCTCAGACTCAGACACCCCTCTGGACATGGATGGAGTAAGCCCCTTGTCACACATGACCCAAGGGGAGGCTGGTACAGGGGCTGCCTGCAGCTGGCATCTGGCTGGATCTTGCCACCCTGCCGCTGCTTAGAGGTAAAAGGCACTGAGAAGAAGCCTCTTATGCTGGCACCAATAAAAACAGATGGAAAAGATCCTGCCCCCAAGCACCCACCAAGCCATAGATACTGTACCTCACCACCATGGCAAGGCCCTGGCAGGCTGCATCCCTCAGAAGGGCTGGAGAAAGCTCCCTCAGGCTGTGTCAGTCCCTTTCCAGGAGCTCCCAGAATGTCAACTCTCAGTTCACCAAAACTCTCTAGCAAAACTTTTTGCCATGAATTGTTTTGGCCCAGGATATGTCAGGGCTCAGCTCTTCTTGCCAGGGCACCGAGGACATGGGAGGTGGGATGGGACAGGGCTGGGGGCTTGGGCTAGGGCATGAACCACTTACCTGCAGGTGCCTCAGTGCTGGTGATGAGAGAGGTGGGGTTGATGGCAGGGATCTCTGGAAGAGAAAGAGAGAAGAAGTCTTAAGGAAAGGGGTCCCCAGCAAGGTGCAGAGGGGATTTTGTGGGTCACAGAGTACTAGGTGTTGGAAAGAACCTCTGGAGATCATTGAGTCCAACTTCCCTGCCAAGTAAAGGTTCACCTAAAGAAAGTTACACAGGAACATGTCCAAGTGGGTTTGGAATGTCTCCAGAGATGAGGACTCCATCACCTCTCTGGGCAGCCTGCTGCAGTGCTCTGGCACCCTTCAATTGAAGAAGCTCCTCCTTGTGTTCAGATGGAACTTCTGATGTTCAAGTTTGTGCCCATTGCCCCTTGTCCTGTCACTGAGCACCACTGAACAAGGCCTGGTGCCATCCTCCTGACACCTACCCTTGGAGCCTTGATCAGCACTGCTGAGATCCCCCTCAGGCTGCTCTTCTCCAGACTAAAAGTGATGCAGATGGACTCTATTGCCACGGAGCTGTGCTCCCAGCCTGACACAGCTGTGTTCTCACCGCCCCTCCCTGCACCATTTCATCCTTATGCTCCTGCTTAGTGCCTCTGAAACCAACTTCTTCCTCTCCTGAACTTCTCAGGCAACAAAAAGCAGCAGCTGGAGCTCCAGGCTCTGAGGTCCCTAATCTGGGGCAGTGATTTTACATCCCATCGTTGCTGCAGGGAGCAGTTTGCATGGCTGGGGCTGACCCTCCTGCACCTGCTGCCTACCCAGGACACATTTTCCAGCAGCCTGCTAAGGAAGATGAATGAGATGGGCCTGACCTGGACACCACAGGACATTAAGTAGACCCAGAGATGAGGAAAAAACTCTTTGCAGTGAGGGTGGGGAGACACTGGCACAGGTTGCCCAGGGAGGTTGTGGATGACAGAATCACTGAATCACAGAATAGAGTTGGGTGCTTCTGTCATCCACAACCTCCCTGGAGGTGTTGAAGGCCAGGCCGGATGAGACCTTGAGCAACCTGAGCTGGTGGGAGGTGTCCCTGCCCATGGCAGGGGGGTTAGAACTGAATGAGCTTGAAGGTCCCTTCCAACCCAAACCCTTCTAGGATTCTATGCTCAAATTAGGCTCGGTAAATTGGGACAGGCTAGGATGCTGCCACCCCTGAGAGCCTTCAGTCACTGCTGCAGGGCACATAGGGCTGGGCAGATGAAAGGACTCTCCAGGCTGCACAGGGAGAAGGGTGAGCAAAGGCAGCACTTTCTTGGGACTCCCAGGAACAAAAACCTGGGGGAAATGCCATCTGAGCCCCAAATCTGGGGAACAACAGAAGGACAGGAGCCACCAGTTCACCCCCACTGCCACCACTCCAGTAGCAGCAGGAATTCTGCAGGGCAGCAAGCTGCCCCTTTGGCCCAAGTTCCCTGCCACAGTAAACCTGCTTTTGTGCCAACCACTTGTGCTGGCCTTGCTCCAAACCTGGGCACACTCAGGGCTCTCTGCTGGGTGAGGAAGACACCTTGGTGCAGCAGAGGACATGTCCCAGCATAGCTGTTCCAGCTGGAAACATCAACCCATGGGGCTCTTGGAGCTTCCTGGGCTGTGTGGGGCAAAGCATGGATGCTCCCCAGAAGGTGACCCAAACACCCTTCCACGACCACTTCTTGGGACACAGCCACGTGGATGGGCACCTCTAGGCTCAGGCTCCTGCCTACCAGAAGGCAGCCCAAGGAAAGCCTCTCCTGGTGCCAAGGGAGGTCCCCGAGCACAGGGCAGGGCACT
The DNA here is from genome assembly GCA_013400475.1 of Tricholaema leucomelas. NCBI lineage: Eukaryota > Metazoa > Chordata > Aves > Piciformes > Lybiidae > Tricholaema lacrymosa > Tricholaema leucomelas. The sequence continues at coordinate 372,243 of WAAF01001940.1, read as the reverse complement.
CACTGATGCAGGGGGCCACTGGTGAGCGGCTCTGCTGGTAGCCCTTGGCACAGCGGTTGCAGGTGAGGCCTGTGACGCCGTCCTTGCACGGGCACTGCCCTGTCGTCTGGTTGCAGGTCTTGCCAGCTGCTCCAACAGGGTGGCAATCACAGGCTGGGTGAGAGAGAGACAGAAAAGGTTACACGAGGTGGTGCCCAAGGCAAATCCCAAAGTGGAACTGACTTGCCAGCCCTGGAGAGGTGAGGAGGAGGAGGAGGAGGTGAGTCCTCCCCAGCAGTTGCTGAGGCTGGCACAGCCAAGACCCGTGGGGCCAGACCATGGCCCCACGAGCGGCACAGGCAGGAGGGCAAGTGGACAAAGGGCTTGGCCAGGGCATGGGGATGCTCAAGATGAGCCCCTGGAGACTCCACAGCTTGCACAGGCACCAGCTGCCAGCTGGCATTGAGGGTCTGGACAGCAGCAGAACAGTTTCTTCCTGCCTGCTTGGCAGGCAGCTGGCTCTGGGGACATGTGGCACGTGGGCAGGCAGGGGGGGCATTTCCACTGGCAGCCCTATGCCTGCTGCCAGCCTTGTCCTGCGTGAGGAAAGGGAGTGGGGCTCACATGGGAGCATGCAAACTGCTCCTGGCCAGGGTGGGACTATGGGCACTGCAGGGACACAAAGCAGACAGATACTCGCCCAAGTCTGCTCTTTGCCAGCTTGAACCCTGGGGAGGTGCTTCTCCACTTGCTCCCCACTTCTGAGCTCTGCAGTCCACAGAGCTAGATCAACACTGAGCCTTTACCACACTCCAGCCTTGGTCTGGTTTCAGGATAGTATGAAGTGGATCCTCTTGGTGCTTCCCAAGCTCGTGAGCCTCAATGCTCATCCTACCCTCTGCAGATCCCACTCACAGGATGTCCCCATGGCTCTCCACCACAGCACCCCCAGGGGAGAAGCCATAGCCAGGGTGAGTCAAAGTTGAGTCTTCATCCTTAAGACAGACCCAAAGTGACTCTCCACGGATGATAGATGGGTTGGCTGCAAGGAGGAGGGCTGTGGGAAGGAGATGCTCACCCAGGAGAGGACCTCCCCATCTGCCTGCCTGGGGCAGGCCTGGCCAGGAGCTGGAGGTTATCTTGGCCTCCATCAGCACAAGAGTTGAACGTGATTCCAAAGCAAAACACAAACACCCCCCCCAGCCCCGCGGCCCCCCCCAGCCCTGTGATGTTATCGTTTCCCTAATTTTCACCAGATGGTTGTGGTGGCAGCACCGCAGCAGCTCCGCTGGCCCCTCCCGCGCCGCCAGCAACCCGAGCGGGCAGCCTCTAATGGGGACCAGATGCTGCAGCCCTATCAGATCTTGGCTGGGCCTGCAAGTGGACATCTTTCTGACAAGGGTATTTTTGGGGGCTCAGCTGTGATAACAAATGTCAGCGAGAGAGGGAGCCTTGGCCGTGACGTAGGGCTGCCAGAAATGTGGGGGCTCTCTTCAGTCACAGCAGCCTGGTCTGCTGCCAGGGCAGCCAGCAAAGCCTGGCTCTCCTGCAAACACCTGCCCTCAGGACAGCAGAGACCCCCAAACCTGAGGTCAGGGCACAGGCTAGCCCCAGCAAGTGCCCAAAGGTCCTGAGGTCATCACATAGTCTAGTCCTAGCAGGTGCCCAAAGGTCATGAGATCATGGCATGGTCTAGCCCTAGTAGGTGCCAAAGGTCCTGAGGTCATGGCATGGTCTAGCCCTAGTAGGTGCCAAAGGTCCTGAGGTCATGGCATGGTCTAACCTTAGGAGGTTCAGAGGCATCTTGATGGTCTCCCTATGCCTCCTCCACAGGACAGAGAAGGAGCAGCCCAGCTGGTGCCACCAGCATCACCCCGGTGCTGCCCTCCTCACCCTACCAGCAGTGCTCAGGGCCACAGTGTCCATCTCCAGCTAACAATGTCCAACCTGCTCCAGAGCAGCTGGAGTCCAGCCCTGACTATTGCCCACTCTTCTGAAAGACTCAACCATGCAGAGAGAGTCCCAAGGTCCCTGCAGCCACCACTGCTCCACACACAGAAACAGGCCCTCTGTGCCCCCAGAAATAGATGGCCAAAGGCAGGCAGGCTTCCAGCACAGGGGTACACAAGGATGTGTGGTGTCCTCATGGTGTAGGTTCTAAGGGTGGACATCACTCTTGGCACAAGCAGGACCTGATTCATCTAAGCAGATCCCTCTCGTGTGGTGGCAGAAGGCTTTCAGGGGCTCCTGATGTTTTCGCCTGGATCAATAACTCAGGCAGCTCTGCTCACCTTACATCACCAAAGCAGAAGGGAATCACAGAATGGTTTTGGCTGGAAGAGGTCTTGAAGATCAAATCCAACCAGGATCTAACAGCTTAGCAACTGCTCTGCTTTGGGGAGACTTTGCCTGGAGTGGTGTGTCCAGCTCCAAGGCCCCTAACACAAGAAGGATCTGGAGCTGCTGGAGAGGGTCCAGAGTAGGCCACAAAGATGATGAGAGGGCTGCAGAACCTCTGCTATGAGGAATGGCTGAGGAAGTTGGGGTTGTTCACCCTGGAGAAGGGAAGGCTCTAGGGAGATCTTAGAGCTGCATTTCAATATCTGAAGAGGTCCTACAGGAGAGCTGGGAAGGGCCTGTGGGGACAGGACAAGAGGCAGTGGTTCGAAACTGCAGCAGGGGAGATTTTGGTTGGACATTAGGAGGAAGCTCCTCACAATGAGGGTGGGGAGACACAGGCACAGGCTGCCCAGGGAGGTGGCTGAGGCCCCATCCCTGGAGACATTCAAGATCATACTTAATGGGTCCTGAGCAGCCTCGTCCAGCTGGAAGTGTCCCTGCTGCCCACAGGAAGGTTGGACAAGATGCCCTTGGAGGGCCCCTTCCAACCTGATGCAGTCTGTGATTCTAACTCTACCAAGGCTAGTGCTAAACCACAGCCCTCAGCACCACATCTCTGTGTCTTTTAAATACCTCCAGGGATGGGGACTTCACCACCACCCAGAGGGTCCTCAGCAGGTGCCATTTCCTGCAATCTCTCCAAACCCATTGGTCCTTCCCACTCTGTCGGGAGGAGCATCCCAGACAGCACTGACTGCCTACCCTGACCAGTCCCAAAGCCCAGCACAGTCCCATCCACTGCTCCACCTGCATCATCCCCAACCCTCCTCATCCTGAGGTCACCCACAAAGGGGGGTCTGGCTGGGGAGCCTCATGCCAGTGCTGGGGACACAGCACTGCTCTGTGCCTGCTGCCATACCCTGAGCCCTGCCACTCACAGCCAGCAGCTGCTAGAACCTGGCCTGCATGGCTTGCATGGTGGTTGAGGTCAGTAGCATGGAGCTTAACTCTTCGAGTGATGCTTGCCAGGAGGTGTCTGGCACCTTGTGGTGTGGGATTCGTGCATCTTAAGGCTCAGCTGCTGCTGCTTTACCACTTCACTGGAGGCAGCTCAGGGTTTACAGCTCTGTGGAAATTGCAGGGACCGCTGCATGGCCACCCTTGGTGTGACCTTTCAGTCACCACCACTGGATGAATCCTGCAGGATCTGCCTTTTCCACCCTCCCAGCTTTTCTATCTTGCAGTATCCCATGGTCATGATGCCTGCTGGTGGGTTGGTGGCTGCAGGGCAGAGCTCACCTCCCTGCTCACCAGTGCATGACCAAGGGCTCAGCTTAGCCGCCAGCAGGAGAGCATAGAATCATAGAATTGTTTGGGCTGGAAAAGACCTCCAAGAGCATCCAGTCCAACCATCACCAACACCAGCATAGCCACTAAACTCTGACCTCAAGTGCCACACAGTTCTGGAACCCCTCCAGGGATGGGGACTCCACCACCTCCCTGGGCAGCCTGTTCCAGTCCCTGACCACTCTTGCAACAAAGATATTTTTCCTCCTCTCCAACCTAATCCTCCCCTGACATAATTTCAGGCCAGTTCCTAGAGAGAAGAGCCCAACCCCCACCTTACTGCAACCTCCTCCCATGAAGCCATAGAGAGCAATGAGGTCTGCTCTCAGCCTCCTCTTCTCCAGACTTCTTCAGTTCCCTCAGCTGCTCCTCCCCAGCCCTGCTCTCGAGACCCTTCCCCACCTCTGTTGCCCTTCTCTGGACCTATTCCAGCCCCTCAATGTCCTTCTTGGAGTGACGGACACAAACCTGATCCCAGTACTCCAGGTGCAGCCTTCCCAGTGCTCAGTACAGAGCCACAACCTCTGCCCTGCTCCTGCTGACCACACTATTGCTGATCCAGGCCAGGCTGCTGTAGGCTGAGCAGGCAGAGACAAGAGAAACCAGGCAGGCTCAGCTAGGAGCTAGAGGAGAGAGAGGAGAGGTGCAGGTCCCATGACGCCTAGCACAGGCTGGGGACCTTCCAAGGGCAAGCTGCAGCTTGATGGCGTGGAGCCAGCATGGCTCCTGGCCAGCGCAGTGACAAGCCACCCTGTCTGCAGGCACTGGGAGCCACAGTGCTCAGCATTGTCCCTAAAACAGGCCCCAGAGCCACCCCATGCTAAAGTATACACCATGGAGGCCTGTTCCAGAGCAGGGAGATGGAAAACTCTAGCAGCATCCGGAGGGAGGGCAGGAAAACCACTGTGGGACATTCTGTGAAACAATCTGAACTCTTCCAAGTATGTCTACAGCCCAGACAGCAACAGTGTCAGCTTTCTAGCATGGTTAGTCCTGGGCCTTCTCCAGCACCTGCCCAGCACCTCTCCAAACACCAACTGTGGAGACCGTAACTGCAGCCACAGCAGGATCCCCCCAGGACAGCTGGACATCCTGGGATCAGGCTCAGTCCCACTGCCCACAACCTTCCCCATGCCTAAAAGAGACCACAGAACCATAGAATTAGAATAGAATAGAATAGAATAGAATAGAATAGAATAGAATAGAATAGAATAGAATAGAATTAATCAGGTTGGAAGAGACCTCCAAGCTCATCCAGTCCAAGCTATCACCAGCCCTATCTAATCAACCAGACCATGGCACTAAGTGCCTCATCCAGTCTTTTCCTGAACACCCCCAGGGACAGTGACTCTACCACCTCCCTGGGCAGCCCATTCCAATGCCAATCACTCTCTCTGTGAAGAACTTCCTCCTATCATCCAGCCTATACTTACCCCAGCACAACTTGAGGCTGTGTCCCCTTGTCCTGTTGCTGGTTGTCTGGGAGAAGAGACCAACCCCCACCTGGCTACAACCTCCCTTCAGGTAGTTGTAGACAGCAATGAGGTCTGCCCTGAGCCTCCTCTTCTCCAGGCTAAACAACCCCAGCTCCCTCAGCCTCTCCTCATAGCTTTTGTGTTCCAGGGCCCTCACCAGCTTTGTTGCCCTTCTCTGGACACCTTCCAGCACCTCAACATCTCTCTTGAATTGAGGAGCCCAGAACTGGACACAGTACTCAAGGTGTGGCCTGACCAGTGTTGAGTACAGGGGAAGAATAACCTCCCTTGTCCTACTGGCCACACTGTTCCTGACCCTGAATTGTCAGGGTTGGAAGGCAGCTCAAGGATCAGCCATCTCCAACCCCCCTGTCATGAGCAGGGACACCTTGCACTAGATCAGGTTGCTCAGAGCCACGCCCAGCCTGGCCTTGAAGACCTTCAGGGATGAGGCTTCCACCACCTCCCTGGGCAACCTGTGCCAGTGTCTCACTCTCCTCTCAGTGGAGAATTTCTTCCTAACATCCAATCTGAGATGCTGAACTCAAAGCCCTGTCTCTGCCTGGTTCCCTTAGAGTGGTAGAGGTGACTAAGGTGATTGAGGCTGGAGCTGCCAGAGGGAGCAGCTGGGCACCAAGAAGAGCACAGAGACATCCCACGGATGGGGGAGGAAGAGCAAGGAGGTGGAGAGAGACTCTGTGTGTTGCTTTGAGGTAATTGGAGTATTCTAACGAGAGAAATGAGATCATTGGTTGTAAAAAGAAAACCATGATGAAGTCTGTATCATTCATTGCTTTGCTGAAAGGGATAAAAAGCCAAAGCATAATCAATCTGTTCTCTGTTTCAGAGCACTTGCTCCCTTCACTTCTCCTTTGCTCCCTTCACTTCTCCTTCGCTCCCCTCTAACATCTTCCACTAACAGATAATGAAGCAAGCTTTGCTGGTTGTTTTGGTTTGATGGGAGAGAGAAAGGCTGGCTTTGAGCCCCTTCTGGGCTTCTTTTTCTTTTTCCTGGAGGGAATTTGGATTTGTGCCTTACTTCTCAATTGTATATAACTGTAAATGCTTCACAGAATCACATAATCACAGCATGTCAGGGGCTGGAAGTAACCTCAAAAACTCATCAGTCCAGCCCCTCTGCCAGAGCAGGATCACCCAGAGCAGGTCACACAGGAACACATCCAGGCAGGGTTTGAATATCCCCAGAGAGGGAGACTCCACAACCCCCCTGGGCAGCCTGTTCCAGTGCTCTGTCACCCTTACAGGGGAAAAATTCCTCCTCACGTTTCCATGGAACTTCCTGTGCCTCAGCTTCCACCACTGCCCCTTGTGCTGGCATCGGGCATCACCCAGCAGAGCCTGGCTCCAGCCTCCTGGCACTCACCCACCACATATTGATAAACATTGATGAGGTCACCTCTCAGTCTCCTCCTCTCCAAGCTCCAAGCCCCAGCTCCCTCAGGCTCTCATAACAGAGATATTCCATTCCCTTCATCATTTTTGTGGCTCTGTGCTGGACTCTCTTGAGCAGTTCCATGTCCCTCTTGAACTGGGGAGCCCAGAACTGAACACAGTACTTCACATGCAGCCTCACCAGGGCAGAGCAGAGGGGCAAGAGAACCTCTCTGGCCTACTCACCACAGCCCATCTAATCCACCCCATGATGGCACTGGCCCTGCTGGCCACAAGAGCACATTGCTGGCTGCTGGTCAACCTCCCATCCACTAGGATCCCCAGATCCTTTTCTCCTTTGCTGCCTTCCAACAGATCAGTCTCCAACCTCTCCTGGTGCCTGGTGTTGTTCTTTCCCAGGTGCAAGGCTCTGCCCTTGCCCTTGTTGAATTTCATTCAATTTCTTCCTGCCCAGCCCTCCAGCCTGGCTGAATGGCAGCACAGAGACTTGCCAATACATTGTGTACAGATGCTTGGCTTTGAGCTTTGCTGTAAATAGAGCTTTAGCCTATGTCACAGAATCACAGTATTAACCAGCTTGGAAGACACCTTTGAGATCATCAAGTCAAACCTATCACCTAAGCCTTCTAATTAACTAACCCATGGCACTAAGTGCCTCATCCAGCCTCCTTTTAAACACCTCCAGGGACAGTGACTCCACCATCTCCCCGGGCAGCTCATTTCAATGCCAATCACTCTTGTTGTGAAGAGCTCCCTAACATCCATCCTGAATCTGCTCTGGCGCAGCTTGAAGCTGTGTCCTCTTATTCTGTCCCTGGTTGCCTGGCAGAAGAGCGTCTCCATCTCCTTCAGCCGCCCCTCGGAGTTTTCCAAGCTGTCCGAGCTGGGGCGGTAAATTGCACCAGTGGGAGGGAGAAGTTCCTTAAGCCACCGCATTCTGCCGGGCGCCGGGCGGGCGGCGAGCCTGCGGCTTACCTTTGCATGCCTTGCGGTCGGTGATGGCCTTGCTGAGGTCTCGGTAGAAGCCCTCCTTGCAGTAGTGGCAGTGGCGCCCGGCGGTGTTGTGGCGGCAGTTGAGGCAGACGCCGCCGCTCTTGCGCCCCGACAGCTTGTACAGCTCCATGTTGAAGCGGCACCGCCGGGCGTGCAGGTTGCAGTTGCAGGCTGCAAGGGAAAGGCGGAAGGTGAGGCATGGACGGGAGGAGATCTGGGGGACATCCCTCTAGCCTGGCTGGGCTGGAGCTGCCCTGCTGCCTGCCCTCAGCTGCTGCAGTGGAATGGTAGGGGGTCGGAAGGGACCCTGAAGGATCACCCAGTCCAACCCCCCTGCCAGAGCAGGCACTCCTGGTGGCTCAGCTCCTCCCAGCTTGGCAAAGACTTAGTGAAAACCATAAACCATGGTTCACAGTATCACCGCATGATAGGGGTTGGAAGGGACCTCTGGAGATCATCCAGTCCAACTCTCCTGCCGGAGCAGGTCACACAGGAACACATCCAGGTGGGTTTTTAGTATCTCCAGAGAGGGAGACTCCAGATGTCCACTGGGCAGCCTGCTGCAGGGCTCCAGCACCCTCACAGTGAAAAAATTCCTCCTCATGTTTCCATGGAATTTCCTATGCCTCAGCTTCCACCACTGCCCTTTCTCCTGGCATTGGGCATCACGACGCAGAGCCTGGCTCCAGCCTCCTGGCACTCACCCTTTAGATCTTTATAAAGAAGAATGAGGGCTGCCCTCAGGCTACTTCTCTCCCAGCTCAAGCCCCAGCTCCCTCAGGTTCTCCTCAGGAAGGTGTCCCACTGCTTGCAGCAGCTTTGGGGCTCTGTGCTGGACTCTCTCAAGCAGTTCCCTGAGGTCCTTCTTGAACTGAGGGGACCAGTTGGTGACAATGTAAGAGATGCAGCCTCACCAGGGCACCGCTGGCCCCAATGTGCCATCCAGATGTGCAGCATCCACCAGCCCAAAGGGCAGGTCCAGGAGGTTGGGGCAGAGGACAAAGGAAATGTGTAAGAACAGGGCACTCTTTGTCCGAAGGCAGACAGGTGTGGGATAGAGGGGGGAGCCAGCAGGTTGGTAACACTTGCTGGGCACTTGCAACCCCATTGTCACCCCTGTCCCCTGTCCCTTCCCCAGCATCTGGCTCTGGTGACAGAATGTGGCAGGTCTTTCAGTGTGACCTCCTGCTCTGTGCCAGGAGATGCAACAGCACAGGCCCTGCAGTCTCACATGCTGCCAGCCTCAGCCATACAGCCCTCAGGCTCTTTATATCTAAGAGTCTACCCTGGGCACACCCACAAAGATGCCCAGGGAGGACTCGTGGGCACACACACACCTGTGAGGATGCACGAAGGTGCTCATGTGGACACCAACATCTACGCCTGAACATGAACACTCACAGTGGTGCACCTCAACACCCACACACCATGACATCTGCACACAGGTGTGTGCAGTAGGCTGCCCAGAGAGCTGCTAGAGTCCCCATCCCTGCATGTGATGCTGAGGGACATGGTGCAGTGGCTGTGGCTTAGCAGCAGTGGTGGCATTGTGAGCTCTGCGTGAAGGGTTGGGCTTGATGATTTCAAAGGTCTCTTCCAACCTCAACAGTTCTGCTTGCACAGTGAACACCCAAAGGTGCACTTTGGTATGCACACACCATGATGTGCACACAGATGTGCCTGTGGTGGGTCTCTAGGGGTAGGATGAGGAGCAATGGATTGAAACTGGAGCAAGGCAGATTTAGGTTGGACACCAGGAGGAAGTTCTGCACAATGAAGGTAGGGAGACACTGGGACAGGCTGCCCAGGGAGGTTGTGGATCACAGAATCACAGAATCACAACCTCCCTGGGGATGTTACAGGCCAGCTTAGATGTGGCCTTGAGCAATCTGGGCTAGTGGGAATTATCTCTGCCCATGGGTGAGAGTTGGAACTGGAGTATCTTTATGGTCCCTTCTAACTCAGACCAGTCTGTGACTATGACTCCATGCTCACACCTGGAAGCCTGCAGGTTCACAACCACTCATGGGTGTGCACATGCAGCCTGCCCACACACATCCCCTGGTGCCCACACAGCCCTGCGTGCCCCCACGGGCCCAGGGCACACCCAGCTCTCTCACCAGCCCCAGGACCCACGCAGCCCCCAGCCAGTTCCACGTGTGGGAGATGAAAAGGCAAAGCCAAGGCTGCTGCTGCTGAAAGCTCTGGCACAAGGATAATGGGAACAAGACTTCCTTCGGCTCCCCAGCCCGGCCCCCTCCCCACGCCCATGCACAGAGCCTGGGTGAGAGTTTTTCCAGGCGTGCTGTGAAATTCATTAAGGTGTCAGCCCAGATGTAAGTGCTGGGGCCTGGCTTGGCAGCCAGTGAAGTTGCCTCCCCTTGGCAGCAGCTTCAGCCCGCGCAGATCAAACGTGCCCTCACCCACCCCACCACTGCAGCCTTGGGGACACGGAGGGAAGAAAGCCAGGGCAAACCCCAGCCCCCCAAAAGAGCCCTTCTGGAGCCTTCAAGTAGGCTGAAAGAGTTGGGGCTGTTCAGCCGGGAGAAGGCTTCAGGGAGAACTTAGAGCAGCCTTCCAGTACCTGAAGGGGCTACAGGAGAGCTGGGGAGAGACTGTTCAGAAGGGCTTGGAGTGCCAGGATGAGAGGCAATGGTTTGAAACTGGAGCAGGGGAGATTTAGGTTGGACATCAGGAGCAAGTTGTGCACAGTGAGGGTGGGGAGACACTGGCACAGGCTGCCCAGAGATGTGGTTGAGGCCCAAACCCTGGAGACATTCAAGATCAGACTTGCTGTGACCCTGGGCAGCCTGCTCTAGTTGGAGATGTGCCTGCCAACTGCAGCAGGGATGGACAAGATGAGCTTCAAGGGTCTCTTTCCACCCAATGCTATCTGTGACTCTGTGAAGAAGATGAGTGAAAGATTGGTGCTAGCACCACATGCTTAAACCTCTGCTCCCCCAGAGCTCCCTCATGTAAGAGATTAGTGTAAAAATCACATGTCAGGCATCAGTACAACCCCCAGGGTGGTAGGAGCTGATTCTGGGGGCTTGTGTCCTTTGAGTGGTTTGGTTTGGTCATTTTTTTCCCCCGGTTGGAGAAAAATAGGGACTGTGGAGGTAAGTTGTGGCACAGCAATCAGCACTGGGATATGGCACCTTGGAGGGAGAGCAGCAAATGCAGATTGGAGCACCATTGTGAGGAGCAAAGGCTGAGAGCCCTGGGGCTGAGAGCCTGCAGAAGAGCAGCCTCAGAGGGCATCTGAGCAGTGCTCAGCAAGAGCTAAAGGAGCTGTGGGAGGTAAGAAGCTGGGGGCAGACTCTTGTCAGTGGTGCCCAGGGACTGGACAAGGGGTAAGGGGCACAAAGTAGCACCCAGGAGGTTGCATCTGAGCAGGAGGAGAAAGTTGTTTATTGTGAGGGTGCTGGAGGCCTGCAGCAGGCTGCTCAGAGAGGCTGTGGAGTGTCCTTGTGCGGAGAGCTTCCAAGCTCAGCTGGGCATTGTGCTGCTGGGCAAGCTGCTGTGGGTGCCCTGCTTTGGCAGCGGGGTTGGGCTGGATGATCTCCAGAGGTCCCTTCCAACCTCACCCTGCTGGGATTCTGTGAAATACTGCCCATGGTCCCTGGCAGCCTAGGATACTGCTGCGAAAGGGACACTGCTGTGGCAGACATGCCAACACTCAGCTAGGCTTTGCTAGAGCCAGGAGTGAAGCCAGGGTGAAGAACCCTGACACCCAGGCTGCTCCTTTAGTCACCAGATAATGGGACAGGGACAAGCTAGGGTGGCTCATGCCACTGAGCCGAGGCAATTCTGTGCAACTGAGCAAAGGAGGGGGGTTGAATGGCCTCGTTTCCTGCTATCAGTGAAAGGCACGGGGGGCTGATCCCAAAAGGCAGCTTTGCTGTCCCACTGAGAATGCTTGGGGCTGCCCTCGGGGGTCTCTGGCATCCTGTGGGCAATCCGAGGGGCTGGCAGCCCAGAGGGGATGTGAGTGGGCAGCGGAGGAGAAAGGTCAGGTAAATTATTCGCTGCTCTTGGCGTGTCCCTCTCTGCCTTCAGTTTAATTGGTGAAAGAGTAACTGGCCAAGGCCTTTTCACCAGCCCTGCTGTGGGCTGGGGCTTTCCTGGCTGGCGTGTCCCCATCACAGGGCCTCCTTTCCCTGGGAACCTGCCACAAATCCTCCCAGAAGCCACCTTTTGGAAAGCAACCTCCTCTTGCTGCCCAGCATTGTCCCCTCTGCCAGCAGGCAGCGACGGTGCCCACTTTGAGTGTTGGTCAGCAAAGTGCTGCCACCTTAACAGGTGCCAAGCTGGGACTTTGGAGCAACCCTGCTGGGGCAACACCTGGAGCTGGCTGGGCTTGACCACGCTGGGATGGGTGGCTGTGCCCTGCTCGTGGCCGGGGTCACAGCAGCACGCGTGACCGTCCCCGTGCCCTGCCGGCGCAGCCACCCAGTGCTAATGGGGCAGGCAGGTTCGCCCCCCCGCCCCAGCCTGCCTCAATGCTCGCAGTGTTCCTTGCTTGCAAGCTCTGCCTGCCTCCTGTTAATCACTAATTAAAGGCTTGAATGCTCCCTGCTGTTTGGGGTATTAATAAGAATTTAATTGCACAGTTTGGGGCTAATTGTGTGGCGGCTCACTTCCGCTCCTCTACAGTCCGCCCCATTAAACAATCATATGATCAATTAAACAATCACAAGATCTAATAATTGGCAATAACAGACTAATTAAACACCCATACCTTGCAGCACAGCAACCTTCCATCCCCTTTTCTGGATGGAGTTTGAACCCCTCCCCAGATAGGGGCCACCCCCACAACGGGGATGCCATAGATGGTGGAGCCTAGGAAGATGGCATGAAGGGGCTTGGGGCTGGGACCTGGCACCGGGGCACACATGTGGCAGGAGATGGAGCTGGTAGGGCAGGAGTGGGGGTCCCCACCCTGACAAGTTCTCTGGGAATAATGAGGAACCCCGGGAAAGGGAACTGAGGCCAGAAAAGCCCTTTCAGAGAATCACAGCATGGCAGGGGTTGGAAGGGACCTCTGGAGTTCATCCAATCCAACCTTCCCGCCAGACCAGGGTCACCTGGGGCAGGTCACACAGGAACGTGTCTGAGTGGGCCTTGAAAGTCTCCAGAGACAGAGACCTCACCACGGCTCAGGGCAGCCTGCTCCAGGGCTCTGCCACCCTCACAGTACAGAAGTTCCTCCTCATGTTTAGATGGAACTTCCTGTGTTCAAGTCTGCACTCAATGATTCTTGTCCTGTCACTGGGGAGCACTGAGAAGAGTCTGGCCCCATCCTCCTGACACCACCCCTTAGATATTTGTAAGCATTCATAAGATCTCCCTCAGCCTCCTCTTCTCCAGGCTAACCAGCCCCAGCTCTCAGCCTCTCCTCATGTGAGAGATGTTTCAGTTCCCTCAGCACCTTAGTGGCCCTCATGTTAGCTCCCCTCCTGTCCTCCATCATGGGAAGGTGTCCCTAGACAGGGGCAGGGGCTTGTACCTTTGCCACTAAGCAACATGAGAAGAATTAGAAGCAGAAGAGTCCTCCATGTGGGGCTGTGAGCTGAGAACAAGGCTGTGAGAGGCAAAGGTGAGTTACTCCAGCCCTATTCTAGGGGCAGTAGGACTCAGGATGCTCAGTCAATGTTCATCTCCTCTATCGCTGTGGCTGCCTCCCCCCTGCATCCCAGATGTGCTGGGATGCTGCACCCCATGGGGATCAGGTACCAAATCAGGGGTGGCAGGGCAATGCTGCCTGCTTGTCCACCTGGAAAAGGCATCACCTACCCCACCCCCACCCCCTGCTCTCCCTGTGGCCAGTGCTGCTGAGAACCTGCTACTTTCCAGCACATTCTTGGGGGAGACAGTGAGGGGTACCCTGCTGTGGGGCTGCAGCAAGGGAAGGGGCTGCAGATGCTACTGCCAGGAGGCCACCAGCAGCATGGATCCTGCACCCTCAGGATGAAACAGACTGGGGCAGCTCACTGGGAGATTCCTGAGATAATTTTGCCATGGGAAGCAATGAGACAGAAAAAGAAAGGAAACATGAATGGGAGTCATAGAATGATAGAACTGTTTGAATTGGAAAAGCCCTCTAGAATCATTGAGTCCAACCATCAACTTGACTCCACCAAGACCATCAAACCATGTCTCCAAGTGCCATGGTCACAGGTTACTTGACACCTCCAGAGATGAGGACTCCACCACCTCCCTGGGCAGTCTGATCTAGTCCCTGACCACTCTTGCAGAAAAGAAAATTTTCCCCCACCCCAAACTAACCCTTCCCTGGCACAATTTCAGGCCAGTTCCTCTCCTTTTATCACCTGAGACTAGGAAGCAGATCCCAACCCCCACCTGGCTGCAGCTCCTTTCAGGGAACTGTAGAGAGCAATGAGGTCTCCCTCAGCCTCCTCTTCTCCAGGCTGCACACAGAATCACAAATTCACAGAATTTTACAGGTTGAAAGGGACCTCCAGTGATCATCAAGTATAATCTCCCTGCCAAGGCAGGATCCCCCAGGGTAGTTTGCACAGGAATGCATCCAGGTGGGTTTGGAAAGTCTCCCGAGGAGGAGACTCCACAACCTCTCTGGGCAGCCTGCTCCGGGGGTCTGTCACCCTCACTGAAAAGAAGTTTCTCCTCATGTTGAGGTGAACATTCTCTGTTCCACTTTGTAGCTGTTGCTCCTTGCCTTAGTGCCTCAGCTGCTCCTCCCCAGCCCTGCTCTCCAGACCCTTCCCCAGTTTGGTTGCCCTTCTCTGTCCCTGCTCCAGCCCCTCAATGTCCTTCTTGCAGTGAGTGGCCCAAAACTGACGCCAGGATTGGAGATGCAGCCCGCAGCCGAGGATACAGGGAAGCAGATGGGATTCCCTACATCCCATCGCGCTCAGGGGATCGCTATTTCCAGGGCTCGGCATCCCAGCTGGGTCCCAGCACCGAGCCGAGCGAGCGGCAGCCAGCGAGGTCTTCCCAGGAGCGCGCAGCCCCTTCCCCGCCGAGCCCCCCGGATCAAAGCAGCTCCGTGCATTGTGCCGGTGCTGCGGGCAGCGCTCCCGCCGCGGCGGCCACAATGGGAACAAGAGCTCCGCGCTCCCGGCCGCCGCGGCCATTACTTCCAGTGGCTGCCCTCTGCTAATCCGCTTCCCCTGCCCGCCGGCTCTGAGGATGGTCTGCCGAGGGCTGACCTGGGCAGGCGGGGACCAGAGGTGGCGGTGGGAAGGAGGAGGTGACACCCTGCGACAATAAGGCCACCTGCGGGGTCAGGAGTCCGGCCATCCCCTCCCGCCGGCCACCCTGCTGGCGCTGCGCTGAGCCTGCCCCGGGGACACACGGATGGGGACGGGTCTCTCTCTCCCTTGTCCTTCTCTTTGCCTCCTTTTGAGCAGGGCACATCAGAGGGCACACGGTGTTGGCAGCACAAGTTCCCCGTGGGACACACAGCCTTTTTCAGGATACCAGGAGAGCCTCCTGTGCCCATGGACTGATGGCACCATTCTCTAACCACCTGGCATGGGGCCACACACCCTGCAGTATGGAGCTGGCACTGTGCCCTTGTGCCAAGCCAGCAGCACGTCAGATCTACTGTTGCCATCCTGGCTGTGACAATCCCAAGCACCTCTGCTTGCCAAAGTCACACTGATCCCTGCAATGCTGCAGTTCAGCAGTGTCCCCACCAATGTCGTGGCACTCCGTGGCAGCTGTGGTGGGGTCATGCCAACCTCAGACATCACTGGAGGAGGCCAAACCCCCATGCAGCCACTGAGCAGCACAAAGCCAAGAGGTGACATCCCAGCACAGCCTGAAACTGTGCCAGCACCATGGCTCACACAGATCCACTTTATAGAATCATAGAATTGTGTGGGTTGGAAAAGCCCTCCAAGAGCATCCAGTCTAACCGGCAACCCAACCCCACCATGGCCACTAAGCCATGGCCCCAAGTGCCATGGCCACACCTTTCTTCAACACTTCCAGGGACAGTGACTCCATCACCTCCCTGGGCAGCCTGTTCCAATTCCTGATCACCCTTGCAGCAAAAGGAGCAGAGCCCAAGCTCCACCTGGCTGCAGCCTCCTTTCAGGGAGCTGTGGAGAGCAATGAGGTCTCCCCTCAACCTCCTCTTCTCCAGATTAAACACGCCCAGCTCCTTCAGCTGTTCCTCCCCAGCCCTGTTCTCCAGACCCTTCCTCAGCTTCCCTGCCCTTCTCTGGCCCTGCTCCAGCCCATCAATGTCCTTTTTGGAGTGAGGGCCTCAAAACTCAACCCAGGATTCAAGGTATGGTTCCTGCTAGTACCGAGGTACAATCACTGGCCATGCTGGCAGTGCCTTTTCTGATCTAGGCCAGAATGCTGGTGGCCTTCTTAGCCATCTGGGCACACGCTGGCTCATTTTCAACTGCTGCCAACCAGCATACCCAGGTCCTTTTCTGATGGCAATTTCCAGCCACTCTGCCCGAAGTCTGAAACATTCATGGGCTTGTCGTGACCCAAGTGCAGGACCCAGCACTTGGATTCGTTAAACCTCACCAGGTTTAACAGCTCCCAGCCCTGACCTTCAGCCAGCACTGAGCTGCCCAGCTCCTGAATCCAGCCTCCTTCCTTCTCCTCAGACACAGGTGACCCCAGCGCCATCAGCATCACAGTCCCCCGGCCACGGGACAGATTCCACAAGTCCGCAGCCCCCGGGGCTGAGCAAGGGAACTTCCCGGGCGGCCTCTCCTTTTAATTGGTGCTAATTGGTGCGGCTGTTGGTGCTGGCTGGGGACGTGGCTTTGTTGAAAGGCAGCCTGGGGAAGGCCGGGGGAGCTAATCCAGCTTTCAGGCGCTAAGCCCTTTGGAGGCGGCTGATGGAGAAGCTCTTTCAGGTCCCTTCAGAGAGGGCACAAAGCCCGAGAGGGGAAAGTGAGAAAGTGAGCAAAGCACCAGGCAGAACTTTCACACGCAGCTCGGGAAGGGCTTTGTGAGCAGGGCTTGTCGGGGGAGGGGGGGACTTGAAAGGACCGCACTGTGCCCCTGACTCCTCTGCTTCCCCGACTCCTCTGTTCTCCCTCCGTTATCTTTGCAGCCCCATCTGCCCAAAGAGTTATGGAGCTGGGGGCAGGGATGCCCTGCAGAGTGGCACCTTCACCCTCTGACGGACAACGTGGACAGATCTGCAGATGCTCACTCAAAATGAGCATACTCTGGTCCTTTTGTGCTGGCAGAGCCACCCCTGCTGCCATTGCTGGTGTGCCTGAGGGTTCAGTGGAGGGGCAGATGTAGTGTAGGGTGGCACAGAGGAGCCAGCCCTTGGGTCATAGTCCTTCTCTGGTCCCAGGGGAGCTCTCTGGGTTCACCCACCCGTTGGAGTCCTCCCTTGCCTGAACTGGAGGCAGCTGAAGGCAGCAGCCATGGGCAAGATGCAGAGCTGAGAGGTGGCTTTCTGATCTTTGCTCCAAAACTCATCTTTCTGAGCCAAGAAAGCTGACAGATGCCCACAGGAAGTGTGGTGGTGGAAGGCATCAGCTGCAGTGCTTGCTTTGGGTCTGCTGCCTTTTCAGCCACTCTCAGAAGAAACCCACAGTGACAGCGACATATTCAAGCCAACAGCTGAGATCTCAACAAGGCATTGATCACTAACACCAACAAGTCCCTCTGACCTCTGGCACACCCTCTAAGCCTTTCACGGGCTGATTAATGGTTCAGCTTTCCCTTGTCTCCATCCTCCTGCCACCCCCTGGGATTTGGCCCAGGAGAAGAGTCTGCTCCTCCTTCTCCTAAAGCTTCACAGGGCTCTGGTATTTCCCAATCCCACTCCAAATCAAGAGAGACAGGCAAAAACCTCTATCAGAATTCCCCAGAGACATGCAAGCAGGACAACCAGTTGGATGGTTTGAAAATGTTTTGTTTCAGTGACAACATTTTTAAAGGAGGGAAAGCACTGCAAGGACAAACAAGCTAAAGCCACCACACCAAGCACTGTGTCAGACCCACAGCAAATTGGGGTATCCCAAGGGCTACCTTCATCTCTGCCAGGATTTGTTGTCTGTCCCTGGCCCGAAAGCACATCTCACAGGAGATCTCCACAATAACCAGTCCTGTGCCTGAGAGGTTTGATGCCTAAGGGAAATGACTGCAGCACAGGCATCCCATACCCCACACCAAGATTTTCTGCCCAGCTGGAAGACATCAGTGATTTTCAGAGGGTTTTGGTGCTTTGGCTCATGGTTGAAGCACTGCACCTTTGAAAGGGCACCCATAGCAGAGACAGGACAGCTGCCTGAGCCTTCCCCAAGCTTCTAGCAAGAGGGACTCTCCTTGGCATCTCTGGATGAGCATGCTTCAGCTCAGAAGAGGAGGCTGAGGGGAGACCTCATTGCTGTCCACAGCTCCTGAAAGGAGGTTGTGGAGAGGCTGCTGCTGGTCTCTTCTCACAGGTAAACAGTGATAGAACAAGAGGGAACAGCCTCGAGCTGCAAATGGGTAGGTTTAGACTGGATATTAGGAAACATTTTTTCCCAGCAAGAGTGGTCAGGCACTGGAATGAGCTGCCCAGAGAGGTGGTGGAGTCACCAACCCCGGGTGTGTTTAAAAGTCATTCGGATGTGGTGCTTGAGGATATGGTTTGAGGGTGAACTTTGTAGAGTAGGGATAACGGCTGGACGTGGTGATCCTGGGGGGCTTTTCCAAATGGAGTGTTTGATTGTGTGGTTTACAACCCATCACATGCGCCCTCAATGACCCATTTTAGGGTTTGGGTCCCAGAAACCATTCCCCCTACCCCGCTAAAAAAACCCCAAACATTTACAACTCCCTTACCCAGGCACTCGTTGGCCTCGCGGGCGCTGGCCCGCTGCCAGGGCCGGTCGTAGTGGAAGGGCTTGCAGCGGTCGCACTCGGGACCTTCCGTGTTGTGCTTGCAGTCACAGACCAGCTTCTGCTCCTTGTCCTTGACGCAGCGCGCAGCGTGCCCGTTGCACTTGCAGCGCCCGCCCACCTGCAGCTCCCCCACCGCGTAGTAATAGGGCGTCGAGCCGGTGCCCCCCTCCTCCTCACCGCCATCCCGGCCGCCCAGGTCACGGAAGAGATGTGGCCGGCTGAAGACCACGCGAATGTCGGTGGCCGTCACCCAGTCCTGCAGCACAGGGCTGCTGTCGAAGTCCTGGGCAGAGGGTCGCCCGTCAAGGGTGCTGAAAGCAATGAGCCCGCCGGTGAGAGGGTAGAGGTCAGTAAGGCCATCGGTGCAGAGGGCCTCCTGCTCGTTCTGCTTGGTGACGGTGGCTTTGCTGGGCTTGCCGTAGATCTTACGGCACTGGGAGGAGTAGTACTGGTAGGGCACCCAGGTCTTGCCGTAGTCCATGGACTTGAGGATGGCAGTGGACTCTGGACGGGGTGAGCAGAACTGGAGGCTGACGTAGACCACCTCAAACTTCTTGCCAAGGGAGAGGGTGAGTGTGACATTCTGGGGGGAGTGGTGGAGGGTCTCTGAACGCCAACATGTCATGTTGGAGGCGGTGTTGAGGTCAGTCAGGTAGGCAGGTGGGTGGGCTCGGCGGGGGTCTGAGGCGTTGCAGTGCCGCGTTGGGGGCTTCCCGCACGTGCTAGAGGCTTGGACTTCCTTCCCGAAGGCAGCGTTGACAAACTCAGGGATGCAGCGTCGAGGAGCTCCGTTCTCATCATAGCAAGGGTCTGGGGGGGTCTGCTGGGCCACAAAGGGGTTCACCGTTTGGGAGAGGCCCAGCATGGTGGTGGTGAGGAGCAAGCGCAGGAGTTGCAGGACCTCCATCCTCCCGGGGTGAGGGAAGTGGCTCCTCCCTGGGGTGAGAGCAAAGAGAGTGAATGGCAGTGGCAGCCCCACCCAGAGTGGTGTGGCTGTGGCACAGCCCATGTGGGGAAGCCCATAAGGGATGGGGAACACCCCCATGTCTGGCCCAAGACCTGTGCCTTCCTTCCCATCCCACATCTACTTTGGCACCCTGGAAGCAGGATAGGGATCTGATGACTTTGCTCTGCCTTAACCACACCACTCCCTTGCCACTCAGCAGCAGCAGTGAAATGCCACAGGAAATGGTAAAGGAGCTGAGCTTTGGAAGGAGGAGGCTGAAATCAGGGTTTGGCCCTTCCCCAGCCTCTCACAAACTGTCTCAGGGGTGACAGGAATGTCCGTGCCTGGCAGCAGGCCCAGCTGTCACTCACAGCTCAGAGACCCCTGCCACTGTGCAGCTGAAAAGTAGAGGTGAGGTGGAAGAGCCAGGGTGACCTTTCAGCTGTTGACAGTAGCTGCAAACCCCAAGACCTCATGGGAACATTTTGCAACAGGCAGGAGCTCACCAGGGTGAAGTCTCGGGGCTCCTGAGTCAAACACCATCCTGCCTGCCATGTCCCAGTCCCAGTAGCATCCTGGCCACAGGCATGGTGGCTTCCCTGAGCCAGGGGCTGGGTCCAACCTTCAACCCAACACCTCCATGACCACATCTTAGTTCACGTCGTATCTACTAATTTCTTTCACACCTCCAGGGATGGGGACTCCCCCACCTCCCTGGGCAGCCTGTGCCAAACCCTGACCACTCTTTCAGAAAAGAAATTCTTCCTAACCTGCAACCTAAGCCTCCCCTGGTGCAGCTTGAAGCCATTTTCTCTTGTCCTGTCGTTAGTTACTTGAAAGCAGAGGACAACACCAGCACCAGCCTCACCACAGCCTCCTTTCAGGTATCCTTTCACATTACCCAACTGTTTCCACTGGTCAGGGGAAACTGTTGTGGCCTCACCTCCGAGAAACCCAGGTCTGTGTCTGGATTCTCTGTTAATGGAGTGAAAGATAAGGACTAAATTCAGGGCTTGGCTCAGCTCTTCTCCCAGCACAGGGCCAGAAGATGCTGGGTGGCTCCCAGGGTACACGGCCCACCTCCCACATCTGTAGCTTGGAAGGGTGGAAGAGAGACTGAAAGTCATGTTCCCTCCTGCAGGCTCTGGCCACAGCAGGAGCATCCCACAAGAGGCTGATGGGCTGTGCCCCATCCTCAGAATCATGCAATGGCCAAGGCTCAGGCCTGTGGTGAAGGACAGCCCTGCTGCAGCTGATGGCAGACCCCTGAGCTGCTCAGCCGGGCAGATGGCATCAGCCCTGTTCTTCTATGGGCTTTACTGGAGGGCTTGAGCTGAGCACTGCCCACCCCAGTCACCAAGCCAGGTTCTCTGGCATCTACCTGCCCATGCTGAGCCAGGGCAGGCAGAAGTGATCCCACCAGTAAATCCTTCAGAACAACTTGGGTTTCTGCTTCCCTCTCAGGAAAAAAGCCCTGGGCCAGCAGCACAACCCAGCACAGCCCTGGGAGTTCTGCTCCTCAGCACTGCGCCAGCCACTCCAGCCACCCACTCCAGCAGAAGGAGGCTGGGTCCAGGAATTTCTTTGTTGTTTTTCCCCTTCTACAATGAAAAGGAGCTGTGGCTGTGGAAGAAAAGCTGCCTCACCCGGGGCTGCCAAACCGCTAATGGGGGGAAGCTCCTCCCTTCTCAGCCATGCTCAGCCCAGCAGCCAGCACCAGAGTCTGTGTCTGCTGAGGGGGGAGTAGGGACAAGGGTCTCAATCCATCCTTGGACACGTCCCCCAGGACAAATCCTGGCCCAACCGCTTCACTCACTGCTGATGGAAAAGGAGATGCTCACTGCTGAGAAACCTGCAGCTCCTTTGGTTTCTGCCTTGCCCCATCAATGTGCCCCCCTTTATGTGGTAGTGCTGCAAAGCCTTTAGGGCATACAGCAGCCCACGGCCCGGTGGCATGGCAGTTGGCTGGCCACACAGGGGATGCTGTCCTTGGAGCACCCAGAGCACCGAGAATGCCTTGCTCAAGCTCTGTGGCATGCAGGCAAGAGCTGCAGGAGTAGAAAGAGGAGCAGTTTGGACAGAGAAACCAGCACAGTGGCTAAGAGCACCCCCCACTGCAGCCAGCCCAGGGGGCTCTGTGGGACCCCCAACCCCACTGCAGGCAGCTGCCTCCTTTTCTGCAAGTTCCCCAACATCTTCCCGTTCAGGAGCTGTTGAAAGAAGACAGGGCCTGGTAAACTCTCAGCGCAACCCTGATGGGACAAGTGTGGCCCCTTTGGTCCTGTGACGCTGCCAGCTCCCTCACCATCCCCATCCTATCACACACCTCATGGAGTGAGACCCAGCTGGGTGCAGCCACCATCACCTCACATCCCACCAGCCCTAGGGCAGCACATAGCATGGGGTCGACTCTGTGGGAGGACTCCATGATGGGAGGCGAGAGGAGTAACCCCAGGGATGCCTCAGCAGCTGTGTCCATCCATTCCAAAGGCACTCCAGGTATCTCAAACAAGGCAACCCTGTCAGGAAGGAGTCCTCTCGACCTCCTCTCTGCTCCACGGCAGTAATGGCACAGGAGTAGGGTCAGGCTCAATAATGCCAACAGCAAAGGCCTTTTAAGTCCCTGTTTGGCAAGACCCATAGGTATGGGGAAACCTCTGCCCAGGAGAGACAGCACCAGCACTCAGTGATGTCCAGGGGAGAGCCCAGAGGTGCTCTGAAGTGTTCTGAGCAGGGCTGGAGCTGCAGGTCTAGCACCAGGACTGGGGTTTTGCATAATCACAAAACAGTGGAGGTTGGAAATGACCTCTGGAGGGCATTGAGTACATCCTCCCTGCCAGGGCAGGGGCACCTGAAGTCACACAGGAACACATTCAGGTGCATTTTGAATGTCTCTAGTGCTTTCAGGGCACATGAGGGCCACAAGCACCTCCTGCCTGTCCTCCCTACTCTGATGGGAAACCCTGTCCATCCTGCCAGCCATATCAAAGCACAACCTCCGGAGATTCAGTGCCCAGCTTTTTTGGGCTCTGCTTCTGTCAGGGAGCAGCTGCTGGGGACCCCACGCCAGCATGGGGAGCCTACGCTGGCACAAGGAGCCTATGCTGGTGCTCCTCTTCATGCTGACCCAGGGAGCCCATGCTGATGCAAGAAGCCCATGGTGATGTGGGGAGCCCTTGTTGGCACAAGAAGCCCACATTGGCATGGGGAGCCCATGCTGGTGTGAACAGCCCATGCTGGCACAGGGAGCCCACAGTGGCATAGGAAGCCCACACTGGTGCAAGAAGCCCATGCTGCTGTGGGGAGCTCACACTGGCACGGGGAGCCCATGCTGCTGCAAGGAGCCCATGCTGCCACAGGGAACCCAGAGTGGCATGGGGAGTCCATGCTGGCACGAGGAGCCCACACTAGCATGGGGAGCTCATTGCTGGCATGAGGAACTCACACTGGCATGTGGAGCCCATGCTGTTGTGGGGAGCTCACACTGGCACGGAGAGTCCACACTGGTGCAAGGAGCCCATACCGGTGCAGGGAGCCCACAGTGGCATGGGGAGTCCACGCTGTCACGGGGAGCCCACGCTGGCGCAAGGAGCCCACTCTGTCCTGGGGAGCCCTGAGTGGCATGGGGAGCCCAGGCTGTCCCAGCAGCACGTCGGCGCTGCGGCGGGCGGGCATGAATGGAAATCATTCTCATCGGCAGACCACACACAGGCGCGCACGCTCCGCTCGCCGCTCACCCCATTATCCCCTGACAGAGAGCCGGGGCCGGTGGTCTCCGCGGGCCTCACCTCCGCCTCGGAGAGGAGGGCAAGCTGCAATCTGCTCCTTTCTATGCATATTCAGCGTGACCCCGGGACTGCGGGCAAGCTGCCAGCGGGGCCTGCCGGTGGGTACTTCTCTCCTCGGCCTCCATCTGCCCCCCGTCTTTTTGCGCTTCCCATCTTCGCTGTTTCCCCCCCCCCCGCCCTCCGCCCCGGTTCGGATCAAGGGGGGAGGCGCTGCTGACAAGCAGGGAGAAGTAGGATGAGCAGCCTCGGCACCCAACCCAGCCCAGCATCAGGAGTGACATCAGCGATGGGGTGCATGTGCCAGGGACGGCATCTCAAAAGGTGTCTCCAGCGAGGCGCTCGGGTGGCCGCCACCAGCACCTACGGGGCTGGGGGGGACACACGATGGTGTGGGGCTCACCCTTCCTGAGGAAGCAGCCGCCCTCCTGGCTCGTCCCCAGCGGCGGCTGCATTTTTGAGGCGGGCGATTTCCTCCCTGCTGTGCTCCGGGAACGCTAGCAGCCGTGTGGTTTGGAGGGCGGTCACGCCGCCCCGGCACTTCACAAGTGCTTCACAAAAATTAGCTACCGCATCCAAGCCTTCTACACCCCTCCACCCTCCAGCCACACACTTCCCAGAGCTACCGGCGGCCTCTTCGCCTTGCGGGAGGCCGGTCGGGGGCCGTGCTCCAGCCCTCTGTGGGTTCTCCTTCCCATCGCGCTGCTGGGAGGAAGCACTGTCATGCCAGGCACAGCTGCGTGCCCAGAGCTCCAGGTCTGCCAGTGCTGAGCCATCGGGTGGGTGATCGCCCCCCCAGAACTGAAGGCAGGAGGCAGGTGCAGCAGGTGAGCCAGGGCAAAGAGAGCAAACTTCCCCCCAAAACGGATGCTGCTGCCTGCGGCAGCCCCAGGGTCACCACCCAGCAGCCCAGGGGCAGCGGCAGCTTTGCAGAGGTAATTACAGGATTAAGTGGAACAACACGGAGCGGGGAGGGAAGGGGGTTATTAGCCAGATTTGATCCCAGGACCTCTGCTGCACGGGAGCAGCCTGCTCTAATTAAAGCGGAGGGGGGAAGGTATGAGAAGCCCTAGCAGAGCTCTGTCGTCTGCTGCGGCCACCAAAACACGTGGGGTTTGAAAGCAGCTGCTGGCTAAAGCTGAGCAGCCAGCACTGCCTGGGAGGAGAAGTGGATGTCCAAAGGGATGGCAGGGAAATGGTGCTCTCCTGCCAGGGATCTGCACTGCTCCCCCAGGTCCTCTCCAACGTCACTGGCATGGTGCTGTGGGATGGGTTTCTCCTCCAGGCCAGGGCAGCATGGTGCAAGGGATGCTCGCATCACCAGAGGAAAGCTTATGTCTGAGATGGGGATGCCTGGTTCTCACAAGGTGCTACATCACCCTGTGGACAGGGATGAGGCCCTGGGTGCCAGCATAGGGCAGGGCCAGTTATCCACACAAATGGGGCACCAAAAGGCTCCTCATGGCACCACACAACTGTGGAGCAGTGGTCAGAAGAACCCCAGGTAAGGACCAAAGGATCCAAGTACATGAGATTTAGCACCTAGATCCAGAAGGGCTTGGATAGGGCTGACCCACAAGGACTGCTAATCCCAGAGTTGTGCCACCCCTGGCAAATTTC
Organism: Tricholaema leucomelas; assembly: GCA_013400475.1. Classification (NCBI taxonomy): domain Eukaryota; kingdom Metazoa; phylum Chordata; class Aves; order Piciformes; family Lybiidae; genus Tricholaema lacrymosa; species Tricholaema leucomelas. The sequence continues at coordinate 347,482 of WAAF01001940.1, read as the reverse complement.
ACCAGCAGCTTAGGTGTCCTCCGAGCAGGAGGGCATTTGGGATACAGGAGAAAATTCAAAGCAGCAGAATGATGTGCTCAGAGAAGCTGTACCTGGGCACGAATGACCAGAGCAGGCCCCTCGATCAGGGCGTACCTGCTACCAGACCTCCTACATTCCCCTTTCTAGTGAAGGCATCCCTGCTCCCTTGCCACGCGTGCTGTGGGAGCAATCCACTGGAGATCTGCTCCAGCCCCGTGAACAGGATCCATCCTGGGGAGCTGTTGGGGTCCCCACCCCTTCTGTCCTCTCTGTGGGCACTGGTCCCTCACCCACCACACTGATGTCGGGCTGGGCGATGCTTGGTTTCCCCACCCAACAAGCAGAATACATCAGGACCAGAGTGAGCTCCGGCCACGGATAAATCATTCCATGTGTCACTGGGACAAAAAAACACAACCGAGAAGTATTTAAAATGAAAGGAAAAACCCCAGGCAGCCAAAGGGCTGGGAGAGGGCCGGGCTTTCTGGCGGGAGGGAGCGTGCGTGGCAGGGAGAGGCCGGAGGGCCGCGGCAGGGTGGGCAGCACTAATCACCCTCCCGGCCGCTAATGGAGCGAGTAGTGCCCACTGGGGACACGGCTAATGGCAGGGAGGAGATGCCTCGCTCCTCTTTATGAGCTTCCTCCTGCCTTCTGATCTTTAAATATCAGAAGCTTCCGAGCGCGCCGGGGCCCACCTGGGTGGAGCCGAGCACTCTCTGTCGCTCCCCCCACTCCAGGATTCCTGCTCCCCAAAGTAGGTGCAGCTGATGTGGGCACGGCCGCGTCTCGCCGCAGCAGGCACCGCCGGCGATAGATATTGCAAGGCGCTCTGGCAGGCTGGAGCCAGCATTACACAAGCCATACGATATCCCAGCAGTGCCAAGAGACACATACAAATTACACTGCATGCAGGAAAGGATGGGCCAGATTCTGACCTCAGCCCCCTTGGCATCAGCCAGAAGTAACTCCATTCAGATCGGGCCAAACCAAGACGTAAGCGACTCCATTCAAATTTACACTGGCATACCTGTGGTCAGAATCTGGCCTGGCTTGAATTAGTGGCAGCCTGACGTTACAAAAGGCAGAGAGGGAGCCCAGATTTCCTAGGTTATCGAAAACAACAACAGAACAAAAAGGAATCCACCACGAAGCAAACAGTCCTTGGGCTGCTCAACCATGTGCACGGAGCTGTCAAAGCCTGGATGCTCAGCTCCAGCCCAGCTCACCCCTTCTGCTGACTTGTAAGCCATGCTGACCATGGGAAGGCAGGACCAACATCCATCACGGGTGTCCTGTCAGTTCTCCCATGCCTGCTCTGCTCACCAGCAGCCCTGGTGAGATCACCCAGGTCAGAAGTGGTCCTGCTCCTGAGAGGAGATTTAAGCAGGTGGAGGTGAATATGTTGCTGCAACACTCTCTTGCATTGCCAGGCCAGTGAAGACCTCCTCCTCCTTGTCCTCTCAACACAGCTGCAGCTCAAGGAAGCATTTGGAGTGCCTGGCTTTGCAGGAGTTGAAAGCATGGCTGCCTTCATACTACCCTACTAAATAACCTCTACTACTGCTTGACTTGTTGCTTGCATAGAATCACAGAATGGCTTGGGTTGGAAGGGACCTTAAAGATCATCCAGCTACAACCTGCCTGCCATGGGCAGGGACACCTCCCACTGGACCAGGTTTCTCCAGGCGCTATCCAACCAGTCTTTGAACACTTCCAGGGTTAGAGCCTCTATAGCTTCTCTGCAGAACCCATTCCAGTGCCTCCAACTCTAACCCCATCCTGGCTCTCCGATCCCTTGGCATACTCCTACCCCACAACTTGTCTCCGTTGTGTGCTCTAGAGAGAGCATCACTCAGGGTGCAGAGGATTGTCCTTCCTCCCGCCACTCCCAGCGGATGCACAGGACTCAGGCAGCCCCGGCCCAGAAGCCCTCACTGCTTCAGCCCCGTTTCCACTCCACACGGAAATAAAGCGATCTGGTTTCCATAACCTCCCTTGCTGCCTTTTCACAACATGCTGGGCACAGATGTTGAAAATGGCCGGGATGAATATTTAAAATGGTATTCAGAAATGACAACACTTGGCCGGCTCTGAAAGGTCCCTCACATCGGGCAGAGGATGGCTCACGACAACGGGGCCGGAAATAGGGCTGCGCTTGGACATCTCATTTTTCCCACCACCCCCCCTCCTCCTCTGGCCATTGGTCCAATATTTCATGCCCTCGGTGGTGTCGCACAGACTGTTGGAGCTTGAGTGCCAGCCAAGCCTGCAGCGCTGGGAAGAGGCCGTCACGTAGGTTCCTCGGCATCACGGGGCAGAGCGGAGTATGGAAAATCTGTCGCGTTTCCATATGGAGCGCGAGTGTCCTGGGCAGCCTCGGGGAGGGGCTGCTGGGGGCACCGCATAATTGCTTCCTTATGGAGCAGGGCCTGACTAACACGGGTGGGGGAACAGGACGCAGAGGTGCCGCGGACACCTTCGGCACGGCAGCTGCTGAAGGAAGATGAAGGCATCTCCAACACGTGCCCCAAGGCCTGCGCTGGTGTTTGCCTCCTTTAGGGTTGGGAAACGCTGCTCAGACCCATGCACCCACCAACTGCCACCCAAGCTGGGACTTCTGCTCCAGCTGGCCCTGGCCAAAGGCATCACGTTCTGATGCCCAGGGACCAGCAGCAATGCAACTCAGCCTAGACTCCCAGCAGCTTCCATTTCTGGTAGGCTCCTTGCTTCAGGCCATACCATGTTCAGCTGCATTCCTAGGCCTGGCTTCCTTCTCTTCCTGGGCTGCAGACTCACCTATATTCCTTCCAACCCAGCATTCCATCTGCCTTCTTCTCTGCAGAGACCCAACTTCTCTTCCTCCTTCCACATGAAGGATGTTTAAACCCTGCCAGCCCACCCTGCACTTGGACTGCTGGACCTCCTGTCCTCCCACCGGCTGGCTCGAACCAGGTGTTCAGAAAAGCACAGCAGCTCCCTCTGCAGCAGCTCCCTCTGTTTTGTACATGGGACATTACAGGGAAAAAAAAAAAAAGAAAGAAAAAAGGAAAAAAGTTTCCTCCATCCATCCCAACACCTCGGAGGCTGCTCTTGGAGCCTGGCTCTAGCCACATCCCTGCTGCACTGACCACATGGAACTCCAGCCTCTCCTGGCTTTGAGAGCAGAAAAGAACCTGCTGGAGAACCTGGCTGGAGAAGAATCATAGAATCACAGAATCAGTCAGGGTTGGAAGGCAGCACAAGGATCATCCAGTTCCAAACCCCCTGCCATGGGCAGGGACACCCTACCCTAGAGCAGGCTGCCCACAGCCTCATCCAGCCTGACCTTAAACATCTCCGGGGATGGGGCCTCAACCACCTCCCTGAGCAACCCATTCCAGGCTCTCACCACTCTCATGCTGAACAACTTCCTCCTCACGTCCAGCCTAAACCTACCCTCCTCCAGCTTTGCTCCATTCTCCCTAGTCCTGTCACTCCCTGATATTCTGAAAAGTCCTTCCCCAGCT